>JADLZL010007271.1:0-21570 GCA_015844335.1 Chrysopogon serrulatus
GTCCTACCAAACAGTCCTAAATCTGGTTACGTCCTTATGTTCACTGATGGGCATCTTTTTGTTTCTCCCTATCTGATGATGGAGCCTACCATAGGCGTAGTGTGTTGTACGTTACAAATCATAGGAGAGCAGATCACTTGCCACCATGTTTACCTGTCTCGCCCCCGTATGCGTCTCAAAATCTTTTTTCACAATGGACATGATGTATTCTTCCTGAAGCATATGCATCAGAATATCTTTTTTGAATTATCAAAAAGAAGAATGTCTTCTTTGAGAACGATATGCGTTCCATATGTGGCTACATACGCAAACTTGGCTGGCGCCCGGGCGGCACCAGTAGTGATCCCTTCGCTTTTGCGCGCGCGCGCGCGGGCGCCGCGCGTCAAATCCGTTGGGTTCGTCGAGCGTGACGCCCGCGTGTGCAGCCGCTGTCCTGCGGAATCTGCCATGTGAAGCCCAGGCGCGACAGCCGCTTCGACGACGATGGAAAGGAAAGCGGCGAGCGCGACGGCTGCGTTCTTCCTAGTATCCCGGCCGTGACCCGTGAGGCGATCGATGGGTGTCTTTCCGAAAGTGAAGGGTGTGGTAGCGCCGTCTCCCCACTCCCACTCGGCGAAAGTGAAGTGAGGCGATAGTCCCTGGGCGAGTGAGTGCCTCGGACAGCCGGACGGGGTTGTCAGCTGCTCAGCTCCGGCCGTCCGGCGTCCGACCACACGGTAACACGGCTGGATCTGAACCCTCGCCGAGTGAACTGCGGCTTAACCGCTATCAACGACGAAGCAATGGGGATCGGCGTGACAAGTGATTAGTGACAGGCAGGGTGAAAGATGTGGCGCGTAATTGCACATACAGTGAGCGGAATCTGGAAAGATGACGTGGGTTACTGAATGGATGGCACGTCACGACAGCTGGTTTGGGCCTGCACATCTGTGCTAACTTGACAAGTATAGCAGTCCACTAGTCCTACAAAAATGGAAATACGTGCGTAGGCAACTTTGTTTTCCAGTGTCGTCCGGCCGTCCTGGTTCCTTGATTTAGGAACAAATTTTTTGGGAAGAAGATTACCAGGTCAATCGCTGTGAAAAAGGAAAAAGCGAATGATTTAAAGCTAGCGATGCGGCGGTGATTGCGCACCACCAGCTTTAAGAATCACGAGGACATTTCTGCAGCTCTGTGCCTCTGACCCATTAGGCTATAGAAGGTTCAGTATTGGTACCAATAATGTATATTTACAACATTCATTGTCACATCAAAATTAGCTCAAAGGCCACAGATTCTTAATAATATAATATAACAAGATGATGACCTATAACGTGAAACGTAGGTAAACTTCATCTGCACAGGAATTTGGAGATCAAACGTCATGACACCGCGACAATGCCGCGGATTTTTTTAGGTGAAGAAAATTATATTTCCGGCTTCAGTCATCCTCTCACGAGAATGCATCAGACCAAATTATTACAACAGAAAATTAAAAAACAAAACTGACGGAAGAGAATTACAACCCCAACAAGGGGCTCGACTAGTCCTATGCGACACATGATTTGCTACGTGATGTCAACTCCTCAAGAATAAGACCACCAATGTTGATGATACATCGCCGCCACACGCCCTGTCAAAGCCAAGAAGGGGGTGCTTGAGAGATCGTCGGACATCGGCCACCATTGAAGACACGGGCATTGAAACACGGCAGCAGCACGAAGCCTCTGGTGCAACTGCATGGGAGCAACCATTCAAGGGGTCTTCCAAAAACGGCGTCTCAACGAGAAAGCCCGACATCCACGACGCCATCATCGCCCCTAAGGCGGGAGATGGGTTTTCACCCGGTGATCCCCCGAACATGGAAGAACAGCCACTGCTCACCATTAGCCGAGCTGTTACGCCTCAATTGGCACCTCCATCTTGAAACGTCGCCGCTGTCCCCTGCCCAAATGGCTGCACGGCCGGACCCTGATTGCTGCCCTGGCAATCCATGGAGGTGATGACGCTGGTACGCCACTTGCCGTCGGCCCAAAGGGGGGGTTTTCACCCCCTGTCCCGTCGCAGGACCGAGCCGCCGTCGGGTAGCAGACCGCCCGGCCGAGGGGGCGGCGGCGACCTCACCAAGATCGGCCTGCCGCCGCCGCTGATCCGGAAGTATAGCCGCTGCGGCGAATCTGGCCTCGGTGCCCCAAATCCGATCCCAAGAGGGGCGAGGTCGGTTGGCCACCGCGCCTCCCGCCGCCGACCACCTACGAACTTCGCCCGACACCGGGACGAGGCCGGCCATGGCCTCATCGCCGCCCGATCTGGCCCCTCGGCCTGCCGCCGACCTACGCCTTGGAGTGCCACGCCACCCCCCGCATCCACCACCGGAGAAGCCACGCCCCCGCCATCCCGGTGTGCCGCGCAGCCATCTTTGGCGATCCACTCCCGGCGGAGGCACGACGCGAAGGGATCGAAGAGGCGGCGACAGTAGGGTTTGTCGCCACCCGTGTCGCCCAGCGTGGGGAGCGACGGCCCTTGCCTTAATTGATTATCAGCAGCCCTACAGAAATTACCGATGCTAGATACAGGAAATGTTCCACATTTGCCTCCGTCACTTAGCTTTCTACACTCACATGTCAATGTTACTATTCATCGTCGAATTTCAATAACCACTTTACTGATCCTTGCGTCTCCTGGCTATTATTTTGATCTCTCTGATCTTGACGAGCAGGTAGGAAACACTGAGGTGCTGGGTTCTCAGAATTCTCTGGATCGGCCGGGAGTTGCTGGAGCAGCCTGCAGCTCTTTCAGTGAGACCCTGCATATTGGCCAAGTCGTCTGCTTTTGCAACCAAATCTAGGCAGGCAAGGTGAAAGTTGTGTCGGAATGTTGGTATGATTCGTAGAATCTCTTTCTCCTTGTATTCGCCTAAACATATTGAGCACCTGTTCAAACAAGCAAGCATTAAATTCTCTGTAGCTGTCTTAAACTAATAATTTATACAGCCCTGTAGGCATCATGGCAACTAAGGTTGAACAGTGCAGCAGTGCCCAAGATTTACTTATTATTAGTTGATGGTCGATAGATGGTACAGAAAATTGCCTCCCTTAATAATCCAATAAATAAGAAACTCAAGTTTGAAAATTTGGTCCAAAGTCATGTGGATTTTAAATTGAATAGGTTGCAAGTATGCACTAATCCAAAATGAACTGGTAATTCTTGTGAGCTACTGAATTTGCACATTGTTGTGTTTCCAAACAAAGCATATATAAGGCTCATGAAATGCAGGAGCTGTACCAAAACATGAAGCAGCAAGGTAATCAAGCCTTTCAACTCGAATTTACGTGATAAGCAAAATATGGCCGATATTATCTCCAATAAATGCAAGCCCACAGCCCGCCCACAGCCCACGTGTGTTTCTTATGTTTCTATGTTTTGTCAAATGGAACTTCCCATAAAGCTTCAAATGATTATGGGATATAGAAACAAACTGTTAAATTTAAAAACGGGCTAGGGTCTAAGAAAAGAAACGAATAAGGAACAGATCTTATATTATGTACACATAAGAGTTGCAACATGACTTGTATTGATAGCTCAAAGGATCATGGGTGTGGAGCTACTCCAGGTAGGTTATAGCATCAATCACAAGTGATAGACTGCTTAGCTCAGTCCTCGCAATCCGAGTGAATCAGAAAATTCAGTGAAGATAATTTTGAAAATGTTCCATTGACAATGGGAGCATACTTATATTGAAGCACAATAATAACAACTAATATTTAGGGGGTGTTTGGATGCAATGGTAAAAGTTTTGCCTATGTCATATCGGAATGTCGGAGGAATGTCAGAGGGGGTGTTCGGATTCCAATAAAAAAACTAACTACAGAACTAATAAGTATACAACGAGACAAAAATTTAAATATAATTAATCTGTCATTAGTAAATATTTATTGTAGCACTACATTGTCAAATTATAGACTAATTAGACTCAAAAGATTCATCTCGCAAAATTATCACAATCTATGTAATTACTTTTTTAGTCTATATTTAATACGCTATATATGTGTGACTAGATTCGATGGGACAGGGCAAAAAATTTGCCTGCCCCATTCAAACACACCCTTAGTTCATATGAAGGAATTAACACTTACTGGACATCGTCTTTAGAGTTGAAAGCCACACAATATACTTTGTAGTAAAAATTGCAGCAATAACCAAAGGTTCCAATCCTGTACGGGTGTGCTCTTGACATCATATTGCTTAAGAGAAGATTAGGAAATTAGCTGGAGTTCTTGGATTAGTGCTTAGGCTAGTTAGATGTCTCTTTAGTGCTTGTTTTTTAGATTTAGACTTAGTGTTTAGTAAGGTTTGCATATCTCTTTGTTATCTATGATGATGTTCACTAAGTGTTGTTCTCTTTAGGACGAAGTACCAACCATCTTTGTGGCCTATAGACAGATGGTGTGGGGCAACGAGATGCCTTTAGCATTTTGGCCAAAGCACTCATACTAAATATGGTGGGGATGCTACCTCCACCCTAAAAAATGCAAATCTTGTTTTGTTAAACAAGTTAAATGATTTGAAGTTTGACTAAATTTAAAAAAGAAACACTAACTTTTATTGAATATATCTTCATAGCAAACATAATTGGTGAAATAAATCTTTATAAAATCGAACAAGCTTAATTTAGTTTGACTTAGTCCATTCCTAAAATTGCATCCTTTTTAAGGCATCGATAAAATTTAATCTAGCATCTGAAGAAACCGCCGGCGCGTACCTCTCTGCTGATTACTCGCGAGTCCATTCCTAAAATTGCGTTCTGTTTGGACGGAGATAGCATTTTACATCATCTTCCGATTCATTCTTTGGGTTTTCCGTTGATCCAGAAGACAAAGGGAGGATTGGTTTGCCCCAAAAGTTCTCAGAAATAGCTATTTAACAGTTGATGTAGAAGTTTTCTCGAAATACCCCGTTCAAATAATAGGAGATCAAGCTGTCAGATGCTAAGCACTAGGATGCAGGAGAGCACGCGCACACACAAACCTCAACCTGCGGAGGATATGACGCACCGGCATACGGTTAAAAAGAGACCGATTTTCTCACACAGATCAAGGAAACCCATGTACTCCTGCTCCCATCTAGAATCCATTGTCCTGCGGGTTAGGCCATTCTGCACTTTGCCATATATATGGGGATGGGTGAGAGGATTTTTTTTTTACTCCCAATATGAAACACACTATCTATGTCGTATCGTATGGATAATTTATCAGTTTGGCACAGTCGCGTGGAGACTGAAAAACTAAAGTGCTTCTTTCTAAAGTCTCCAGGCAGCCAGTCTTTCTGAAATCTGCCCCAGGAAGCGTCCTTCTGAAGTTAGAAGTGACATGGAGAGGGCACAGAGTCCTATTCAGCTGCCTGCACCTGAAGAGTGAGACCTGAGAACTCGCAAGAAACTTCAACAACGGCGCGAGCTAGCTTGCAAACATCTGATCTGAGCAATACGCTGCGAAAGCAACAACCGTGCGTCACCTCGTCCGACGTAGGCCAATAGGAAAGGCTCTTGGGATGCTAAAATAGCATCGGAAATAAGATCATTTGAAGAACGAAGCAACCTTGCGGAAATCCGACCGTAGAACCATGACCTGCAAGCAAACTCGAGGATCAATTATCCAGGGAACAGATGTGGCAGCAAAATCCTTTTCTGTCAGTAATTAGAGTGAACTGCACAAATTCAAAATGTTGGAACATACAGGGATGAGTCTTTGCCTCCCTTTCCCAATCCTCATATTTTGCTTCTAGAGCGTTCATTCATTCATATAGCATACGTTTCAGGTAAATTCCACTAAAAATGTTCAGCCAACCACACGGCAACTTCATTAACATAGCTGCAGCTGCAGGTTCAAACACTCAGCAGGTGTTAGAATCTAAAGTAACTGGTAGCCTTTATTGGATAGAATCAAGGATTGGGATACAGAAATGGAAGGATTGGGAAGCAAGAACAGAGTAGGTCGGGGATAGCAGAGTTGTTCAGAGACGGTTACAAATCGTTCATGCCCAACTCCTGAATACAATGGAGCTTTATACTCCAGACCTGGGCTCACAGGCCCGACGCACTAGAACGGCCCAAGAAAACTATTACAGCCCACTAGCCATTTCTGTTACTCTTACTCTTCTCTTTGCTGTTCCTTTCCCGGCACATAACAGTGCCCACCTCTTCAAAACCAGCTTGTCCCCAAGCTGGTGCATCTGGGAAACGTCGCCTTAAATCGACTGCCTCCTCCCATGTTCGCAGCTGAGTCGGTAATCCTGACCAAGTGACCAACAGTTCAGTATGATGAGTTGTACCAGATGAACTCACCCTGGAGTCAGAGAATTGCAACGGTGCAATTATAGCATCAGGATCTGGGAGATCTTCAGCAGCAACAACAGTTGGTGGCACATGTTTCTTGAGCTGGGACACATGTACAACTGGATGGATCCTAGAAGTAGCAGGGAGATCCAGTTTGTAAGCCACAGCACCCACCTTTTGAAGAACTCCGAATGGCCCAAAGTACTTATATGCCAACTTCTGATTCATTCTATTAGCAACTGATGTCTGAATGTATGGTTGTACTTTCAAATACACCAGATCATCCACATTGAATTGTCTTTCAGATCTGTGTTTGTCAGCTTGCTTTTTCATCCGCTGGCTTGCTCGAAGAAGTTGCTGCTGAATCACTTGATTCAATAAATTTCTCTGATTAAGCCATGCTTCCAATTCAGTGGGGTGACAAGCATCCACATTTGTAATGCCAAAGTGCCTCGGTTGATGACCATAAAGGACCTCAAAGGGTGTTCTTCCCAAAGCTGTGTGATAGGAAGTATTGTACCAGTACTCAGCAAGAGGCAACCATTTACTCCACTGTTTGGGGCACGACTGCACAGAACACCTGAGAAAGGCCTCGAGACATTGGTTAAGTCTTTCGGTCTGTCCATCAGATTGCGGATGATATGAAGAACTCATATGCAGCTGAGTATCTGTCAATTTGAACAAGTTTTGCCAAATAGCACTGGTGAAAATCTTATCTCTATCAGAGATAATGACCTGTGGTAATCCATGCAGTCTATAGATATGATCCAAATAAGCCTGAGCCACTTGTAGTGCTGTGAAAGGGTGTGCCAAAGGCACAAAATGCCCATACTTAGTGAATTTATCAATGACCACCAAAATAGCATTGTATTGGTTTGACTTTGGAAGACCTTCCACAAAATCCATACTAATTGTGGTCCAAGCCTGATCTGGTGTTGGCAATGGTTGCAGTAATCCAGGGAGTCTTATCCTTTCTGACTTAGCCTGTTGACACACAATGCAGCCCTTGATGTACATCTGGATTATCTGCTTCATCTTAGGCCAAGAGAACAACTGTTTAATCCTCTGATAAGTTGCATGATATCCTGAATGCCGTCCAATTCCACTACTGTGCAGGGATTGGATAACATGTTGCTGGGCCAAGGAGTTGTTTCCCAACCAGATCCTTCCTCTGTGTCTAATGACTCCATCCACCATAGAATATCCCCGATCATTACTAGATGATAAAGCTAGCTGCTCTAAAAGCTTAACAGCTGATGGATCACTCTGATAACCTTCCACCAGATTGGCAATCCAAGTTGGGGTGCAATTAGATAGAGCACAGATTGTTGAGACAGGAGAGCATCTTGATAATGCATCAGCAGCTATGTTTGCTGTTCCTTGTTTATACTGAATTTTGAACCTGAGGTCCATCAATTTCAACAAGGCCTTGTGCTGTAGTTTAGTGTGTGCTCTTTGTTCAGTCAAAAACAGAAGACTACGATGATCTGTTTTAATGACAAATTCCTGGTGTTGCAAATATGCTCTCCACTTGTCTACAGCCAAGATAATGGCCATACACTCCTTTTCATAAGTTGATAGGCCCCTGTTCTTGTCACAGACCTGTTTGCTGAGGTATGCCACTGGGTGTCCTTCCTGCATCAGGACTGCTCCAAAACCACTATCACAAGCGTCAGTTTCCAGAATGAACTGTTTGTTGAAATCAGGGATAGCTAATACAGGTGCCTCCACCAAGGCTTGTTTCAAAAGAGTAAAAGCCTCTTGAGTATAAGTAGTCCACACAAAGGGAACTGCCTTCTTCAGTAACTCAGTAAGAGGTCTACTCAGCATGCCATACCCTTTGATAAACTTTCTGTAATACCCAGTTAACCCCAAGAATCCCCTGAGCTCTTTCACATTCCTGGGTATAGGCCATTGCAGGACAGCTTGCACTTTAGAAGGTTCAGTTGTAACTCCTTCAGCTGATATACAGTGGCCCAGATACTCAATCTTCTGTTGTGCAAAAGAACACTTTGACAGCTTGACGAAGAACTGGTGCTGCCTGATGATATCAAACACTTGAGTCAGCAGTGACATATGCTCCTCCCAAGTTGAAGAATATATCAAAATGTCATCCATGAATACCAAGACCCCTTTTCTCAGCAAATGAGCAAATATTGTATTCATGACACTCTGAAAAGTGGCAGTGCATTTGTTAAACCAAATGGCATGACCAAAAATTCATATAGACCACTGTGAGTCTTGAATGCTGTCTTCTGGGTGTCTTGATCAGCAATACATATCTGGTGATATCCAGATCTGAAGTCCAATTTTGAAAACCATTTTGCACCAGTAAGCTCATCAATCAGCTCATCCACAATTGGCAAGGGATGTTTGTTTTTGACTGTTACTGCATTTAAATGCCTATAATCCACACAAAAACGCCAACTGCCATCCTTTTTCCTTACTAAGAGCACTGGTGAGGCATAGGGACTAGCACTTGGCTTGATGATTCCATTTTGCAACATCTCAGCTAACTGCCTTTCAATCTCAGTTTTCTGCACTGGGGCATATCGATAAGGTCTGACATTAATAGGCTGTGCTCCAGGAATCAACTGAATCCGGTGATCATACTGCCTTTTGGGAGGAAGCTCAGTTGGTGCTTTGAATACATCAGCATAACTGTCAAGAATGTGTTTCACGGCATCTGGAACATCTGGCTGAGAGACTGTACACAAAGTTGGACACTCATACTGATCCTCATCCAGTCCCCTGTGCTCATGCAGCAACTGGATACAGTGAGATACAGCTCTTCTTCTCAATAGCCCTTTAAGCCTAGCAGCCGAGATAGCAGAACATTTTGTGACTTCATTCTTGACTCCTTTCAATGTTATCCTAGTGCCATTATGCATAAATCTCATCACCTTCCTTGTCCAATGGACCCACATAGGGCTGCACAGTTCCAACCAGTCCTCACCCAATATCATATCATAACACTTCAATGGCAACACCCCCACTGAAGTCTAGAAAGAGTGCCCCTGGGTGGACCAAGATAAACTAGGAATCCTTTTAGAGCACAACATTGGTGTTCCATCTGCAGTAGCAAACTGGCTTTCTTGACATTCCTGCAGCTGGTGCTTCAGCTTTTCTGCCAACTCAGTGCTTATGAAGGACCCCACACTTCCTGAATCAACCAAGATCAATACCTCTTGATGCTCAATTGTTCCACACAACCTCATGGTTCTTCTTTTCCCTTGAGTCTTGACTAGAGAATCACCAATGGCCATTATGGAATCAGGCTCAACAGCCTCATCAGATGCCAGATCATCAGAGACGTCCTCCACTTCCAAAGCATCAATCAATTCTTCCACCACATTGATGGATACCTGAGCTGGGCACTTGTGGCCCGGTCCCCATTTTAGACCACATGCAAAACACAGCCCTAGCTCTCTTCTGTGATTCTTCAGACTTTGCCATTTGCTCTCACCAGGCTTTGTCTTGGTCTTATCAGGCTCTACTGGCTTCTGCCTTTCCACCACACTTTGAGGCTTGAATACAGTTTTGCCAAACTCCCTGGTGGTGAACTTCTTTCTATTACTGTCCAACTCCTCTTCCTGAATGAGTGCAAGGGCACTGGCTGTATCAACATCCTTAGGCCTATGCAACAAAATTGCTGCTCGAATCTCCTCCTTCAGACCACCCACAAAACGTGTTACCATGTATGTTTCATCAAAGCCTGGGTTGTACAACAGAATCCCATGAGCTACTTCTTCAAACTTCTGTTGATATTCAGATACAGTCCCAACTTGCTTCAGAGATTCAAACTGCCTCAGTAACAACGGATAATGATCCTTGTCATACTTATCAAAGACCAACTGGCACAATTGATCCCAATCACCAATTCTCCCCTTGCGCTCCATCGTCTGCAACCAAATTGCCGCTTGACCGACAAAATTGAGCGCCGCGAAACGAGTCTTCAAGGACGGATGAACTCCATACACCTCGAAATACATATGACACTGATCACGCCACAGCCGTGGATTCTCACCCGAAAACTTAGGAAATTTCATTTTAGGCAAGTATGAAGAACGCGAAACCGAATCATGGAATTGGGGTTCAATGAATTCACGAGGTGATGAGTTAATCGAGGGCATACCCTGAGGAATCCCGGGCGGCGGTCCGAGGACCCCGCCCTGCTCGCCGTGGCCCTTGGCCCGCTCCGCTGTCGATGCAGGTGGGCGCATCGACGCCTCTGGAGCCTGGTTGGGGTCGATGGTGGTGACCCAACCATGGTGGTGCTGGGGCGGCTGCGGCTTAGGCGGTTGAGCACCCAGGAACAGCGCCGGGGATGGATGCGGAGGCGCCGAAGGTGGGGGGCGTGCCTCCAATTGCTGAATCCTTGCCGACGCCTCCTTCGATTGGAGCATCATGGACCCCATAGATGTCTCCGCGATGTTCCGCCAGGACTCCAGTTCGTTCAGCTTGTCACACGTGGTTGAGATGGCCTCCTGGAATCCCGCGAACTGCTTCGCCATCTCCTGAACGTCGGCGAGCTTCTGCGCCATGTTCTCCAGTGTCGCCTTGAGGTCCTCCATCGAAGTCGACAGCTCCTTCTCGAACTTGGATGGCCGCTTTTTCGGCGCCAGACTGCTAACCCCCGCCGCGGATGCGCTCGTTCGTCACCGACCCAATCAACACAGACCGGACTTGCGAAATCACGCGCTCCTCACCGGAGATGAAGAACGGTGATCTGCCGCTGCGGATTACGATCGTGATCCAGGCGATTTCGCGAGCAACCGCTGACGGATTTGGGAAAAAAAATTTGTGGCACTGGAATTTGGGGAAAAATTTGTGGCTCTAGATACCAATTGTTAGAATCTCAAGTAACTGGTAGCCTTTATTGGATAGAATCAAGGATTGGGATACAGAAATGGAAGGATTGGGAAGCAAGAACAGAGTAGGTCGGGGATAGCAGAGTTGTTCAGAGACGGTTACAAATCGTTCATGCCCAACTCCTGAATACAATGGAGCTTTATACTCCGGACACTGGGCTCACAGGCCCGACGCACTAGAACGGCCCAAGAAAACTATTACAGCCCACTAGCCATTTTCATTTACTCTTACTCTTCTCTTTTTTGTTCCTTTCCGGCACATAACAAAGAGGCTCATTGTTTATTACACCATGGATTCTTATCACCAAGTGTCATTATCTGGCGCCAAGGCTACCTTGGCCGTGTTGACGCCAAAGTGCCAAATGTGCGAGAGACAGCTGAAAACCTAAGCACAAGCACACTCCTCTGCTCCTTGCATTGCATTTCGTCGGAAAGAGGGGGGGAAACAATACGACATGAGCACACCATACATAATCTGTACACAAGATCGATCGTTGGTACTGACGAGGACATGACACATTCAGATACAACCATTGATTATAAGGTGAGCTTGTTTAGTGATTTTTGGTGCAACTCACTTGGTTCCACATGTACATGTTCCTATTTGCTTGTAGGTACAAATATTTCTCAAAGTGCAGGACAATCAAGATTCATCGATGACCCGATAATACCTCGTCGGAAAGGCCGTAACTCAACCATCCGAGGTGCGATTGAGGTCAATGAGTACTTGATGGAAAGCTTATTTGATAAGCTTTCAAATAAATCAGGTCCCATCTCAATATCACATTGGCAAGGCCTCCAAATCATCAATACATTCTGTCGATGTTGCTGTCAGGAGCTACATCATCGTCACGGGCTTGATATTCACACTTGGGCCTGGCCTAAGTTGGAGCACGTTCCGAGAAGATGGAAAATACACCAAGGAAGCCCTTGGACGTCCTCCTCCTTGGCCACCACCTTAGGGGGCCAGCAAGGGCGTCCAAGCCAAGCCAGAGGCCCAGTCCAACTCGAGTTTGCGTCAGTCTCGGCCTTCAGGACCAGCGAGCGATAAATCGGACGCCCAGGACACATCTGAACTCCATTTTCGATGATCCACATATGGATGGAAAGATAATTTCATAAGCTAACTAATGGCTTTGGTTTGAGGTCCAAATTCCATCGGAGTCAACGGGAATCATCGAAACAAGTGAGTGTCCAGAATCTGTTTAGACGTTGCATTGCTATCTTTTGGGCCGTCGGGCCATGTAACGTATAGGCCCATGAGGAGGACGTGAATGAGGGTGCTTGCACGTTCCTTAGACCATATAATTAGTAGCCGCCGTCTACATTAGGGTTTGGGTTTTGCTTTAGATCAATCTGTCATTGAACAGTCACCGTTATCGGTTTGTGAAACCCCACGTTGAGATCTTAATCATATATCTGCCATTGTCACATCACTTGAGTTGCGTATTATCTTGTTCTTGCTTGTGTTCTTCGATTCGCAGCAGGGATTAGCCTTCTTGGCGAGGTCAACCGGATTGTGACACGGTTGATAACCAGAGGAGATGTGGTGCTAAGGTTGCAGGGTTCGGGTCTTTTTGATCTGAAAGCCGGATCGGTGTGTCGCTCTCCGACCAAATCGATAGTTATCTGGAACCTGACGGAAGATCGGGAATCATGTCCCCATCAGGTACCAAACCAAAGCCGGGTCGATCGGTCCAAATGGCGGTGGATCAGTAGCTCCAAAGACTGACATCGCATTCGTACTCATCCTCGATCCACGCGGTAGGGCTGCGGCGGGTCGATGAACATCCCCGCGCCATGTCAAGATACCCATGCATTTCGAACTCCAACCCGTCGTCCATCGGGTAGTAAGAGAAGTCGCCACCAAGGCCGCCGTCGCCACTCCCTTGTGCGCAGAGGAGCAGCGGCGACCGCCGCCACAACCTCGGAACCACCCACATTGACATTGCGCTGTGTTCGGGGTGCGGGCGAACGGCTTCGGCGGCCTCCACCGCGGCGCGTGGCGTATCTCGTCGCGTGCATGTGAGCTGAGCTGGGAGTCTGCGAGTTGAGGCACGCTGGCGCGGCGGCGCCAGGGGGCCAGCGGCGGGCGTCGTCTTGGCAGCGCCGCCATCTCGGCGGTCTCGAAGGTGCCGAGCCAGATCCGTTGGCGGCCGTGCGGCTCCCGTACCTCGCAGACCTACCGCCCGGGGTTCCGGCTGCGCACGCCCTTGTACACTGGGTGCCTCCTGTCTCGTCTCCTTGAACTTGGTCCGCCCCGCGCGCCGCTTGAGCGGCGCCGAGGACACCGTCATGTACGCGTCGTCCTCCTCGTCCCACAGTGCTTCTTTTGGACTGCACATCTTCTTTTGGACATTGAGATAGCGTCCAAACCTACAGTAACTAGCAAATAATACGTACAGTACACACTTGAAAAGTTTGGCCGCCGATCTACAGTAACTTACTGGGCGCGCACCACTTGATCTGTACGTACGTCTATGTTGGGTCAATTATGCGCCTCCGAAAGGGAACGTGCGGGCTGCGGCCGTGTTGATGTTGTCGGAACAGTATCGAAAATCATCCAAGCCAGGTTAGAGGACCATAGGCACGGTGCTGGCCAATGACAACCATCCCCCCCACCCCACCCCAAAGGCAAGGGAGGACCCCAGACGGGCGGGCAGATTCCCCTGTGGCCGAGGGACAACAAATGCACGTCGGGGGTCACGAACGAAGTGTACGATGAGAGGGAACCCCACGTCCGTGACGCCATGATTCGTTCGTTCGGTTCGTTTCGACCGCGGCCCACCCCCGGCCGCCGTGCCAGCAGGGGCCCGGCCGTACCGCTGCGGCCTGTTGATCCGCCAGTCAGATAGGCAGGGCCCCTCGCCGACGGCCAGGCCGCGCGCGTCTCGTCGGGCCAGCACCAGGACCGAGCAGGGGCGCGTGCGCGGTCAGTGGCGCATCGCAGTGCCGAGAGGACGGCCCAGGCCAGATGCGGACCATGACGGAGTCCGATGACTTTTTTTTTTTTTTTGAAGCCGCGCGACCCCGCCCTTAAAGATGGGGGAGAGTGGCTTTTGTCGTCTCGTCGCTAGTGCCCTCATCTGCGGATCAGCTGCGCGCTGGGACGCACGGAGCCACGGGCACGTGTTGCCTCCGGGAGGGGCCTGGCGACCGATAGCTGTTGCCTGTTTTGTGTCGTGGTTTGCATTGTAGAGTACGGAGTATTGGTTGCGTTCCGGTACAGCTGCGGTCACTTATCCCTTTCATTCACAAGCTGCACTGATGAGAACTTCCGAAGTACTGTACTTTTGTACGAGTATTTTGATTTCCCGAGAGCGGATAAAACAAACATTATGACTTCCAAAGTACTTGACTTTTGTACGAGTATTTTGATTTCCCGACCCTCAGACAAAAGTTAAGGAATATTGGGCATATGTTAATTACAAAACTAATTATATAAATTAGAGGCTAATTTATGAGATCAATCTATTAAGTCTAATTAGTCTATAATTTAACAATGTGTTGCTAACGTAAACATTTGTTAATAATGAATTAATTAGTTTTAATAGATTTGTCTTGTGTAATTATTACTCATGTTTAGTCCTCCCAGTCATCTGAACATTCAGTGTGACAAGAGCTAAACTTTAGCCCCTAGATCCAACTAAACACCCAATTAATAAACTTCATAGACATAAAATAGCTTCACAATCTAGTGCCATCTTAAAAAAAGACGGAATAGCCAAATTCATCATAAAACTATCGCTGAAAACTCGGTTTGGTTCTCGAACTATGAAAAAACGGTCGTTCTAGTCTTTAAACTTTCACAAGCCGGCCTAATTTCGTCCCTAAACTATAAAAATGATTGTTCTCGTCCTCAAACTTTCGTAGAGCGGCTCAATTTCATCCCTGGTCCAACGTGGAGCGTCACACTGGCTCGTCTTGGCATCGCCTAGTCAGCTGGAACCAGTTTCTAAAAGCCTGCAACTGATTATTCTTATTTCAACTAGTTATAACTCTTCAATACAACATCCGATGAAGATGATTTTTGTATAAAAATTGTAGATCTCGATAAAATCTACAACTTTCTAGTTTTAATGTTTTTTATTTGAGGATGTTGAAATGCTCAAAAGGTTAATATAAAATTTTAGCACCACAATAATTACCTGCTGCTTGTAATTTATCTAGCTGCTGTTTCTAAAAGCGTCTCTCAAAATTATAAAACCACTTTTAAAACGGTATAAAAAGTATATTTATTTGACTCCATACAAAAATATATTAATTTTCTAATGCGGCAAGCGATAGAACGTGATTATTATAGTGCTACAATTTTTTACACGATTATTTTGAAGCGATAGATCTATAAAAAATATATTAATTTTCTAATAGCAGCTGAATTAAATTACAAGCAGCAGCAAGTAATTATTATGGTGATAAAATTTTATATTAACTTTTTGAGCATCTTAACATCCTCAAGTAAAAAAAAATTAAAACTAGAATATTGTAGATCTTATCAAGATCTATAATTTTTATACAAAAATCATCTTTATCGTGTTTTATTAAAGAATTACAACTAGTTGGAACCAGTTAGAATAAGAATAAATCGATTCTGAGCTTTTAGAAAGCGATTCTAGCCGACCGGACGATGACGAGGCGGGCTAGCGTGGCGCTCCACATCGACCGTGAGACGAAATTGAGCCGGCTGCGGCGAGAACGGCTTTTTTCATAGTTTAGGGACGAAATTGAGCCGGCTATGAAAGTTTGAGGACTAGAAACGCTGTTTTTCGTAGAAAAACTAAAAGCGAGCTTTCGGCGATAGTTGGAGGACAAATTTAGATATTCCGTCTCTTAAAATGTAAAATTGGACCGGTGAGGGCTTTTTCAATGCTCTATGGTGGCGTGCGTCCCAACCCTAAACTGTACATCAAAATTCCATGTCATGCAATTTGGTGGTCTCGTAGATTATGGCCATAGTAGCTTGTAGAGGAACTATTGGCCTCAACTGACAAAGAGCATAAACTAATGTCTAGGAATGCATTATAAGCAGAAAAGCGCTAGCCTTAGAGATGTGTGTGTGTGAGAGCTAGAGAGAAGCTGCCAAAGCAGTGTGACATGCATGCACATTACTAATTTGCAGGATCAGTCCAGGAGAAGAGCAAAGACTGATAGGTGATGGCCATGGTTTTTTCTAAAATTTTTTACAGAGCTTACTTTAGTACGAGACTAACACAGGTGTATGTGTCTGTTGCGCGTGCCTGATGACACTATTAGTATCACTTTTGCCGCCGGCGGCAATGAGCGTAAATGATCCCACAGTCTTCCTCCGATCCTTAGGCACGAACCATATCACGATCCTTAGGCACGAGCCATATCATTATTCAACTAATCAAGTCTGCTTGGGCTTTTATTGTTTTCCTCCTCACTCTCTGCTAATATGCCATAAACGACAAGTAACAAATTGATGCTCATGTATACTCACTTTATGAAATGAAAAGGTGGGGTACTCACGTCCTTGAGCTTCTCAAAAATTAATTAGTCTTTGTTGTGTCTCAAACATGCCTTGGTTTTTTGGTGGGGCAATATAATTTTTTAAGCTTAATAAAATTTCAATGAGTTATTTTTACCAAAAATAAAGCAAAAGTTCTACAAGCTAGAGAAAGTGGAACATGATGCTGGTGACTGAGGAGTTTAGAAGAGCATATCAATTTTATTTTTGTAGAATGTAAAAAAAAATGGGAACCACTGCCTCTCAACCTAAATGAAATGGTAAGGCAAGTTCTACAAGCTATTCTTCAGGCAGTCTTTTGTTCCACAAGCTATATGTCAAATCTTCCTAATTTGGTTGGAGTTCCAGAGATGAATTGGACGGATGACCAACGATTGATGACATACGGCCTAGAAGCTAGACATGAGTGTTATCTCTGAGATAAAACAAGCACAAGAGACAGTCAATCACATCGTCTCTAGCTGCCCTTACTCAAGGGAGGTATGGTTCAGCATCTATCAAGCCTTGGGCGCCGGCTATCACTGCTGCTGCGCATGGTGATCGGATGGTGGGGAGGCTGAGATCAACTTGGCATGGGTAGCAAAAAGCGGGCATCTATTCCCTCTTTGTGTTAGTCTCCCTGGCAATCTTGAAAGGAATGGAATGCCCACTACTTCAGAGATGCCTCAACCATGGTGAACAATCTCCTGCTTATCATAAAGGCAGAGGCAGATCAATGGATATAGGCGGTGGCAAATGGCTTACGCTGTTTACCTTCGAGGGGAAGGGGGTAGCCACATGTGCCATCGAGAGTTTGGATTTCAGTGTTGTACAAGCTCAATGTAGCCCCCATGCGCAATTTGCCCACTAACTAAACATAAACTTCTTCCTTCTTAATACAAATATATGCAATGCTCTTCTATATGTGACAAAAAAAATATGTATAGTTCTTCTTTACTAAAGGCAGTCCAAACTAGAAAACTAATTATGAAGATTTGATTTCCATGGCCATTAATTAAGGTGTCAACTAACTAAGCAAAATAGTGACGTGAAACTAAAAGTAAGGGAGTATACAAGAAATTATGTCTACACAGGAAGAAGAAATTGATATGATAGGTAGATGATAGAATAGAGAAGATATGGGATTGACAAAAAAAAATGTTTTTAAAGAGAACATCCACCGAAAATATGATTTCTAAGTGTAAACAGTAGTATGGAAACTTGAAAGTCCTAGTTTGGTTATGGATAATCGATTAAAACTTCGGGACCAATGGCGGACCTAGGGGCAGGGCTGCCCATGCTACAACCCTGGTCCTTGGCTACAAGTCTCCACGTAAATCACTTCATTACCTGTAATATTAGAGGGGAAAATGTTTTTGTTCTTTATTACATGGTTTAGCCCGGGGTTTAGGATATTTCTAGGTCCTCCCCTGTTTGGGACTAATCCTATTGAGCTAATTAAGTGCATGTACCAAGATATAGGATGGTCGAGGCCAAGTGGCGGAGACATGGAGGAAACCATGGTGATGGTGCTGAACTCCAAATGATGATGATCAAGTGCTCCACATTTAAAAAAGAAGAAAGAGAAAAATAAAAAGGGCTCAAGACAAAGGTATAATTAATAGGACCATTTTGTTTTGCCACTCAAGACACCAAGTGAGTATGAGTGAGTTTAGGATAGATAGTTGTACTATGAAGTCGGGAGTTCTTAAAGCTAATACGGTTGTCTAAGTGCCATTAGGTGATTCAATACTTTGCTGTGCATTAGGACCTAGTGTGAGTTAACTTAACCCTTGAAAATTGCTTTGAAAATGCCACACGTGCACAAGTGATGACATACTTTGGTGTTTTGATGAAAGGACTGTAGGGGAGACCCCTACGGTTAATAACCCGACCTGAAATTCACTCCAACTAGGATTCGAACTCGGGACTCGAGAGCGAGCCATTTGGAGTGACTAGACCAACCGATCTAATACCCTTTGGTGAGATACTTTGGTGTTGGCACATGAGAGCAAGGGTTGAGTGTCTGCCGAGCTTGTGAGGCCGCGTTGGCGATTTTTTGATGAAAGAAGACCAAAAGCATCCGGTCACATGTGTGCGGGCGGCGTGTGTCCATTTCGGAGGTCGCGGACGCATAGTCGGCCACCTCTAGAGCTCTCAGAGTTGTGACCGGTGCAACATTCTAAATGTTAATCATGCATTGCACTACATTTCATTAACATAAGCATCATCACGCACTCATCAAGAGCATATAATAATGCATGCTTGTTTCAAAAAAGGTTCCATGAACCTATGCTTTGCAATATGTGAATGAAAGCAATGTTTTAGGTTTGCAATGCACATGTTGTTAAATGATCTTGAAAATGATTTAAATTGGTTTAGAATTTAATATAGAGTAGGGGTTGTATTCAAACAATTGTCCAAATATGCTTCCATGATGATCTACATGTCTTAATTGCTTTTATCAAGTTAGTAAATGGCTTAAAGTACAAGTGCATGTTTTATTCAGTTTTTGGTAGGAAACCCTAAATAAAAGTTGTAGTACAAGTTTTATGCTACAAACTTTGTTTAAGGGCCTAAAGCTGAATCTCTTTTTAAATTGCTCAAAAAGTCAATTGAAAACTGAATTCAGCATAAATTAAAAAATGGACTTAGAATTTTTCTAAGTCATGGATTTCAGTTATTTTATTCGATTTTCAAGGCTTTGCAAAACTGTTTTCTATTAATAAATTTTTTGTCATCTGGTGCATCACTTGGCAGTACAAAGTTTGGACTTTGCTTTCATGCAATTGGTTGGACTTGATAATCTATAGTTAGTCCATAATTAAATGTCAAACATAGCTAATCAACATGTTTAGTGTCTTGTTTAACTGAAACCCAGTTTTCAGTTTCTTTTTTTTTGCCCTTGTTTAGCATTTTATATCCTGCAAACCATTGAGTTTTAGATCTTGATCTTTTAAGCAAATCTATAGACCACCTACAGGAGAGCAGAACGGTGCAATTGGTTTCCAACTTCGCTTCTTGGATCGAGAGAAAAAGATCACCGAAAACAGCTCATTCGGGCCGCTACAAAGTGCCGACCGACCCTCTGTTCTTGCCCATACCGTTTCTCGCGCCCGCCGTCGCCGTGGCGTCTCAGCGCCTTCGCCCGGCAAAAAACGCGCGGCCGACCACTGTCCCGAGCTCGCGAGACCGCCCAGCTCCCTCTCTACCTTTCCCTTGCCCTATTTAAGCCATTGGATGGCCGTCACCCTTTCTTTTTCTTCTTCTCTCCCGTCGGCGACCGAGCTTCCTTTCACTGTCAAATTCACCGTGACCTCTCCATCTCAGTCAAATTGCTTTTGTCACCATCTCCGTCATCCAATTGCGTGTCGTTTGCACCCAACCACACCGTTTTCCATCGCCGGAATCATCCGAACCGCCGTCTTCTTCCTCGTGAGCGGCAGCAGCGCCGCCACAAGCGTCCCACCGTGCCCAACCCGCACCAGTGAGTCGCGCACTCCACTGACTTTTGTTTCGTACTGACCTTAAGGCCATAGAGCTCCTAAGCTTGACCGTCGTACCAATTATGCACCAGACGCGTCGGAACATCGTCATCGTCGCCGGTTCAGGCCGCCGGGTCCGCCGTCAACGCCGGCCGAGCACCTCCGCCCCATCTCCGACCCCATCAACTAGAGCAACAGCACCGTGGTGAGCTATTGGTCGTGCCCACGTCGTCCTCTTGAACCCTACGGCGTCATAGCCACCAGAACACCTTGCGCCACCGCCATTACGTGCTTGCGAGCCACCATAGCCGCCGCTAGGATTTCCCTGAGCATGGTTTTGCTCAATTTGACCGATGGGTGGGCTCGCCTTGGCGTGAGGATGGCAACGGTGCCGCTCACGTCGTCCCTAAGCTCGTCGCCGATGAGTTGGCTGGCCGGCGCCGCCGCGCCCTTTCCCTGTTCGAGCGGGAGAAGGGAAGAAGAAGGCCGGGTGGGTGATGGGCCGTGACGGGCCGATCTGGGCCGCGGTGTAGCAGGCCTCAGTAGATTAGGTTTTTTCTTTTTCGTTTTTCCCAATTTGGTGAATAGTGCAGGAATTTACTTATTTCATGTCTAGAGCTCCTAAAATCATAAAATTTTTTGTATAGCTTCCTTGTAGTAACACCTATTCAGGAAAAATAGGAAGTTTGGATTTTGGATAGTTTCTACATGAGATAAAATTATCTCTTTTAATTCATAAATGCAAACCCTATGATTTTTCTAGGATGAAATATTATTCCAAAAAACCATGAAAATTGTTTTGCACCTGTTGCATGATATTTCTAATCTGTATAAAAAGTTTGAGATAAATTTGAAAATGTTTCATAAAAAATCATTATTTCAAAAATAGGAATAAAAGGAAAAAGGTGTATATGATTTCATACATGTGTATTTTTGGATGTTTTATTTTCATACCCTGTTATGTCATCATCATGAGTTACTGTTTGACGCTAAGATACTTTGATTGGATGAGTAATAAGATATGGTTTCATGTCATGATTGCTAGGTTTGGCAATATATATATAGTTATATTGTTTTCCTTTTCAAAATAAGCCACCTTGTAATGCCTTGTGTGACTTTTTCTAAATTGATTGTGCACCCTAAATCATGACACCCAAATGATTCATGGTAGTTCTCTAATTTAATGATGATGGTCATGATCCAATAGTTGGTAACAAATAGTTATTGCTCTCTAGCAATTAAACTATGTTTTCAGAGAAGAGATATGCACATATTCAATGTGAGTAGAAATAAATGACATTTAGTTTCTTTTAAAATAACTCTGATAATATAGTGTTGTCATCGAGAAAGAGAATTGCACACATGGAACCTTATGTAGCTTTCCAATCTTGTCATCTCCCATGATCATGTCATCATGTATCATTTCATGCCATA
>JADLZL010007272.1:0-72863 GCA_015844335.1 Chrysopogon serrulatus
ATCACTTTTGGGTTCTCGACATTACTTGTATTTAATTACGGTAATTATACGATTCGACCGTCCGGCCTCGGCCAGGCGGACACGCGTCCCGCGCTCGATGATGACGCTGGCACGCGCTCCGCGCTCGATGACGCCAGCTGGCACTTCCTCCCTGGCAGCGTTAAAAAAAAAAAAAAAAAACATAGCGTCGTTGGGCGCTAAGCGCATCTGCGGCCGCGGGCGTCTCTACCTGCTCGGGGCTTTGCATCTGCGCCCCATCCTTCTCCAGTGGCTGCGGCGCGCATCTCTCCCATCTCATCCCGTCTTTGCTCCGCCCTGCGCCCGGGTCACCATCCCTCTCCACGCGCCCGTTCCGCTCGTCGAGGCCGCCCGCTTCGCCACGACCGTCTCCGCCGGCGCCATGGCTGCGGACGCCTCCTCCGAGCCGGTGAGCCACCACGAGACGCGCTGCATCCTACCGCAAGTTGCCCGCGCCGCTGCCACACGGCGAGCTCCATGTGCCGCCATGGACCTCCACGGCGTGTTGAGCTCCACAACGAGAAGCCTCTGTTCATGCAAGCAACAAGGTGACATTGCGATGGAAGTCTGTCACAAGTATATGTTTTAATTGTTTCAGATGTTTCAAAGGTATGTTTCAGGTATTTTATATCGTTGTTGCAAAAGTAAATCGTGGATGTTGCATGTGTTGCAATGATATGTATCAAAAGTTTATTCGGATGTTTCATCTGTATTTTTCTATGTGTGTTGCAAGTGTGTTTATATCGATGTTATATATGCTTCACATATATTACTAAAATTGTTTTATATGGATGTTTGCATATGTTTTTCAATGGTTTCAAGTGTTTTTCAATTGTTCTTTGCAAATGTTTCATATGTATTTTTTAAGTATTTCATCTATTTTTTTTGTTTGTTGCTAGCGTTGTATTTGGATGTTGCAAAAGTAGATCGGGTGAGTGTAACTAATTTGCATCTGGTTGATATAGATCTGTTTTCTGGTGATATTTTCTCGCCTCTATGGTATGTACAAGCATTGGGGAGCAGCTGAACACGCACGAGAGCACGTGCAAGCAAGCAGGCGAGTGGAGGAGGGGGCACTGGCTGAGTAGCTACGGGCGTCCGGACACCCGTTCCGTCCGGACGTCCGAGCGGAAGTGCTGCCCATTTAGTTAATTTACTGGTGACATAATGTGCAAGGAGGAGGAGTGACAACGGTTCAAAAATGGTTGCAGAAGATGGAGGATGTTGATTATGGTGGCCTTTGGGAATTCTAGTTGGAACTTGAACGATCAAATTAAAGTTTTGATTGTTTTGCCTATTTAGCCGATGTGTTAAACCTTGTTGCTTTTTATCTCGCGTAGGCCCGAGAGTGTGACTTTGGTTTGTATTATGATTATTGGTTGTGTACTATTTTTGGATGATAGAGGCCACAACTTTGTTCTATTATTAAAAAATAATTTTATACTGTGTATTTTAGATTTTTAATAGCATAAATTTTAGGAAAGATATTCAATAATTTTTCAAACAAATAATATAGTCTAATCTATCCCCACACAAATTATGTGGCGTGCTTGATGTAGCGCCACATCACGTAATACCACCATCTAAAACCACTCAAAAAGCGAAAACTAATGAGTTTTAAAAGTTAGGTCCGTTTGGATCCATTAGCACTTATAATGAGCTAGCTACTAGCTACTAGCTAATAGGCGCTAATTTTGAGCGGGAGTTATTTGGATGCACCTACTAATAGATGGTTGGATAGTGAGTTGAAAATACATACTCCCTCCATACCTAGAAAGCATGTCATTCTAGCTTTGGGGTCTGTTTTCACGAAGCTAGTCGTTGTACGCTCAAGGGGTGGAGTTTGGACACAGCACGCTCGCCGCCCCGTTCGGCCCTCGCGCCAAGGCAGTAAAGGCGCGCCACCTTCCCTCCTCTCCACAGCACGCTCACCTTCCTTCTTTAGTTGCGCACGTTGGCCACCCGATCCTCTCCAGTCGAATGCTTGCCTAGTCCGGTGGCCTAGGGTTTAGGGTTCGCCTTCTACTTCCTGCCATGGAGTCAAAGCGAACGCGCCACCCAGGTCCAAACAGCGTAATGCAAAAATTTCCATGCAAAATCATGGCACCAAAAAAAAAAGGGACCACGAGGTATTGAACCCGGGTCCTCGGGAGTCACAACCTTTTGGTCTACGGTTGTTTCTCGAAACGAATGCACCCACCACCATATTTAATATGGGCATGCATGAAAAAATAACCCCTAACTAATCACTCCTTGATATGCACAATCACATTCTAAACGACTTGCTTTATTAGTATGGAGGAAGTCTAAATTATTAGCACATCTAAACCTACTAAAGGAATTAATAGTTAGCAGCCTCAAAACTAACCATTAGTAGGTTTATTAACAAGTCTATTTGGATCCATTAGTACTAATTATAGCTGTTAATTTAACGCCAATGGATCAAAACATGCCTTTAGCGACTACTCTCTCCGTCTCATGAAGTTTGTCACTAGAAAAACGTGTTTGTGAAAGGACACGGTTTTCTAACGACAAACTCGACATAGGAGTATGCTTGGAGAACTAGAGACCTCGTCGTGTCCTGAATCCCCCTGCCCTGGCCGCTGCACTGTCCTGCCCTGCATGGCGGTGGCCATTTCTTCAGAAGACAGATGGTGTCTGACTGACTGGGAATCACTCGATGTGACTTGTGGGCTGTGGCGTTCCCTTCTTTCCCGTTCGACTACATTCGCCGCTTCGGATTGCCATTTTCATCCTCCTTTTCATCTTTTGAACTGAACCACTCATCACTCACCGTTCCGTTCGTTGGTGCATGGGTTTCAGCACCTAGTAGACTTCTACCAGTACTACCTGGCTACTGGCCGTTGGCGATGCAGCCCGGACAGATGGCAGGCAGGTCAAACCGCTCAGCGAATGGAAGCATGGGCGTGTCGGCCGTGGGCGCCCGTGCCGCCGCGCTGATGCGCGCCCTCTGTGCACATTCCTCCAGTACATCATGGCTCGGCGACCATCAGTGGCTGGCCACGGCAAAATCCATCGGTCTGCCCGTTGCGAAACGACGTTTTCTCCATGCGCCCGGCCGCTGACCCGCAGGGTCCCGGCGGCAGTGGGGATCCACGCCCAGGGGCCGCGTGCGGCAGGTCGCGCCGAGCCCGCGCCGGGGCAGTCTCATTTTGCCGGATCGCTGCCTGTCCTGTCCCTCTCCCGGGCCTCCCCCAACAAATCTCTCGCTCCATCTCTTGTTAATTACTGCTGCCATTAACTCCCCCGCTGCTATCCATGTACGGGCGCACGTGCTCGCCTTTCGATCCCCGCGCGGCGCTCGCTGTCCGGCGGGCTCCACCGCCGGGGAGCTAGCCGTTGGGGACACCACGGCACAGGACATGGGGTACAGAGTACAGACACCCCCCCGCTGCACTATTCACCTGCTGCTGCTAGGATAAAGATCGGATTCTTTCCTGCGGCGCGGGACCAACGATGTCAGCTCCCGCGTCCGTAACGTATAGGACGACCTGGTTTTAAAAACTCCAAAATCGTCTCCCTCTGAGCACAAGGACAGAGCTAGCCGTTAGTTAGCGCATCTGAGTTGAATCGGGTTAGCAGCTAAATTATTCCCTCCTTTTTCTTCTGCCAATGTACCTGCGACGCTTATATAGAGCGCGGCGCCATCGCTTTCCCCGCTTACAGAGACCAAGAAAGACTCCCTCAAAAGTTCGAGCTCCTCCTAGGTAGGAGCGGCTGTTGCATTGGGCTAGGGACACTAGATTCTAGCTAGAGCTAGTAGCTAGTAGCTAGTTGCACTAGCCATGGGTGTGCGGAGCTGCTGCCGCACCAGCGGCGTCCATTGCGGCGCTGGATCGAGAAGGAAGCAACAGCAATGTAGGGGTGGGGGCTTGCTCGTGCTGCTCTTGCTGCTGGCTGCGGCGGTGCCGGCGCGCGGGCAGCGACCGGACGGCGTGGTGATCGCGCAGGCGGACCTGCAGGGGCTGCAGGCCATCCGCCAGGCGCTGGTGGACCCGCGCGGGTTCCTGGCCGGCTGGAACGGCACGGGCCTCGACGCCTGCTCCGGCGGCTGGGCGGGGATCAAGTGCGCGCAGGGCAAGGTCGTGGCCATCCAGCTCCCTTTCAAGGGCCTCGCCGGCGCGCTCTCCGACAAGGTCGGCCAGCTCACCGCGCTCCGGAGGCTCAGCTTCCACGACAACATCATCGGGGGCCAGGTGCCCGCAGCGCTCGGCTTCCTCCGCGAGCTCCGCGGCGTCTACCTCCACAACAACCGCTTCGCCGGCGCCGTGCCACCGGCGCTCGGCGGCTGCGCGCTCCTGCAGACGCTCGACCTCAGCGGCAACTTCCTCTCGGGGAGTATGCCTTCCGCTCTGGCCAATGCCACTCGGCTCTATAGGATCAACCTCGCGTACAACAACCTCTCCGGCGTCGTGCCGAGCAGCCTCACTTCCCTCCATTTCCTCGAATCCCTTCAGCTCAACAACAATAATCTCAGCGGCGTGATTCCGTCCACCATTGGCAATCTCAGATTGCTCCACGATCTTTCTCTCGCTAACAATTTGATCAGTGGCAGCATCCCGGATGGGATTGGCAACGCCACAAAGCTCAGAAAGCTTGATCTCTCTGACAATCTTTTAGGTGGTAGCCTCCCTGAGTCACTCTGCAACCTCACCTTGTTAGTAGAGCTCGATCTCGATGGCAATGACATCGGAGGACACATTCCGTCATGCTTTGACGGGCTCAAGAACCTGACCAAGCTGTCCCTGAGGAGGAATGTCCTCGATGGCGAAATCCCGGCGACCATCGGGAACCTCTCGGCACTGTCACTGTTCGACGTGTCAGGGAACAACCTCACCGGAGAAATTCCAACCTCCTTGAGCGGCCTTGTTAACCTCAGTTCTTTCAATGTGTCCTACAACAATCTCTCGGGACCTGTGCCCGCAGCTCTGTCCAACAAGTTCAATTCGAGCTCGTTCGTCGGAAACCTTCAGCTCTGCGGCTTCAATGGCTCTGCCATTTGCACTTCCGCTTCATCCCCGCTGACGGCGCCGTCTCCTCCACTGCCTTTGTTGGAGCGGCGAACCCGGAAGCTCAACAAAAGGGAGCTCATCTTTGCTGTGGCGGGCATCCTCCTACTCTTCTTTCTCCTGTTCTGCTGCGTCTTCATCTTCTGGAGGAAAGACAAGAAGGAAAGCTCGTCAACCAAGAAGGGCGCAAAGGATGCGACCACGAAGACTGTCGGGAAGGCCGGCTCTGGCGCAGGCTCAGGCGCTGACACCGGCGGGGACGGCGGCGGCAAGTTGGTCCACTTCGATGGGCCGCTCTCGTTCACCGCGGACGACCTGCTGTGCGCGACCGCAGAGATCCTGGGGAAGAGCACCTACGGGACGGTGTACAAGGCAACCATGGAAGACGGCAGCTACGTCGCGGTGAAGCGGCTCCGGGAGAAGATCGCCAAGAGCCAGAAGGAGTTCGAGCTGGAGGTGAACGCACTCGGCAAGCTCCGGCACCCCAACCTCCTCGCTCTCAGGGCCTATTACTTGGGACCCAAGGGCGAGAAGCTTCTCGTGTTCGACTACATGCCCAAAGGCAACCTTGCCTCTTTCCTCCATGGTAAGCTCACTTGCTTCCTAAGTGCAATGTCCAATGCACGGGGTTCTCTGTAGCTGTCTCTTTGCTTCTTTTTTTCTGTGCTTTATTAATTAACAAAACTCCGCCATGGGCATTGCTCTTATATCGCAGCTCGTGCACCGGACAGCAGCCCGGTGGACTGGCCGACAAGGATGAACATCGCGATGGGCCTGGCGCGGGGATTGCACCACCTACACACCGACGCCAACATGGTGCACGGCAACATCACCAGCAACAACATCCTCCTGGACGAGGGCAACGACGCCAAGATCGCTGACTGCGGCCTGTCGCGCCTCATGAGCGCGGCGGCCAACTCCAGCGTGATCGCCGCCGCGGGCGCGCTCGGCTACCGCGCGCCGGAGCTCTCCAAGCTGAAGAAGGCCAACACCAAGACCGACATCTACAGCCTCGGGGTGGTCATGCTCGAGCTCCTCACCGGCAAGTCGCCCGGGGACACGACCAACGGCCTCGACCTGCCGCAGTGGGTGGCCTCGGTCGTCGAGGAGGAGTGGACCAACGAGGTGTTCGACCTTGAGCTCATGAAGGACGCGGCCGCGGGCTCGGAGACCGGCGAGGAGCTGGTGAAGACGCTGAAACTGGCACTGCATTGCGTCGATCCTTCGCCACCAGCGAGGCCCGAGGCGCAGCAGGTGCTGCGGCAGCTTGAGCAGATCAAGCCCTCAATTGCAGTCTCTGCCGCCTCGTCTTTCACCGGTGAGCCGAGCCATACTACCGCGACCGCCACCAGTGTCACGGACGAGACGAAATCCACAATGACAGAGTAGTCGGCCTCTTGCAGACTGAAATTTGCAGTTCTCAGTTACTTCAGGTTCTTAATAAGTAGACTTCAGAGTCTATCCGTTTTTTCAGTCTGTACAGTACAGGTGTAGGGGGTAGGAGAATTTTGGTTGCGGTGTCATTCTTTAATTCCTGAATTCGTTTGTACCTGCCAGAAGCACTCCATGTTATCAGAAGATGATTTGGGAGTGCTGGCTTCTGATTAAGTTTCAATTGAACCTTTGGTGCTTTCAATTTTTTTTTCCTTCGAGAGAAATGTCCAGTTTCGGGGCGGTTTTGTTTCCAACCATAATTTGCCACAATTAACATTAACCAAATGCAAAAAGTTTGGCCAGAAAATTTAGAGCCACACTTTGTCATTACCTAAGAGAACTTTGGCATACTTCTCTATGTGTCGTAGAGTCCTTGTCTAAATTTAGTTGCTAGTCAAATACTTACCAACATAACGACAAATTTGACTTTTTATTTTGTGTGATCAAAGCAAGAACTAACATGAGCATCTGGTAGTTTGTCCACTGTAACTTGTCAGATTAGAAAGGGTTCGTCATGCCACGCAAATCTGAACGTACAACGTACGAATGCTCATTATCTCATCTGCTACCTAACATACAAATCACGAACAGTACTCAAATCTCAGATGATAACATTCAGATTCAGAGGAACCCTGATGTTGTGTTACCAGGGCAAAACTGAGCGCACAACACAACCGGCAAACTTTAAGGATGTGGAAGACGGTAGGTTTTTTTTTTCCCCTTACGGTTTTAAGGCAGTAGTAATTTCTTACTGTACCAGGGCTGTTAGCCTGTTACTATCCAGTGACCCAGCCAGTGATTGTGCAGACCCATTCGTCGACCTCGTGGACTGTCTGTCCTTGGCTGTTTGGGTCCGACATGCACGTAATAGGAAGACGGTGTTAACCCTTTTTCTAGTTACTCGACAACGTGAAATGCACCCCCCCAAACATACGGGTACCGTCCATGTCGCTTGCCAATGGACTAGGTCTTAAACTCTTATTAATTAATGTTACCTGCACATTTTTTTTTTTTGAAGGTCACCGGGGGAGGCGTTCCCCACCTGAATTTTATATATATATTGGCCCAAAATGGCTGGATAGAAAGTTTTACAACCAACTTTTTTACAACATGGCATGTCCACTGATAAGAAATCAACAGATATGCCCCAGCACAAGGATAACAGTAGCACGACCACAGATACAACGACGAGGGAACAACAACAAGGCATGTGAGCTCTTCAACGATGCCTCCAAGGAGGTGGATGACGTCGCAACGTAATCATCGTCAGCCAAGCAGAGCTTGGCAAGGCTTTCGCCTGAGCCTTATGCCGAGGTGTCGAGCGGGCCGATCACAGAGACGACAGCATGGAGTTCATCAATGACGCCTTCAAGAAGGAGATTGTCGTCACTGGCCCAGACTAATCTGGGCTGAGCTTTCGCCCAGAAACTCTGCTAGTGCTCGTGTTGACCTGCCAGAGATGGAGGAAGGCTTGCAGCACCGAACGTCGATGCATGGACGGGATGGGGGGATTTGCCGGCCGCTACCACACCTCACGGAGCCATTCCGGACTCGCCTGTGACAGTGGGAGGCGCGCACCGACATTCGTCCCTGACGGGGGGCTTTCCGGCCGCCGCCACACCATGCGGAGCCATTCGCGGACTCGCCCGCACTAGTGGGAGGCGCGCACCGGAAATCGATCGCCGGCCGCCGCCACACCGCACGGAGCCATACCCGGACTCGCCCGTGACAGAGGGAGGCGCGCACCGACATTCATCCAAGGCAGGGGCTTTCCAGCCGCCGCCACACCATGCGGAGCCATTCGGACTCGCCCACGGAGGTGGGAGGCGCGCACTGGAAGCGATTACCAGCCGCCACCACACCGCGGCGGAGCCTTTGGACTCGCCCCCGCGATGGTGGGAGGCGGCGCATCGGTGGCACCCGCGGGCACGCAGCCCCGCCGCCCGGCAAGCCCGCGGCCGAATCGCATGCACCCGCCGCGGCTTGGACCACGCAAAAACGAAGGCGAAGAAGATAGCGGGCACGTTGCCCGCCGGCCGGCATGCCAGCGGCGAACAACACACCCGCTGAACCGCGCCATGGCCCCCATCCTCTTTCGACACCGATGAACTCACCGCTGCTCGTGGCGACCACCATCCCCGACGTCGTTGCACGGCACGAGGGGCGCCAGATCTGGTCGCCAGGAACTGGACCCGGCGCCCCTAAGCGCGCAAAGCCGCCCGCCGTTGCCGTCGCTGTAGGCGCCGTCCCCGACCCAAGGGGCACCGGCAAGGCTCCCCGGAGGCTCGGGACGATTGAGCCCCTAGGAACCCGCCAACTAGGGGCGGCATCCGCCACGGAGGCGGCAGATCGAGACCCAGGGGGCCTAGATCCGCCCGGCCAGCCGCCCAAGCTACCATTGTCGACGGTGAAGAGGGAGGGAGGGAGGGGGCTCGGGAGGAAGAGGGGAAATGGCTGCACGGAGCCGCCGTCGCCCGCCTTCCGCCAAGCCTCAGCGCGTAGCCACGGCGCCGCATCACCGCCCGGACCACCGAGATCCATCCCAAGACGGAGGGATTCGCAGCCTGCTTGGGAGAAGGCCCCGCCGCCGCCATCCTAGGAAGCCGCGCGAGCTTCCCGGCGGTCCCCTCCGGCAGCGGCGAGGGTGGAGGGGAGGGGATGGAGGGTCGGCGGCGGCTAGGGTTGACTTACACTACATGTTAGCTGCTTACATCTAATGGTCAGCACGAGTGTACTACATCTTCAATACTTGCCATTACATGACTTACAAGCCGACTAATAAGTTGAAACAGTTGATTTGATGTGAAAGAAAAACACTATTGTAAGTTAAAGCAAACTGAACAAGTAGTAGTGCTATCTGAAGTTGTAGTGTTTATTGTACCCAAGCTCAAGGATTATGGGGATTTATCCTAACTCCTGGTGCATCTTAAATGTTTTCTGTTGAAATTCTTAGTTTGCACCTATTCCCTCCTTTCAAAATAGTTGCTAGACAAACTATCCAAATATGTTGTAACTTTTACTCTCATCATGGTCGGTCGCCGCCTTTATCCAGGAAATAGTCTTGCAAAGTGCAAACATATGTGTGGTTGTAGCTGCTAGGTCCTATCTCTAGCCTGTCGACATTCTAGGTTGGTCCTGAACACTAGTGTTTTGACATCGTGTGCGAAACAGACGAAGTTTATTGATTTTGTTTAACTTTGACATTTTCTTTTCTCTTAATGAAAAACTAGGAACGGCCTGCTCTTTAAAAAAAAGGTGCAAACATTGCACTAGGGTGCTTATAGCCTTGTACTATGTCCATAAACCAGATTGATTTATTCCAACTGGAGTTTGATTTAGGGGCACTGTACATTTTTTGACACGGCCAAAATCCCACAACCTGTTTTGGCCAAAAAAAAAATAAGGATGGCAATCTAGGATGAGAAATTGTTCAAATTGCTCTTACAACTAATGAGTGTACTATCTGTTCAATACTTGCCATTACAGGACTTATACGCCACCTAATAAGTCGAAACGGCTGATTTAATGTTGAAAAAAAACACAAACACTATTGCAACGGCTGACAAACTAAAGCCAGCTGAACAAGTATTAGCGTCGTCTGAAGTTATAGTGCTTATTGTACCCAAACTCAAGGATTATGGGGATTTGTCCTAACTCTTTGTGTATCTTAAATGTTTTCTGTCAAATTCTTTTGTCTCAAATTTACACCTATTCCCTCCTCCCAAAATAGTTGCTGGACAGACTATCCAAATGTATCATATTTTCAAACAGAGAGAGTAACTTTTACTCTTATTATAATTTGCCGCCGTCTTTGTCCAGGAAATAGTCTTGCAAAGTGCAAACATATGTGTGGTTGTAGCTGCTAGGCCCTATCTCCAGCCTGTAGACATTCTAGTTTGGTCTTGATCGCTAGTGTCATGCCATCGGGTGCAAAACAACCGAAGTTTGTCGATATTGCGTAGCTTTGATATTTTCTATCTTCTTAACAAAAAAACAGGCAACGACCTGCTCTCTCTCAAAAAATAGGCGCAAATATATGTACTAGGGTGCTTATAGCCTTGTACTATATCCACAAACCAGATTTACTTATTCCAATTGGGGTTCGATTCAGGTACACTATAAATTTTTTGACATGGCCAAAATCCCACAAACCTAGACGAAAATAATCAGTCAATTTACTATTTGTTTATTGTGAGCAAGAGCAACCAGTGTGAACAATTGAATGCTTCATAGTGTAGTAGCTGCAGATGGACTTCAACCGCTGAACGCCGACGCATGTTCTTTTCAGTGGTACGCCGTACGGCGATGGAATCGGCAAAGATTGGCTATTTGCTACCAGCTAGCTAGAAATTGCTGCTAAGTGAGATAGCTCAATGACCCTAACTAATCATATGTCGACTGCGTCGCCTCCTGGCCACCTAACCGCTGAAAGCAGAGAATTGTTCAGTTGGGAGTGGAAAAAAAGGGCCGATTGACTTCACTTTGTCAAAGAGCCTACCAACTCCTACAGGCTACAGTGTGGGATTAGGATCTGGGAGGTTGTGCTACATCAAAGCCATGTACTTGCGAAATGTGTATAGTGTGGGGGCGTTGCATTTTTTCCAACAAAACTGGTGTCTGTAGCTGAAAACTTTCCTGATTTCTGTTTTGCAGTCTCATTCAGAGTATCAGTTCCAATCTTCTTCGTGATAAACGCGTTGTGCTTTTCACTTTTCTGTTTCTTCTTCTTTCTTTCTTTTTTGCGAGATGTATTGTTGTTTCATTAGTGCTTTCGCTGGGGCTATTTTCTTTCCTAGAATAATGTTATCGAAGGAAATTCAGTCCACACCAGAAAATTACATTCTTAAATGACAACTGAAGAGATGTAGCACCCTGACAAAGTTAAGCCCTACTGTCTCTGTTTTTTTTAACCTGCAACCTTTTTCTCCCTCCAACCCCAACTTCTTGATTGACCAGAGTTAATGCAATTCCTCCACTAGTGCCCATGCATCGTATTCAGAAATCAGAACAGGTAGAACGATTGGGCACGGTGAAACGAATCCCTCTGGATCGCATGCATTGGTTAGAGCTAGACCAGTGGGTGCAACAACTCCCGCGTAAGGCAGCATTCACCATTCCATTCATTCATCAATGTGAGGTCAAGTTCGAACATCGTACTCGACGGCCACCCTAAAGGCCAAAAGGCCTCACGTCGCAATCGCTCCAATCAAAACATAATCTTCCAAACCCCAAACAACTGCCCTACCCCCTCTCGGTCTCGTGTCTCGCCCCATCGTTGCTGCCTGCAGCCTGTCTCTATATATACGCTCGCCGGTGTCGCCCTTGGTCACCACGGCAGCAAACCACCACCAGAGCAGCAAGCCAGGCAGCTATTGCCGACTGGAGCTGCGATGGCGAGCTCAGGTCTAGTGAAGCTCTCCTGCGCCCCTGCTCTTCTTTTGCTCTGCTGCTTCCTTATCCCGGGCGCCCTCGCCGAGGAGCGCTTCTACGAGTTCATCGTAAGTGTTGCTGCTGCGCTTTGATTGTGTTCTGTGGTGCAATAACCAAGGGTCTGTTTGATGCACAAGCTAAATTTTAGCTGGTTACATTTAGCTGTTAGGCATCATACAACTTAGTTAAAAGAGTAGCTAAACTTTAGAGGAGTTTAGCTACTTCCATCTAACTAAAGCCAGCTAAAAATTTAGCTAAATCTATTAGCTGGAGCATCCAAACATCTCTAGCTTAAAGCTTAGCTAGAAAACTTTTAGCTAGCTAAAGTTGTACTTTAAAACTTTAGCTAGCTAAACTTTAATTGGGTGCATCCAAATCTTTTCAAACCGGTAGTAATGGTTGTTTGGTGTTGCTGCTGTGCTTGCTGGCTCGCTGCAGGTCCAGGAGACGCCAGTGAAGAGGCTATGCAAGAGCCAGAAGATCATCACGGTGAACGGCCAGTTCCCAGGGCCGACGATCGATGTGTACAACGGCGACACGCTGGCGATCAAGGCCGTGAACCTGGCACAGTACAACGTGACCCTCCACTGGCACGGCCTCCGGCAGCTGCGCAACGGGTGGGCGGACGGGCCGGAGTTCGTGACGCAGTGCCCGATCCGCCCCGGTGGCAGCTACACGTACCGCTTCACAATCCAGGAGCAGGAGGGCACGCTGTGGTGGCACGCGCACAGCTCTTGGCTCCGCGCCACCGTGCACGGCGCGCTCATCATCCACCCAAAGAGGGGCCTCCCCTACCCTTTCCCCAAGCCACACACGGAGGCCCCCGTCATCCTAGGTACAGCCCGTCGGTAATTGAGATATCGCCGGCGGCTGCCACCACCAACGCCGCCGCCGCATCACTGACGTGTGTGTAATTGTGTATGTATATGTTTGTGCAGCCGAGTGGTGGAAGAGGGACCCCATCGCCGTGCTCCGCCAGTCCATGATCACCGGCGCGCCGCCCAACGTCTCCGACGCCCTCCTCATCAACGGCCAGCCGGGAGACTTGCTCCCGTGCTCCAGCCAAGGTGAGCCCTTGTTCTTCCTCCATTCAGTTGCTCACGCATGTCGTTGTTAACAACAAGGAGAGGAGACGAGATGCTGCACAGACATCATTATTCCATTAAAAAGATAGGTCAATGGTGATTCAGAAAACACTACAAAATGTAGCATAATTTCTAAATTTGGTTAGACCGCCCCAAGCAACTTTCGGTTTAGAAAAAGACCCACTCAGTGGCGGAACCAGCGAAATGATAAAGGGGGCTAGCCAAGCCAACAAATAGAGGTAAAATGTGACCATATTTTGATGTAATGACCGAGGACAAGAGAAAGCTTTTTTTTTTCATTTGAGCGTCACTTTGCATGTCTTCGTAGCATAGAAATCATTTATAATGGCACCCGTTCTGAATTGTAGCATAGAAATCATTTATAATGGCACCCATTCTAAATTATACTGCATTCATTCTCAGTATACATTACTAAACAATCTAAAAAAGACGTACCTTTGTCTTTTAAAAAGCTTCATAGTGAAAGCCTTAGGATAAGGACAGGTCAAATTAACCTAGAAAATATAAGGAATTAGTAAATTAGCATACAAACAAAATTTAGCAAAAAAAATTAGAAATAGTATCAATTAGACAAACAAGTACTTTATTTAGTTTGGAAATAAGAAACTATACTTTCTTTGCTTGTGCGCGCGTGTTGTATTTGGCTGCTCTTGTGCCTGCAGTGTGCATACTTTTGCCCTGCTGCTCTGCTGATTTCTGCTCGGCTCCTCTTGTGCTGCATAGCTGCTTCTCTCTACGACGTTTTCTCCGCTCCCATTGGCTGGCCGCTGACCGGGCGTCTGAAAAAATTTGGCGCTCAGGGGGCCGCGGCCCCTGCTGGCCCCCTGGTTCCGCCTCTGGACCCATTCCATGCCTCCCTCTCTCTTTCAGACATAGGCCTTTCTCCAGACCATAAGGCGTGGTAAATAAACGCTACCGGCACTTGTCTTCTGCACCTAGGCTGCTTCCATGGTGGTTGGTAGTTGCTTTATTTTTATATTCTGCCATACAAAGTAACAATGCGAAGAGACAATTTTCAGATGTGTATTAAACCTTAAAAGATTGCACTACTACTACTAATAAAGAAGAAACATTCTAACCAATTTCAAGCATGCGCATGATGTCACCCACTTTGACCCGCGGATGATGCATGTTTTCTCCACCAGCCCAGCTCACAGCGACTAACTCATCTGTCTGTCACCCAATGCAGAGACGAGCATCATCCCGGTGGTCGCCGGCCAGACGACCCTGCTGCGCATCATCAACGCGGCCATGAACACCGAGCTCTTCGTCAGCCTCGCCGGCCACAGGATGACCGTGGTCGCCGCGGACGCCATGTACACCAAGCCCTTCGAGACCGACGTCGTCCTCCTCGGCCCCGGCCAGACCACCGACGTCCTCGTCACGGCGCATGCAGCCCCGGGACGATACTACCTCGCCACGCGCGCCTACGCGTCGGCCCAGGGCGTCCCCTTCGACAACACCACCGCCACCGCCATCTTCCAGTACAAGAACGCCCCCGGCTGCCCCACCACCTCGGCCACCTCGGCCGCGCAGGGCCACAGCCGATGCTCCCGTTCCTGCCGGCGTTCAACGACACGAACACGGCGACCGCCTTCTCCAACAGCCTCCGGAGCCCAGTGCCGGTGAAGGTGCCCGGCCCGGTGACCCAGGAGGTGTTCACCACCGTGGGGTTTGGGCTCTTCAACTGCCGCCCCGGCCCGTTCTGCCAGGGCCCCAACAACACCCGGTTCGGCGCGAGCATGAACAACGTGTCGTTCCAGCTCCCTAGCACCGTCTCCCTGCTGCAGGCGCACTACCACCACATCCCCGGCGTGTTCACCGACGACTTCCCGGCGTTCCCGCCGGTGTTCTTCGACTTCACCTCGCAGAACGTCCCGCGCCCGCTGTGGCAGCCCGTGAAGGGCACCCGGCTGTACCGCGTCAAGTACGGCGCGGTGCTGCAGATCGTTTTCCAGGACACGGGCATCTTCACCGCCGAGGAGCACCCCATGCACATCCACGGGTACCACTTCTTCGTGCTGGCCACGGGGTTCGGCAACTACGACCCGCGCCGCGACGAGGCCAAGTTCAACCTGGTGGACCCGCCCAGTCGCAACACCATCGGCGTGCCCGTCGGCGGCTGGGCCGTTGTGCGCTTCAAGGCCGACAACCCTGGGGTGTGGCTCGTGCACTGCCACATCGACGCCCACCTCACGGGCGGGCTCGCCATGGCGCTGCTGGTGGAGGACGGCGAGTCCGAGCTCGAGGCCACCATGGCGCCGCCGCTCGACTTGCCCATCTGCGTGTTGTAGAGATTTTCAGTTTCCTGTTGGCGTACGTGGCGGTACAGGGAGGGAGGCTGTGTACATCGGACGTGTGTGTGCTATGTGATTGCATTGATCATTGGGCATTTGTATTCTGGATTTCGATTTGAATTTGCAAAGAAAGGGGAAGTATATTACTTTTTTTAAAAGGAATATTACTTTTTTTAAAAAAGAAAAGGAAGAGGAATTACTGCATACGGATGAGATTATTGGGCTTGTTTCCGTAATGTGCTTTCTCGGCACTACCATGTAATCTAGGCCTTTGAAATTAGAGTGAGCGGGCTTCCAACTGCTTGGGTGAGGCCTACTAATTTTTTAAATACGTGAAAATGGGCCTAAATAACTGTTCCAAACCTAAACCGGCAAACAGCGACCAGCACTCAAAATCATTGGGCAATAAATATACAATCTGATTAATTTATGTCAGAATCATTCAAGACGAACCCGTTGCTGTTGTTTAAGTGATCCATAAAGCTTGACGCATTCAGCAAAAGGTAGTAGTACATGCATCACATTTCTCACGTCCTTATTGCAACAGAAAGTACAGCATTGCCTAGTGGCGAAATGCTAGTAGGCCAACAGTGTCGACGTATACGCAACTTTCACAGATATTAGCACTATCAATAGCTCATTAGTTATTATAATCACAATTATGGAGCTGGCATCGCTTTCTCCCATACAGGCGGAGGAAAGCCAGCCCTAAAGTGTGGAGGGCTGTCACCACCATGTGTCCGGTACGGCGGTACCCCGCACTTGTCTACCGTCCCCTGTAGATCCGACGGCCGTGATTCCATCCCGAATCATCGAGATGCATGGCTTCAGAGGTGCATGCTTGCATGCTGGTGGGATCAAATTAATTTGAGGGTTCTGCGTGTGTGCTTTCTACTAATTGTTTATGTGTCTTAATTAGCATGGTGTCAGTTGCTTTTCTGATATAATGTAGTTTCTGTTGAGCCGCCATTTGGAGGTGGGGAGTCGCAATCCTAGCATCAGCTTCATAGTGGTTCGTAGATGAAGCCCATATATGGTTTCGTTTCAAGGAAAAAAGAAAAAGAAAAAGAAAAGATGAAGCCCATGGAATACACATGGTCATCCAAGGTTAATCTTCACACTTTAGTCGCAAGCTTTTGGTAATGACATGACATGTTTCGAGAATATATATGTTCCCGTTAGCATCATCTTTGGTGGAACAAGGGGAACATGACAATTGGCTGGTTAAACTAGCAATTTACATGCGAACTGAGTGTAGAGTCGTTGTCATCTGGTTTCAAGTCATGCATTTGGAAAGTGTTCACATTTTTCTGGTTTCAGTGATAGGTGAGTGCCTGTTGATAGTGACAAATTAATAGTAACAAATCTCGAGATTTACCGCCTCAAGTTTTTAAAGATGTTTATATGGGTAGGGTTTAAGTTTGTGCTTGCATAGCAGGTGAGTATGAGCCGTCTAATTTGCCAAAAAAAAAAATAAGTGTGCCCCATGGTCACAATCTTGAAATTGTTGGCAGCTCACTTTTTTTTTTTGGGGGGGGGGGGGTTGCGGAGGGGGTATGTATAAATGTTTATTTGTAGGTGTCTGTATCTTTATTGTGCACCCGTGGTAATAATCTTGATATTTGTTGGCTCATACTTTTTCGGAGATGGTGAGTACATGTACATGTATATGGCTGTATGCATTTGTATTGTATGATTCACAAAAAAATGCTTAAGTCTGTCTGTGTCTATGTTTGTACCATGTAAAAAAAAAATCCAATTTGCATTGGCATGATGTATTAAGGGCAGTATTATCATCGTTAAATGCTCAACTAGTAAGTACTACTAACATGTACGAGGCAGCTTATAGCTTGAAACAAATTAAAAAACTAAGGAACTTGGGTTTGGAGAAATTGATCATTCAACAATGGATGTATCGAAAGGTGCAACATTGTAGGGTCAAACAATTTGAACTCCATGATCTTCGGCCACTTGTGCGTACCACGATCTACCGCGATCGAAACACGGATTGTTTTATTTATCACCATCGGCGTAGCAAATTCAGTGAACGCCTTGAGGGAGTAGTGTTCACGTCAAAGTCACCAAAAGAGAACACATCTCAAAACCAAGAAGCATTGGGACGATAATGTAAAGGCTGGGTCACCCAAAGAGAACACATCTTTTCATATGGATTGTGAGATCTCAATGTAGTTGCACACAGTCCGAACTGTATGGGCGCAAGAGCTCTCTCTCTCTCTGAGTTTTTGTACGGAACGGACCAATGGATGTACATTCGCATCCCTTACGTGCCCTGTAATCCTGCTTGAATTGAGTTCTTTACACTATCACTAGTAGTATACAAATGCTTTGATGAACTGTAGTAGTAGTTTTCCCCCAGATAACCAACATACTGTAATGATGGTGGGATTAGAAGTTGAAGCTTCAATGTGTATAGAAAAGCAGGCACTTGTACTGTGCACACTATTCTTTGTTCTATAATATATCCCCAAGTTGATTAGCATGTTCATCTTAGCTTCATAGCTTGCACTCTATATAAAAACCAGTGCCATTTAGCCATGCCAAACAGCCAAGGGGCAGGCAGGCAGGCAGAGAGCTCTCATTTCTCATAACAAGCAAGCAAGCAAAGCAAGTGCAGAGCCTAGCAACTTCAGTTCAGGGGATGGGCAACAGCCTGCGGTGCTGCCTGGCCTGCGTGCTCCCCTGCGGCTCCTTCGACGTGATCCGGATCGTCCACCTCAGCGGCCACATCGAGGAGTACACCCGCCCGGTCACCGCCGGCGAGATCATCGCGGCGCACCCGAACCACGTCCTGAGCAGGCCGTGCTCTCAGGGCGGCGCGCGGCGGATCCTAATCGTCGCCCCGGACTCGGAGCTGAAGCGGGGGTATTTCTATTTCCTGGTGCCGGCCTCGTCGGTGCCGGAGAAGAAGAGGAGGCCACCGCAGCCGCAGCCGCAGCAGAAAAAGGCGCGGTCGCCGCAGAAGACCGCGCCGCCGAGCGCTGCTGTCGCTAAGGAGGGCAAGGACAATGGTGACAGGTACCTGGCGGAGGTGCTGTCGGAGGGCAAGGCCAGCCTCAAGCGCCCTCGGAGCAGCCGTTCCACGGTGTGGCGGCCGCACCTTCACAGCATCCTGGAAGAAGACTGCCAATGACTCGTGAGATCTCACATCTTTCATGCTTTCAGCTCACGTAGCTGTTCCCTTTCCTCCTCTCTATCTTGTGTAAATAGCTATGGGATGTAATGGTCATGGTGGTTGTGCATGGTGTGTGCACCATGCATGTATGTCTGATCCTTGAGTTTTTAGGTGAGAGGCAGCCCCCTTCTGCCTCTCTGATTTGCTCCTCCTGCTAGATTTTTCGCTCTCACCAATCCCGGTTCAAGTTTTGAAGCCGGTGAGAGTTACCGAATAGGCGGTGAAGGAGAAACAGGGATCAAGATTGGATACTTGTGATGTACGCTTATTGGAATGGAATGTGTGTTTTTAACTTGAATCCTCAGTACAGGCATCCATGTTTTGTGTTTGTTCATCAGTCATGAATTGTCCACCAGCTACTGCATTTCCTTACAGCGTGATTACTGGAAGTCCGGAACTGTCCAGTAAACCAGTCAATCTCTAGGGATTTTCCCCATGTTGTTCCAAATCGGACTACTGTTCACCCAAAACCCAGAAAGAAAAATAAAGTTACAGATCACATTTAGTTTTGATGATGATCTTATACATAATATGAGACAAAATTTCCTGTCAACGTAGCACGGGGCAGATATATACGAACCCAAACTTTTGTGCTTTGTGAAGGTTCAATTTGTTTTGAGAGTTTGATAGCAGTTTAAACTACTTTAAAAATATTTAGGAATAGGAGAAAAGGAAGTTTCAAACCACAAGATGTTTCAGAAACAATTTACATTAACGGTGGGGACACACTGGTGACATTTGTAATTCTAGAAAGAGAGTGCAATTTAACAATTATCTGAAAATTCATGGGATAACTCAAGAGGTCGCTACCAAAATCCGAAAGAATTTAGTGTTGAGAAGGAGGGCTTTTGCTCAGGTTTGATAAAGGCAATTGTTTTTTCGGCTTATTTTGGCTCTTGGACCCTCTGTGCGACTGTGCCCCTTGCTCTGGGGGAGCCTGTAATGTGTCCTTTTAACACTCCTGTAATTTACCCTATTGGCTTTGTTTTTAATTGAAAGACACAGCTCCTAATATTCGTGAACAAAAATCAAAAGAAGTAGCAAGTTATGTTGTTTCTACTGTCATTTCAGAACAAAGTTGCCAGGTAAACTTTTAAAAACATTCCATGAGTTTGATAGCAGTTTAAACTACTTCAAATATATTTAGAAAGGAGAAAGGCGGTTTCAAACCAGAAGATGTTCCAGAAAGAGTTTACATTAAGGGTGGGACACACTGATGACGTTTGTAATGTTAGAAAAGGAGTGCATTTTAAAAATAATTTGGAAACTCGTGCAATAACTCAAAATAAGCAGCAACTTATGATGTTTCTGCTGTCATTTCAGAACAGAGTTGCCAGGTAAACACTACAGTATTACCATATGAATGAAGGCTAAAAAACGGACGGCAAAATGGCCTGAATAAATGATTCATTTGCTTATGGACAATAATGACACTCACCAGCAAAGGCTTGGAAGTCAGTCTGCAATATATTCCTCATCTCGTCATGTAACTACAAGAATCAATCATCAAAACTACAGAAACACACCAAAATCCCCCATATGTAGGCTTACTGTTCAAGATGCTGTCAGTTATGAACTATGAACTAATCACCACCACTGATGCACAAGCACTCCACTGTCCCTGAGCGAGGTGAACAGCTCTAGGCACTCGCCGTACGTGTTCTTGTACTTGGGCGACCGCACGCCAGGGCAGCACCTCTGCCACCGATTGTAATGGCACTCGAGGAACAGCTCGTCGACGAGGCAGAACGCCCCGGTGTCGATCATCCTCGGGATGAGGTCGAACTCGGTGCCCTCCACGTCCATCTTCATCACCAAGAAGTCCTGTTCCGACACCGTCCGCTTCACCCACTCGGCGAGGTCGAACGCCGGGACGCGCCGCAACTCGCCGGACGACACCCCGTTCGTCGTCGTCGTCCCGGCCGCGGTGCTGATGCGGCCCATGCCACGGCCGTTCGGCTTTCCGGCGTCACTGTTGGCGCCCTTCTTCTTGCCGGCCGGCGGGCCACCGTTGATCTCGAACGTGAGCGTCTCGTTCCGGACCCAGGCGGCGTAAGGCAGCAAGGTGACGCCTTTCTTGGCGGCGTACTCTGCATGGAACGCAGGGTCGGCCTCGACGGCGAACACCTCGAAGGTGTGGTTCTGCTTCGGGTACTGCTTCCGGAACCAGCTGCCGATGCTGGAGCCGTGGCTCCGGGCGCCCACGTCGACGTACACGTACCGGCGCTTGAAGCCGATGTCGGCGAGCGCTGGCAGGTACTTGATGTTCTTGATGTTCCTCTTCAGCGAGATCCATGGCTTTGCCGGCTCTTCTTGGATCAGCGGCTCGGCGAGGTCGATGATTCGGTTATTGTGATCGCGATGCGTGCAGTTGCTCGCGGGATTGTTGCCGTTGAGGGAGGAGGAAGACGTGGTGGTGGTGGTGGAGGAGGAGGAAATGCGTGCATGCTTCCGGAAGACCAGCTCCCGGAGGGTGGAGCCATCCCGGCCGTTGGTCTTGCGCGATCGGAGTAATCCGAGGGACGGGAAAAGAGCCTGGAGGGACCGGAGGCTGTAGGCGTCGCGGGCGCCGGACGTGAGGACCACGAGGTGGCCGTCCGGCTTCATAATCCGTGCCGCCTCGGTGGCGAGGTCGGCCTGGCGTTTGGAGGAGTCGAGGGCGCGTCCGGCGAAGATGAAGTCGACGGAGGAGTCCGGGAACGGGAGTTGGTGGTCGTTTCCCGCGACGGCGAGGGGCGGGGACCACTTCTTGGCGACTCCGACGGCGCCGAACACGCCGAGCTCCCGCAGCGCCATCGCCTCCTGGGCGCCGCCGAGGCAGACGGCGTGGGAGGACGCGGAGAGCATGCCGTCCGCGAGGTGTCTTCGGAGGACGGCGGCATGGTGGTCCACCGCTCGCCTCCACTCGCGGCTGCGCCACGCGTCCGGCGACCTGAATGCCGCATGGGCGTGAGTCCTCCTCCCGGCCACGGCGCCACGAACGGCGGGGTCTGCTGCCCTTCCGCCACCGCCCACGACGGCGAATTCCACCCATAGGAGACAGAGCCCGAGCGCGCCGATGGCGAGGAGCATAACGGCGCGCGGGTGTGCCACGCTCCCCGTCGGGTTCATGCCACCCCGCGTCCTGCGCGCGAGGGAGACGACGGCCAATTTGGCCTGATTTCAGCGGAAGCAGGGTCAATTGCGCATTCAACGGGAGCAGAAGCGATCGGCGGTGCGGCTGCCGCAGACGAGGAGGCGTACGGACTTGGGATACCGGAGGACGGGAGAGGCGTATGTGCAAAGTGCCATGTCCAAATGGCGAATGGGTGGGCTGCGAACTTATTTGCGGGCTGCATCCTCTGCTGTTTCCATGGGAATCGGAGCTTGAAGACGCGGAACTGAAGAAAGGAGAAGACCGGTTAGCTCTGCGGTGGTGAAAGGCTGAAAGCGATAATTCTGAACCGCTCTATATTGGGAAGTTTGGATGTTGAAGGATCCATTAGGCCACAATGTGCAACGATGAACACTTGAACAGACCCTTGAAAAACAGAGGATTATTTTTTTTTTCTATATGAGTCTCAACCTACGATGGAGACATGGAGTAAATTAATTCTGATGCTAATCTAGTCTGTTTAGACTGTAACTATAGATTTTTATACTTAATCAAGCAGAGGCGTCGACCATCCAAAATTTTAGATTACTTTATTTCTATACTTAATTTCTGATTCTACAAGTTTTTCTTATCTTAAACTTACTCTTAAATTATCATTTTTGGCAAGATATTTAAACAACAACCATGCTTTATATCTTTCTGTCCACCAATAACTCCTTTATATCTTGTTCGCACTTGCCAACCTCATTTTCCATCTTTGACTAGTGAGAAATCTAGAATAAAAAAATAAAAGTAGTTGAAAATATAATTAAAAAACCTGTTGGAGAATATTTTTTCACTAAAATCTCTATACATATAAAGAATAAAGGATATAAAGATATTCTGTAAGTTGCTCTTAGTTTACTAATTTTTTATTAACAGGAAAATTAGCTAGGAGAGGATGGTTATTAACTTTTATTACTTCCTTCGTCCTAAATTATAGTTCGTTTAACTTTTTTGACCTTAAATTTGACTGCTCAGTTATAGTTAAATTTAAGTTATTTTTAAAGAACTTTTATTTGTAAAGCGAGCCACAACAAAGAGTGGTCAAATTTGAGATTGAAAAAGTCAAACAAATTATAATTTGGGGTGAAGTTAGTAGTTACTACCTTTGTTCCCAAATAAAATAATTTTTTGAGTTGTCTTAAATTATACTTTTTATATTTGACTAAATTATTAAAGAAAGTTGCTAAGATTTGTAGTATTACTATTAGAATCATGCATTACTAATAGAATCATTAGATATACATCATAAAATATATAATATATTCGATTAGTGTCACGTTATGTTTTGGGAGTAGTTTTTTCTTTCTTTTTTTTTTTTTTATACAGAGAATCAAAAGGCTTCTCGGTACAGAAACAGTAGGAATAACCGCACAAATTCTCAATTCCCATGGGGTGGGCCAGAGCCCAGAAGTGGCCCAAGTTTGCTGGGCTGACAAACACACAGAGCCCAACGTGCTGGGCTCGCTGATTTCCTCCAGAGACTCGACTGACACGCCTCACGCGAGCACGCCTGGCTCTTGCGCGCCGCGGTTCCAATCCATCGATTCGTCTCCTTCATGGCGTCGGCGTCGATCCTCCGGTCCGTCGCCCGCTCGCTCCGGCTCCGGCAGCCCCTGGAGCAGCAGGGACACCTGATGGAGCGGAGGTTCCTGAGCAGCTCCGTGCCCACAGAGGTTATTTTTCCTCTCTGCCCGCTTCCTCTCCCCCCGGGGGCTTGATTGGTTAGGGCATCTAGAGTTGGGCGACTTGACTTGAACGCCATCGGTTGCTGGTTTAGGGCCAGGAGTTGTGAGTCTAATTTGTGTTGTGGGTGCAATTAGTCGTCCATGTTACTTGAGTTGGATCTGTCATGAATAAGTAAATCACCGAATCGTCCACCTGCTGTCTTGTCTATAGAAAGTTCGTTCTTTTGGGGGCTTTGCTAGTTTGCTGTACTTGGATTCGGCTGAAATTGTCGAAGTTCTTTATTCGAATTTAATCTTACGTCAGCTTCTTGTTGTCTTACTCTTCCGCCATTGGTGCCCATTGAGCTATGTCTGGGTTTAAGGTTAGGATTAGGTTTGTATGGGTCGTCTGGGTTTAAGGTTAGGATTAGGTTTGTATGGGTCCATGGTAGAGGAAGGGAGGCTGGGGCCTGGAGGTGGTGGCTAGGTCTTGAATTAACGTCATATCCTTTCTTCACCTGTGTCAATTGCAAACCAAATTAGATACTATGAAACTCTTGTCTTGATTAAGACTTGATGGGTGCAATGACATGGATGAATACTTGATTATAAGGTCTTGAACGGACACAACAAGTGTGGAACCAGAATGTGCAAGTGCTTCACCCTGACCATTTTAATGTGTGAAGGTGAAGAGAATGACGGCTGTTCCGGTTTATGAAACTTACCGAATAATTTGTATTCTGAAACTGAGGGAATGCATGCCAAAGCATGGTGGTCATTGTTCACTGAATTTTGACACAATTCCATTCTTTGTACTTCTGCAGAGATATCCCTCCTCAGGTACTCATTCAAGAGAGACTATGGAACAGAAAAACCGTGTTAACGAGGAGAGGGAAGTTTATGAACGACTATTAGTGAAGGTCGATAAGATTTCCGATGCATTGGATGAGCACAGGCGTCTGCTTAAGGAGCTTGAGGTTGAGACTAAAGAAAACAGGTAAGCACTTATTCTGTCAACATGTATGCGAACTTAGTTTTTGTTTTCTTGGTTTCCCTAATTATGATTCTTTTAACCTATAATATAGGAATGGCCGAGTGATAGACTTGACACCTTGGGTCCTGTCAGTACCTGCCTCTTTGATACTATTTGTCCTTTACAAGTACGTGCAAGGCTGACTGTCTTTGGAGGGTTAATGCCAGGAGGGGGTTAATGTGAGATACATAACTCTCTTTCGATGTTGACCTGTATGAACTTTATGTTTCCTTTAGTAGAAGTAGGGTGATGCAATGCCTCAGATCTTTGATGGCATAAAAGAGTTTGTGATCGGTGCCTGCCCCCACAATATACTAGATGCTTGTTGTTTCCACATTGTGCTGATTGCTGAACGTGATGAGGATTCATTCGAAAACTTTAATTGGCCGCGCACCAAATTTCAGTATGGATTTATGGGGGCTGTGTGTATTGATTACACCCTTTTTGTAAAGGAGTTAAGCAATGACACCAAGCTGTGTTCTCCAAATATGACCATGTTCTGCCTTGAACCCCTGGAATTCTGTTAGCGCTTAGTGACAGCTACGTGTGTTTCTTTGCTAGTGCTTGTCCACTTGATGAATTTGCATTAGTTTCTTTTGTGAAGAACATGAATGTTGAAGGCTATATACATGGATTTCAGAAAATTGAAGCATGAGTCAAGAAAGACCTCCCAAAACATTGAGGTTCAGGCCCCATTTTCATGTGAGATTGGTCCACAGGAACCCAATCCATATGATTTTTTTGACAAAAATATTCCTTTTTTCTCTGTAAAGAATCTCCACCGGGTGCAGAATTTCTTTAAAATTCTTCATCCAATGGGCACCCCGAATAAATTGTCTAGAGTTCTTTTTTTTTTTTTTGCTAAAAGTATTTAGGGACTGTCATCATATATTGATTTCCAAGGAGCTGGGAAACTGGGGAGTTGGAGCTTGTGATTTTACTCAATATTCAAATGCAAGTAGGGTGTCATTCAAGGCACGATCGCTCACGTTCATCCAATCACCCCCTTGGCCTCCTGATTCAGTCCAAAGACTTCACGTAAATGCCATTGCCAAGGATGATAGAACCACGCAGCAACACATTTGTGTGTATACAGACAAATCATGTTTTAAGGCCTGGATAGTACAATGCTTTCTAAATCAATTCTGAGACTTGATTATATATCAGCTAATGACTGTGTGGATCATTTATGTCATCAGAAATTGTTGGTTGGCCACTTAAGCTTTGAATCTTTGATTATGCTTCCTGTATGAAATGATCACTTTAGGTGTCTAGGTAACGTTGGAGCTGTAGTGTACAGGTGTTTGCCTATATTGTTGTACCTTGTTTTCAGACTTTCATATATATATATATAACTGTAATAATTTCTTGAAGGTGTACTGTCCCTACATATTGTTTGTTGGCCACCTATTTCCTCCGTCCCATGGAGTGTGTCGTTCTAGCATCCGGATGATGTCCCACGGAGATTGTCGTTCTAGCTGTGACGTGGGGCCCACACCTAGGAAAGCAAAGTAACCGAGGCCCAGCCTTATCCTCTTGGCCTCGTCGCATCCGTCGGGGTGCTGCGACCCGTCCGTCCTCCGCTTCGCCTCTCCTCCAGGCTGCGCAGCCGCCTCCTCCAGGCTGCGTGACCCCTCCGCTTCGGCTCCTCCTCCAGGCCGCGTCGCCCCTACGCTTCGCCTCCTCCGGTGCGCGAGGCCTCCCCTTCCTCCAGCCCGCACGCGGCCGTGGTCCGATCTGAATCTGGAGGCGCATCACCGGCGGGCGCGTGGATCCAGAAGCATCGCCTAGCCGCTGCCGTCCGGACTCCGGAGTCACCTGCATCCCCTTCCCCAGTCCGGAGCGCCGACGTCCGGTGGTTGGCATTGGCGAGGCGCTCCTTCCGTGGTGGCACCGCCGGCTTGTCCTCTCCACCGGGCGTGGCTGGAAGCGCCCAGTTCCCCGTCTGGACCCGCCAACGGCAGCCTGCCCTCTGCACTGGTGCACGGACGTTGGTCTCCGCCTCTCCCGTGAAGGTTAGCTATCGCACAAATCATTTGATATTGTTTCAGTCCATTTAGGTTTTTACCTTGTTTGGTCGTGCTTTGCCACGCCGGCGACCCTGCAAGCAGCCAGAAGCTCCGGCCAGAAGCACGACGCTCAGCTCCTCCCGCCCCGCTCTCTGCCGTCGGAGCTTGGTACTTACTAGTACTACTTGAATAATGAATTTCTCACTTGTTATTTGATTCCCTGTCTCCCTGCTATAGGTTTGCATACCAGATTGTCTTTGATAAAACTTGGATAATGAATTGGTCACTTGTTTACTTGATTTCCTGTCTCCGTACTTGTCTTTGAATGAAACTGTATTTGGATCAGGTTGCTGCTGCTATTTATCCAATACAGAAATCATACAACTTTTAATCTGCTACAACTTTGACAAGGATTAGGGCATGAATCACAACTTTAGACAGCAACGGTTTGTTCATTGGAGATGATTTGTTCTAAAGAAAAATATGGTGGTGGTCAAAAGAAATTCCAGAAAGGATCGGAAAAAATGGTCATGGAACAATTGTGGTAGTGTGAGTATTCTTGGATAGAATGGCCAAATGGAATTCCAGAAGAATGAAATTTATGGATAGCTGGCAAGATCCCATAATCACAACTCCCCTGATCAATTGCGAAACATTTATTTAAGGAAAAATGGATACCTTAGAAGTGTTAGTGACCTGGAACAATAGCTGCTTGAGCTATTTTTTTCTTTGAATGGGGTTACTGAATTACTGAGTTTGTTTTGCTTCTTAACAAGAGATAATAAGATGCATAACTGATATGTATATATAATAAGATGCATAACTGATATGTATATATTTTGCTTACAGTTGCCTAACCGACTCTGAAATTCAAGCATCTGTCAGGTTTTCTGCAGAAGAAGGTATGCAAAATCTATCTCTAATGATTTCTTTGTGCTGTTTCACCATAACATCTGTTAGTCATGCTTTTGGAACTGTTAAACATTTATTCATCAAAAAGTAATCTGATTGTGGGATATTTCAATGGAAAATACCAAATTCTTATACTTGCAATTTTCTTCATAGTTGCAATTCCACTTGACCTGCTTCAGTGCTTGAAAAACAACCAATTTAAAACCATGATAAACTGAGCAAGAGGCAAAAAACCATCCTTCAATTCAAACCTAGATTTCTAATTTGTACTTTTTTCATTGCTTCGAAGAAACAAGCATTGATGGGTGTTTGCTGCCTTATTTTTCTGTGCAAGACAAAACTCATTCAGATACTGTGGGCACCATTTTTGCCCACGTTTTTTATTTTTTATCATTCGCTAGATTTTGCATGGCCCCTGTTTGACGTGCGGAAAACAACAAAACTGTGCCTTGTTTATCATTCAGATAGGCTATGCTTCTCGTTGCTTAGCTTGGTATATGATGGGAAGGGATGGTTTCCTTCAGGGTTCAATCGGTTCTAAGGTTGAATAGATAATAGATTAAAGTGCAAAATCATACAATTTTTGGGCGACCTAAACTGCAAAACAAATATTTTGACATGTTATTTGATTAGATGTCTCACCTAAAACTGTGCTCACATTATGTCTGATGAAATGTAATGAGAATATTTTTTTATTTTCTAGTATATGAGAAGGAGCATTGTCCTGCTGGAGCCATATTGTCTCATGTGCATGTTCTCGAGGCCAACGAGCTTGTATAGCTGGAAGGAGATAATTGATTATATAAAATCTGCTTGTTTGTCTGTCAACCTTTATTGTTTTTGTGATTGGTGTGCCCCTTGGCCTGTTGTCACTTTTTCTTTTTGCTGGTTCCTGAAATTATAAGCAATATTATGACAAGGTATACAAAAGGGTTTGCAAATCTTATGTGGAGAAGATTTGTACCGTTCGCACAAAAGGCCAAGTGCCTAGCAGGCCATTGAAATAACATCTACCGTCATCATCGAATCTTGGTCTTGCAACAGCAGAAAAAAACATGACTTTGTCAATTGCATTCTTGTTGCGCACTGTCCTGTGTGGGTCTTGTTCGTCGGGAAGCAAGTAAGCTGTTTTTCACCTTTGTCCCATTAAACCATTTCTCATCTGAATGGATAATATTTTTCATATTGCGGAACTTGGGATTATTCGACAAAGTACTTGGATCTAACATAGACACACACCAGCTCAACCTATCCTTTTTGTTTGCTTCTTTTAAATAGGGCCTGATTGCACTGGAGTGTCGTCGTAGCAAACCTTCCTTGAACCACCTATGTAGAGTGCTTTTGTGTACACCCAGAGAATGTGCTAATGACCTTATGGTACCTCTTTTGTTTAAGGGAATATCGGCAACCCTTGATAGGTCCACCTCAAGTCTTTTACCATGACAATTCTTAGGTATCATTGATTTGACATCTACTGGTATGCCTTGTGCCTTGCAGTTTTTTGCTCTCTGCCATATACGCTGTACTGTACGCAGATGCACATTGTGGTTTGCAGCAACTTGTCTTGTGTGTGTCCTTTTTAATTTCCCATTATTGCTTTTCTGAAGCAAATCTTCATATATGTCTTGCCTTTGTCTATCTGTCAAATGCTTGGTTGCATTTGGTGTTTGATCTTGTGTTTCCTGAAATTCTTCATCATCTGAGTCGGTCAATTCTTCTTCATCAAATATGATGTTGACATTATCTGTGTATACACCAACTTCTTGTATCAGATCGTCCATGGCATCTTGTGCATCTTGTAAGTCAATGTCACCATAGCCTAGCAAACAATTTAGATGGCGCATGCATATTGTTAGTACATGCATGATGACACATTTTAGCATACACACTTAATATTGGTAACATGTCTTGGAAATGATGGAAATAATCACCTTCATGCAGGTTGTCTTGCTCTACTTGTGGATCATTTAAATCAAATGGAAGACCAGCATCATGAGAGATATTGTCCCCTGTGAATTATCCTCTCCTGTGAGTACATATTTTTTTTGCTACTACAACCTGAAAATGCATCATTGTACAGAAGGGGCACAGCTGTGGTTACCTTCATAAAGTTCTTGTTGGCCATCATTTTCTTCAGGATCGAGTCCCCAATGATACCCTCTGTCGTTGTCTCCTTCATGCACTTCATCAATCTGACTTGTAGCTTGAAGGATATGGCCAGGTAAAGGATCGACCCCATGAACGCCACCTGCACATCAATAATTGCAATGGATCATGAATATTTTTGTTTGCATTTTCGTCTTATAGTAATGTAATGAATCTGCTCCCTGTTTTGTGTTTTTTATGGCTGCAGGTGCATACTAAAAAGAGGAAGAACACATGGGAAGGAGAAAAAGCTATCATCAAGTTACAGGCCATAAAGACAATTGAGCTAAAGGAGTATGGCAGCAGGTGCATAGTAATTCTGTTGAGTTTTCCATTTAGCCAAAACATGAAAAACAATGATGTCAACTATCACTTTTCTTATAGGCTTGAATTAAGATAGCAGAACGGTTTGAACTGATAAAAGATTAAACTTTGTCCCCCATTTTTTTGAAAGGCATTAAATTTTTATTTGTACTCAAAATTCTAAAACAAGGCATAAAATTTACTAGCAACACTCATTTTAGGAGAAGCAAGAGAAAAAAAACAGGATATAAGCAAACTCATCATTTTAGGAGAGGTAGAAGAGTGGAAGATAGAAGTACACTTATTTTGGGAGAAAGGCAGATGTGCTAACCTTGATGTTCTTGGTGTTCCTCTGTTTCTTGAAGATTGAGATGAAGGTGATGCCTTCCTGGCCTTGTCCCACCATCCAGTTCATAATATTCTTCGGCAGGTGGATTGTTGAGATCAAACAACTGGTCTCCTTCCTCAGCTACTGTTGTGTTTAAGTCTATGGCCATGAAGGTGAATGGTTGAAGTGGAAGGGAAATGTTTGGAGGTGGGCTCAAGTGGATGGTAATACTGCAAGATGAAGCTGTGCGCGATGACTAAGATAGCCCAAAAGTGAAAAAGGGCGGCTGATTCAAAATCTGAATTTCAGTTTTGAACCATTGCCTTGTGTGTGTAAATAAAGAGCGCCAGAGTTTTGGCGCTAAAATTTTGATGCCGAAAAGCTACTTTTCAGGGCTTGCCGCTTTGTGACCATTTGTTTAATCCATGAATAGTAGAGTGAATAGTAGTGACGTGGCTAGTTTTGATATGGTGGATGTATATTTGTCTTATTGTTCGGATTTTGCAATCCGATGAATAGTAGCGTTTTCGTTTTATTTGGCAAATATTGTCCAATCATCAAAAATCGTGATTTACAATCTGTGTAATTAGTTATTTTTTTACTTATATTTAGTGCTCCATATATATGGGTAAAAATTGATGTGATACTAGTGGAAAAAGTTGGAATTTTGATGGGAACCGAACAAGGCGTTATTGCATTTAATGAAGCATGTACAACATCAATCATAGAATCTGTCATACGGTTGGAGTACTAGTAGTAGGCTCTGCTATTTTCTCTTGGTATTCACGCTCATTTCTCAACGACACTCTCAGGGCGTCTCCAATGGTTAGCTATTTGACTATCTAGATGTGATATGGCAAGCAAAAAGTAAGAAAGAGAGTGCTCACTAGCTATATGTAAATAGCTTGTCTATTTCACGTGGTCTAAAAAATATGTGAGAGGAGCATATGGACTCAGTAGTATAAAATAGTCTTTTTTTTTTTTATCTTTCATCTCCATGTCAGCTGACTATATAGCTAGTACTAACTATTACTATTGTGGACGCCCTCAGTGGGACGGAGGGAGTACGCAGAATAACTTCTCTCGAAATAGCAAGAGCTATGGGATTGGTTAGAGTGTAGAAGGGCCTGTGATAGCCTAGAGTCTTGACACGTCATAGGACAATGGACGCTATCACGCTACAGACAAATCAGCTTTCGAGTTACTGACAAGTGGGCCCGAATCGGCTACCGGATGGAGATTATTCCATTGAATTCCGGTAAATTATTTCGAGCAACCGCTGATCTGTCTCACTGTCTGTGCGAATGGGAATGACCTCGCTTTGCTTCCGCCTCTGCAATGCACAAGTGCCTTCCCGGAATCACACACAAAGCAAAGCACTCGTAAGTAAAGCACTTTTATTTTTTAATAATCACCGTCCCCCGCCTCCTAATACGTTCCCCTCCCTTCCCCACTCATCCACCACCTCGACGCTGCGCGCCGCAAAGCGATGGCGATGGTCACGACTGACGCCGCAGCCGCCGCCACCGCAGCCGCTGAGAAGCCGCAGGACGCCGAGAAGCCGGACTACGCCCCCTACAACGGCGCTTCCACCGCCGCAGATGGCGGCACGGTTGCCCGCGCCCGCCGCAGCGGCGGCGGCGGTGGCGGTGGCGTGGTGGACTCGGTGGTGGCACGGTGGCGGCGGGAGGACATGCTGGACAAGAGCCCCCTCGCGCTGCACGCCGCGGCTGCCGTCTTCGCCTTCGTCGCGCTCGTGCTCGTCGCGTCCAACCAGCACGGCGACTGGATGCAGTTCGACCGCTACCAGGAGTACAGGTGCGCGAGCGCCGAGCGGACGGCGGTTGCTTTGCTGGGGGGTTCGAGCTCGGCGTGCTCTTCGATCCGTGTTTGTTTATTTTTGGCTTATTTTATTGTTGCGTCTTCTCTCTCCCTAGGTACCTGCTTGCAATCGCGTCGCTGGCGTTACTCTACTCGCTGGCGCAGGCGGCGCGGCACGCCCACCGGATGCGCGGCGGCGTCGACCCCGTCTCCTCAGCATCTGGGAGGCTTCTCGATTTCGTCGGTGATCAGGCGAGTGATTGCTTCCAACTTTTAGTCTGCAGCTATAAATCTTGTGCCGACATAAGTGTTTCGCTCAATCAACAAAAGTCGGGCGTGTTTCTCGATTTGGTCGAGATTCCTGCTCAGGGAAGGAAAAGGGAGAAGAATATGAATGGAGGGGGGGTAAAATGTGAGTGCAATGCAACTTATATAAAGTGATAAGCAAGAGTAAAGGTTCCAGTACAGACATTCCATTTCCATGGTGAAACAACACTGCAATTAAGTAGTAGCGTGTAGTAGAATTCTCTACAGTAGCCTAACTTTGTTAGAAGAGGCACATCATCTTTATTGTTGGATCAGTCAGATTGGTCTGTATGCTCCTTTTCCAGGCACACCTTCAACTAGACAACCTAATACCCCTTCAGTTTCTTTTTGTAAGAAACTAAGAAAAAGGATAGTGGACTAGAAGCTCCCCTCAACAATGGTCCAATAATGTGGGCAATCTCTATGTTAGTACCAGCACATGACAGGCCAACAGCAGTAATCATTGTAATGTGGCGTCCACTGCCCAGAATGGCAGTATTGGGAGATTGGAGTGGGTGGACCAAACTTTGAAATGAGCTCGAAGTTGGGAGTATGTTTTGAATCTTCAGTTCTTAAGTTGGTTGGAGATAAGTAGTGCATGTCAAAAATTTGTTCAAGATGCCCAATGGATTATGCTTAAATGCATTGAAATACTCTGGTGTGGAACAATGAAGTTTGAAATGTGTGGGGGACCATGTCCACTTAGTCTGCCCTTGAGGATATGACTGTCTTGGACCTGCAAGTCCTTTTTTTTTTGGTGAGCACCTGGGGAGAGGTCAGTTTCTGCAAATAACATGACTATTTACAGACTTACAGTTCCACTTGTTTCTTGCTAGTTTGGTAGCTTTACATCGCAAATCTCATGAAAAAAATTCTAATATTTGAATCAATGGCCTCGCTTATTCTAAGGGCACTTAGAAGTAGATTTGCTGGAACTTGAATTTACTTTCCACTGCATACCTAGATTTTGTTAGTCAAAGGGAGTTATAATAATAAGGTTCAGGGGACGTATGTGGCATTACATGAAGTAACCCTTCATGTCACGTGTTGTATTCTATTAACAGTTAAACTGGCTAAGAGGGTTTTGTATCAAAGTTCATGCGTATCCCTTCTTAGATTCTTTGATCAGGACTTAGTATCACATGACCATTTTTTTTTGTGTATGTGTGGTTGGTTGCAACTTCGTTCTTTCAAGGCACTCTTTGTACGGAAACTGATAGTCATCACAATCTTGTTTAGGCTAAATTGATTGCAGTGTTTAATTAGCTGACAGAGATCTATGACGTCGTTTGCAGGTAGTTGCATACTTGCTGATGTCCGCGCTGTCGGCTGCTGTCCCCATCACGAACCGCATGAGATCTGCAGTTGTCAATAACTTCACAGATGCAACCGCTGCAGCAATCAGCATGGCCTTCTTTGCATTTGTAGCTCTTGCCTTGTCAGCAGTGGTTTCTGGTTACAAGCTCTCCAAACAAACATACATGTGAATCATCGTTGTAGAAGTAAAACCCATTAGGTGGAATATGCATTATGGATTAAAAGAGAAGCCTCTGATGCTTCTCTTCAACTTGAAGGTCATCTGTTATGTGCTAAGGTGATTGTTGTTGCTTGCAGTAGTTTCCGTGTGTGTACATAGGATTATATACACGGCATGACTGAATATGATTGTTTTCCTTTTTAAGATATTGCTGTTATGATGGCCTCTGATGCTTCTCTTCAGCTTGAAGGTCATCTATTATGTGCTAAGGTGATTGTTGTTGCTTGCAGTAGCTTCCGTGTGTGTACATAGGATTATATGCGGCATTCCTGTATATGATTGTTTTCCTTTCTAAGATATTAATATATGCAGAAGTTGAGCTGTACGCTTGTTTGAGGGCTATAATTTTCTTTGATACCTCTGAAATGCGAAATGTTTGCTACCCTATTTGTAACATGCAGATGCAGCTGCTATGGGGTGTTCAGCTGGTGATATAAGCTGGCTGATAAGATAAACCGGCTGGTTTTCTATGATAGAACAGTATTTTGAACCTAATTGATGATTAGCTGAAAGATATTGAAAAGATTATGGCTCAACATATGCTTGGAAACGGTTGTGTTTACCTCCCTAGATTCTTGTCTTTGTCTGATTGTAGGTTTTTCCCCAAGGTATAGTGTATGTAAAAGCACTGGCTCTCCACCGATTAACAAAATCAGTTAGTTTTTGTCCCTACCTCCTCAAATCCCATCTGGTTTTGTCTAACACGGTGGTGATTTTAAGCTGTGTCCCTATACGTGGCTAGGCTCCCACATGGTGTCATCTTCCTCCTCTCTCTCGTTTTCCCTTGGGCATTTTTACGGGCACCGCAACTTTTTTTTTTTTGATGCAAACGGACACCACAATTGAAGAGCTATTTGGTTCTCTAGTCCTGGTTCTAGAGACTACAATATGGACTAAATATTGGTTTTTAGTGGTGTTTAGTTCCATGGACTAGAAGAAACTGATAGTCACTAAGACATAAATAAAGACCATAGTACCCGTACTTACGCTCATATGAGGACGATGGGAGCAATTATCGAGGGGCATCTCAAGGTCTCTAGCCTAAACCCATTTTAGTCCTCATAGTCCATACGTTTGGTAAAGTAGAGACTAAAATGAACTTCACTAGTCTCTAGTCCCTGGAAACCAAATAGATCCTTAGAAATGCGGAAAAGAGGAAGGTCCGTCTAGAGTGAATAGAAGGTTTGATCGAGGAGCATAGGGAGGGGTCTTGTATTTCTACCCACGGAAAGAGTACCTATGGGTATTTTATTTGATAGGTGTAGCCATGTAGGTCTGGCCATTGGGAATTATTCAAATGATCGCTTCGGTACTTTAGTTTCCATAGAAATTTGGTCATGTTCACTTGCATTATTAGCCAGGCTTATCTGTCGTTTGAACAATATTTTTTTCTTACACCAAATCAGCCGGCTTGTCTTATCAGCCGGTTTATATCACCAGCCGAACACCCGTTTGATTTCTCAAAAACATGTACCTATATGTTCTTTTAAAAAAACAGTACCGAGAAAATTCGGTTTTGGTATTTATAAAATACTAAACTAATCATGGAAACATATAATAACAAGTTCAAAAGCCAATTCCTAAATAATTTTGATGTGAATTCATATAGAATAGTGCCAAATACATACATATGAAAGTCCACAAGGTTATAATAGAGTATGCAAATCTCTACTCATAAAAAGGTGAAACTGGAATCGTTCACACCACTCCCATTTACCCCCACCGCTCCATCGCCCCGCACTCCATCTGCCCCACACCCATTCAAAGCTGCCCCACTTCTTTTTTCAGTTCCCTCGATACGCACGCACCAACTTGACTCTCCAATCCCGTTCCTTCCCAAATCCCACCTGGCGGCCCACAGACCCCAACAACGCTGTCCGCCTGCTCTTCCTCCTAGTACCGCTGCCCATGGAAGCCAGCACCGCCGCCAGAAGGCCTGCAGACCACCGGCGCTACACGCTCTCGCTGTTCGCCGTGGCGTCGCCACAGTCCTGCTCACGAGGCTATGCCCGGAGCTGCCCACCGTAGCCCACAACCCCGCCACGCCACTCGCCACCGTGATGCTCTCCGCTAGGCTGCTCCGCCAGCCTTCTTGGAGAGTGGAGACGGGCGCTCCCTGTCGTCACCAGCGGCGGTTCAGCTCAGTGCCACCGCACCGGCGGCCAATGCGCGGTGCACCTACGGGCTGCGTGCTGCGCGACGTGTGGCTCGCCTCTTCTTCTCGCCTGCTCCCCTAGCCTTTCTGTTCGCCGCCGCCAACGGGCGCGAGGAGCGAGGACGTGCCTGATCCTCCTCCCCCGCTGTTCCGTTTCGCCCCGCCGCGCTGCACACGAGGGGTGATGTGAGAGATAGCAGGGGGGAAGTTGGGGAAGAAGGAGTAGAACGCAAGGAAGAATAGAGAAACAGCAATTGAGTTCAGATGAATGATTAGTTGGTGAATAGATTGTTGTTCAAAATCGTGATGCCTTTCTTCTCTCACGCATTCTCCTTAAGTACAGGAGGGCAAGCCTCGGATTCGCGCGTGCAAGCGCTCTACTGGACCCAATCCTTTCCCGTGTAGCGCGAGTGAGACTTGATGGACCTTTTCTCCCTGGGCCGTGGACTGGAGGCCTGTTCGGAGTCCTCCCTGGTAGTAGAGCTGCTGACATCCCTCCTCCCTTGGATTGCTGCTTGCCCCCAAGCAGCTGCTCTGGGAAATTCTTGGCGCAGGGCTTCGTAGTCTTCCCAGGTAGCGAAAGACACCGGCAGGTTGTTCCATTTGATGAGAACTTGCTGCACAGTTTGTGTGCCCCGGTGAACAGAACGCGACTGCAACACCTGTTCGGGGGAAAGCTTCAGGGCAAAGTTAGTTGGTAGGGTGGGGGATACCTGATGAGAAGCACCCACGGCACGTTTCAGCTGGGACACATGGAACACAGGATGTATGGCTGAGTGAGGGGGAAGCTGCAGCTTGTACGCCACCGAGCCAACGCGCTGGATCACTTGGAAGGGCCCGAAGAAACAGAATGCCAGCTTCTGGTGTGCTCTTGGTGCTAAAGAGGTTTGCACGTATGGCTGCAGCTTGAGGTACACAAGGTCACCAACTGTGAAACTGCGCTCAGACCGGTGTTGATCAGCCTGCTTCTTCATACGGTTCTTGGCACGGTGCAAATGATGCTGAAGTAGCTGATCCATCCATGCACGGTCAGTAGACCACCCCAGAGCGTCGGATTGCGAGTCCAATTCAGGGGGAACAGCCAAGAAGCGAGGAGAGTACCTGTACAGAGCTTCGAAAGGAGACCGACCAATAGATGAGTGAAGGCAAGTATTGTACCAAAACTCTGCGGATGGCAACCAGTGACACCACTTAGATGGGCAAGCGTGCACGAAGCAACGCAAATACGTCTCCAGACATTGGTTCAAACGCTCTGTCTGCCCGTCATATTGAGGGTGGTATGCAATACTGCGGCATAACTGAACATCTGCCATCTTGAACAATTCAGACCAGAATCGACTCGTGAAGATCCTGTCACGATCAGAGATGATAGAAAGCGGCAGTCCGTGTAAACGGTAGATGTGATCCATGAACGCCTTGGCAACCGTTGCAGCAGTGAAAGGATGGCGCAATGGAATAAAATGCTCGTACTTGGTAAACAGATCAACGACTACCAGGATGCAATTGGAACGCTGAGAGAGAGGCAAGCCCTCGACAAAGTCCAAAGAAACTACCTGCCATGCGCTTTCCGGCACTGGTAATGGTTGCAGCAGGCCCGGAGTGCGGGCACGATCAGGCTTGGACTGTTGACATGTTGAGCAGGACTGAACAAATTGTCTCACATCATTCTTCATGTTCTTCCAAGCAAAGTACTGCTTCAGTCGGGCGAACATCACTGGAAAACCAGAATGACCACCCCAAGCGGTGCTGTGGAACTCAGTCATCAGGCGTGAATGCATATCGGAGTCAGCCCCAATCCAAATGCGGTTATGGTAGCGAAGAATGCCCGACTGCAGTGTAAAATTGGGTACCGAGGAAGCATCCACCGCGAGCTGGGCAATTAACTGGCGAGCATGAGGATCAGCGTCATAACTTGCAGAGACTGCTGTCAACCATGATGGCACCAGTGAAGAAATGAGGGAGCATTCAGCTGGGGGTGCCGGGTGTCGTGATAAAGCATCAGCTGCCCGGTTCTCGGCTCCTTTTCTGTACACAATGTGGTACTGCAGGCCAATGAGCTTAGAGAACACTTTATGTTGCCACGGAGTATGCAAGCGTTGATCACTGAGCTGAGTTAAACTCTTTTGGTCAGACAAGATGACAAACTCCTGAAATTGGAGGTAAGATCGCCAAGACTGCACTGCGAGGAGGATGGCCATGTATTCTTTTTCATAAGTAGAGAGGCCACGGGACTTGGGACCCAAGGACTTGCTCAAGTAAGCCAGCGGGTGACCGTCCTGCATAAGCACTGCACCGATTCCCAGATCAGATGCGTCGGTTTCAATGCAAAACGGCCGAGAGAAATCGGGTAGGGCCAAAACCGGCGAGTTGCAGAGTGCGTCTTTGAGGCTCTGGAATGCTTGATCATGCTCAGATGTCCATATAAAGATGATGTTCTTTTTGAGCAGGTTGGTCAAAGGTTTAGCGATGATCCCAAAATGCCGCACAAACTTGCGGTAGTAGCCGGCTAACCCCAGGAATCCCCGTAGTTCCTTGACTGACCGTGGCACTGGCCATTGAGCGATTGCAGAGAGCTTAGATGGATCCGTACTGACTCCTGCAGCGCTGATCACATGACCAAGATAAACAAGCTGAGTCTGGGCGAATGAGCACTTGGACCTCTTGAGACGCCACTGATCTCGGGAGAGTAACTGGAACACCAACCGAAGATGTTGTGTGATTCTAGAGTTGGACTATAGACCAAGATATCGTCGAAGAACACAAAGACAAACTGTCTCAAATAGGGGGCCAAGGTCGTGTTCATGGCATCTTGGAATGAGCCCGGGGCTCCAGTCAATCCGAATGCCATTACTTTGAATTCAAACTGCCCAAAATGAGTCTGAAATGCGGTCTTATGCTCCTCTCCGGGCTTCATCCGAATCTGATGGAAACCAGCTTGAAGATCAAGGCTAGAGAAATAAGCTGCACCGGCCAACTCATCAAGTAACTCATCAATAATCGGTACTGGATATTTGCCCTTCTTGGTAATGGCATTGAGGTGGCGGTAGTCGACACAGAACCTCCACGAATGATCTTTCTTTTTGACTAAGAGCACTGGGGATGTGAAGCCACTGTTGCTTTTCTGAATGATGCCTTGTTCTAGCATTTCCTTGACCTGCCGTTCAATTTCATTTTTCAGCAAAGGTGCATACCGATATGGCCGGATGAACACTGGTTGAGCTCTTTGAATCAAGGGAATTGAATGGTCACAATCCCGCTAAGGAGGAAGATCTGATGGAGGCTGAAACAACTAAGCATACTCCAGCAATAAGGAGGCAAATTCAGGTGGTAGATTGGATGTAACAGATAGCTCCTCTGCATCAGGCACCCTCAAGGACAGATGCAGCACTAATCCCACAGGAATATCTGGAGACTCACCCATCAATACTGTTGTGACTCCATTGTATGGAATAGCCAACCATTTCTGTTGCCAGTGCACCTGCATCGGACTGAAACTAGATAACCAATCCAAACCTAAGATCATATCATAGGATTGCAAGGGAAGGCATTTGAGGTCTGATGTAAAGGCACAGCCCTGAATAGACCATTCAGCAGACGGCAAATGTGAGTCACACAGAAGAATTGCTCCATTAGCCACCCTGACAGCAATAGCAGGCTGCAATGAGTGAACACCAGTGAGAGCAGAAGCAAACTGAGCACTAAGGAATGTGTGTGAACTCCCGGAATCCACCAATATAGACATATCTCGACCCTGTAATTTACCAACCAAACACAGAGTCTTCGGTGCTGGGGCACCAGCCACTGCTGCGACAGATAGGTGAGCCAAACATTGTGAATGAACGGGGGAAGCAGGAACAGTCATACCCTCATCATCCTCAGCTGGAAACAAATCGAGCAATTCTTGCACCATATTCAGATGGACCATCTCGGGACATTTATGATCGCGTGACCATTTAGCCCCGCAGCGAACATAGAGGCCTTGATCGCGGCGTTGAGCACGCAGTGCTCGAAACTTGTCGGTCGCCAAAGTCCAATGTGGAAGATCACCAGCACGACGTTCCTCGCCCCCACCGGTCTTGACTGGAGGAGGAGGCAAGGGTAGAGCGCCTGCTGGAGCTGTCTTCGGGACTGGTGGCACGTCATAGCGTCTGAATGGGCGCTTGACCGCTCCAGTGACTTCTTCCTGCAATTGAGCAAGGACAAAGGCAGTATCCAATGTTGCGGGACGTTGCACAAGTACAGCAGGCTTAATATCATCACGCAGACCATCTATAAACCGCTAGGTAGAAAACAAGGGATCTGGGTGTGGTGCGTATGCAGTGAGCTGATCCACTAGAGTAGAAAACTGCTCAATGTACTCTGCTACTGTGGCTGTTTGGCGGATGTGGAATAGGCGGCGAAGCAGAATCTCATGTTCGTTGCGACCAAAACGTGAGAGAATCAACTGACCAAACTGCGACCAAGACATGGAGGACAATTGTGACTCAACTGACGGCAACCAACGCGCCGCTGCGGATCTAAGATGCGTGGTTGCCACCTTAATCCACATGGAAGACTCCACAGAGTATAACTCAAAGTAATCGACACAACGTTTGAGCCATAATTTTGGATTGTCCCCATCAAATTTAGGGAAATCGAACTTCGGCAACTTGCCAGTATGACTCCCACCACTACCACCAGCATATCTAGACTCCCACTGATGCGGATCATGTATAGGATGACGCGGACTAGGCAGGGGAGGAGGAACAGAGAACTGGCAAGGCGACGTACCCTTGCCGGGGGGTGGAATCAGAGTGGTGACCACTCCGAAGTCACCCTCCCAGTCCGATGTTCGACGCGGCGGTCCAGTATGGCGTTTCGGTTGTTTTGCCGGCAGGTGGGCGCGCGGCAGCCGGAGAGTTGCTCGGGGCGGACAAGGCCGAAGTCGGGGTCGAGGACAGCCCGCTTTGAGATGGCGACGTCGGCGGTGACGACCGATGGGGTTTGAGCGAGCACACCCGGTGCGGATGCGGCCGCGTCCACCATAGAGCGCTCGTAATACTTGGACAGCTTGCGAACCTCCAGGCGCAGATCATCCATGGCGCCTTCGATGTCGGGGCGCCAAGCATCGAACACTTGGGCGGCCTTCTCCAGGGTCTGGATCCGTGCCGAGGACGCGTCCGACGATTCCTGGATCCTGCGTTCCAGGCCGTCGAAGCGGGAGTCCTGGGCGGAGAATCGCTTGTCGAGCTCGTCCAAGAGGAACTTGGTGTCGGGATTCATCGCACCACGGCTGCGTTGCAGGCGGGTGAAGTGATCGTGGTTGGCGATGGTGGGCGGATCCAGATCGGCACGAACACGCCACAAACTGATTTCTCCGAGAGTGGAATTACGGAATCCCAATCCAAGCTGCAGTCCACAAGCTCGAATCGGGTTAGACCAACCAGATCAATTGGAGGAATCAATCGATGGAATTAGTGCACTGCAGCGATCAGGGTATCCGGGGATCGGTGTCTCTGATACCACTTGTGAGAGATAGCAGGGGGAAGTTGGGGAAGAAGGAGTAGAACGCAAGGAAGAATAGAGAAACAGCAATTGAGTTCAGATGAATGATTAGTTGGCGAATAGATTGTTGTTCAAAATCGTGATGCCTTTCTTCTCTCACGCATTCTCCTTAAGTACAGGAGGGCAAGCCTCGGATTCGCGTGCAAGCGCCCATGGACCCAATCCTTTCCCGTGTAGCGCGAGTTAGACTTGATGGACCTTTTCTCCCTGGGCCGTGGACTGGAGGCCTGTTCGGAGTCCTCCCTAGTAGTAGAGCTGCTGACAGGTGACGAGGCCTTGGCTCCCACCTCTGCACTGCGTCCACTTCGCATGCATGCTAGAGCAGGCTGGAGGTGAAGTGCACAACGGCAGCTGGAGGGAAGCACCTCGCCCTTGCCAAAAAACGCTCGCCGCCGGTTTCTGAACCATCGTCGAACAGGTGAGTTCATTGTTACTGGAGGATCCTTATCTTTAGATGCTCAATCATAGGCGGAACCACCACTAGGGCGAGCTAGGACAGCCGCCGCCGGAGTTCAAGCTGAATGGCGAAGACGGCGAGGCGCGCGCCGGAGTTCAAGCTAAATGGCGAAGACGGCGAGGCGCGGCGCGGCGCTGTTTTTTCTTCAGCGAAGCAGAGAGCACAGAAGCAGAGCAGAGGTGTCCCGATTAGGGGCTCGCCGTTCTCTCACTACCTCGCCTAGCTGGCTCACTGCTTCCTGCTTGCACATGAGGCCGAACGCGACTCCCCGCTGCAGCTGCGCTGACCCGCTTCGCCCGGCTCCGGCCTTTATTCTCGCCACCTTGTTGCTGCCACGCACGGCGTGCTCATTCGGCCGCAGGCAGATGCAGCTTCGCCTCCCAGCCAAGGCTTTGGGCCTCGACACCGCCAGCGCCGGCCAGCAAATGAGCAGCCCGGTGTCTAGGTGGCTACCTGGCTGCCGCTCAGCCCTAGCCGACCCTGATTTGTGATTCGGTCATTTGGTAATTTCTGATTTGGGAGTTTTAGGATTTTGCTGATGGATGGGGGAGCAGATGAAACTGTTGTGGGTAACAACATCTTAATTCTGGTTGTTGTTCATACATGTTGCAGAAACTTGCATGTTGTTGTTGGTAACCAAATAAATTTTTGGTAAACTTACATTTATTTGGACAATCTCTGAATTTTCCCAGGTCAAACATGAGAAAGACAATAATATGTTGCACTAAGCATATAACATTTTCTACTCCAACTATGAATTTGGACCCATCTCTGATTTTCCCAGTTCAAACATGAGAAATATTATTCTGAAGTTATCAGACTGCCCATCGTCCTTCTTTGAACGCAGAGTCACTGGATCATCAAAGAAACAAAGAGTCACTCACGAGGCCACGGCACAGGTTTTTTTTTTCGAGAGCACGACTTCACGTGTATTTCATTAAGAAGAAAGAGAGCCGAAAAGAACGGCTTACACAATCTATGAGCGAACCCATAGAGCCAGATACGTAACCACGAGAGAAAGTGGTTAAGAACCTAAATGACATAAAGAATAGAAAGAAAGACGAGAGGGGAGGCTCGCCCACCACTACCCTATTCGATTTGGACCTCGCAAAGAAGAAACACCAACGCAATGCCGCCAACATTAGGGGGTGAAGCCGCGGTGGCAAAGTATCCACCAAAAGGAGACGAGACTATGGCAGCAAAGTATCTGCCTGAACAACACAACGGCAAAGCATCCGTCAAGGTCAACGCGGCAAAGTATCCGCAAGCAGGGGCATCACGCACATAGCGGAGCCCAAAGCGACGTCGGCGGCAAAAGTATCCGCTGAGCAGCAACGACGACAAAGTATCCGTCTCGAGAAAAGTGGCGGCAAAGTATCCGGCCGCGACGACGAGACGATCTGCGGCAAAGCACCAAGTAGGTTGGACAGACCATTGCGAAGGGGAGCATGAAGCACAAACAGGCACAACATAGCAAGGGCAACTCCGGCGAGAGCAGCAGGAGATGGGTTGTAGCAGTGCTCCAGCGATGCCTTCAGGAAGGAAATTGACACCCGCAGACGCCAACACTGCTGGAAGTACACGAGTAGGACCTTCGACGACGCCTCCAACAAGATAATGACGCCGGCTGCGCCACCGCCGTCGGTCCCAAGCATAACCGGGCAGGGTTATCACCCAAGATCCATGAGTCCACAGGCGTAGCCACGTAGGCCACTCGTGGCACTCGCGTCCGCAAGCACCGACGGCACAAGGCGAAGCCACCTACACGCCACCACAGCGCTGGCCGCCAGCCCGCCGCCCCGCCCCCCGGCGGCCGAACCGCCGTAACTAGACGCCGCAAGCAGCTTTTCGGGCGACATGGCGAAACCACCAGCACGCCACCCACTTGCCGGCCCGTGGTCCGGGAGGGGGGTGGTGTTGGCGGCCACGGTTGGGCATCGGCAGGCGGGGGGTGCCGGCCGCCACTCGCTCCATAGCGGCAGCCGGGGAACCGCCACGCCCGGCCGGGCCTAGGCAGCGCCGGGCCGCCCAGGCCCGCGCGGTCAATGGCCAGGCCGCCCACACGGCCAGCATTATCAGCCGCACGGCGCGCCCCACGCACGGGGAAGAGGCGACGCCGCACGAAGACGAGCAGAGACGCCCCACCAGCCGCGAGAAGCCGCAGATCCGGCCAGCTGCAGGGCAGATCCGGTGCAAGGGCACCAGGATCCGGGCCACCGGCCGGCAGACGCGCCGAAGGAGCGCTGGGAAGAGCAGGGAGGAGGACGAGATGGTGTGGGAGATGGGGGAGGGGAGGAGATGCGACGGGGACCTTTTTTCGGGCCGCCGCAGGCCGCCGCCGCCGCACCAGGCCACGGCACAGGTCACCAAAGAGCAAGCAACTCAACATCAAGGTGTGCCGGATCATCGTCAAAACAAGTCACCAACAATGCCGGTCACTTAATAGCAAACAACCTGGCAGCATGGTGTAGGTTCATGCATGGCAGCCTGCTGCACTCTCCCATCATCGTTCAGGCAATTTTTAGGTGTGTTCTTCAGTTAATTTTTGTTTGGTTCTGCCTTTGACAGCAATGCTTTGATAATATTGTGGCCATCACTGAACTTTAGCTCTGCAAATATGATCAATTATAATGTAGACATATAGCGATTTTTTTTGACAATAGTAGACATAGCAATACTTTGACAATATTTTGAAAAAAGGTCGACTACAAGCAAAAAATTAAAAGAATCTGTTTATGCGTAAGGCACTAAGGCTTGGAACAGTTCTGACTTTCAAAAGCATGGTCTCTAGCATTATTCTATCCAGTGGCTCATAAAACAATCTTAATAGTTCATAGTAAAACCAGTAGTTTGCTTAGGCCAAGTACATAGAAACGGGAACAATGAAAAACACTATGATAATTGTAGTTTCCACAGGCATAAAATATCCACATATACTGTTTAAACTTACTGAAGTATGTTTGTAGTTTTTTTGGTAGAATTATACAATGCATTGGGTGGCACTTGTTTTTCTTCAATCTGAAAGGGATATTTTGCTACATGTGGAAAAAGCTTCAGCTTGCTCCTTTGGAAACATTTAGTTTGTTTAATGTATTTGAGTCTTCTTGTGATCACTGCTGAATAAAATAAATATCATCAACATGTCCATCTCTTTTCTTTATCTTTCACCCGAACTTGTATAGCACACCACAGTGTATAGTGTGGTTATTTAACTCTCTTTCTGATATTTCTGGAGGTCCCTGATTGTGAACCTTTGCCTGAGTCTTAGCAGGATGTGATTACACGTCATCTGACCTCTTGGTGTTTACATAACAGGTTTGTGATTGTAAAAACCTGTAAAGGGATTGAGTAGAGAGAAGATCAAGACAGGCCATCCAATGGTGATTGTTACCTTGGTCTGTGGCTATGGTGATAAAGTGCTAAGATGGATTATGAAGGCACATGGGGTTCAGAGTTTTCAGTTTTCAGTTTTAAAAAATGTAATATATGCAGTTGGATTTTGCAGTACTCATACATTCTCTAATATAAACAGTTTCCAGTTTTAAACGTAATATATGCAGTTTGAGTGGAGCATTGATTGCATTTTTGCAAAGACTTTGACTTGAAGACCTTTATTCCCTGGGAAAAAAAATGTGAAACACCAATAACTGATCTCTTTGGCACACTATTGACAGATACTATATTTTCTGGTATGATGTTATTATTCATGAAAAATATTATTCATCTCCAGATTTGAAATGAGAAAGCGATGAGGTACCTGAGCAGCTTGAGGAAACAGGAGTAGAGTATAGCAGTACACCAGGAGCTCTCTGATTATTACAAGTTGCTGGTTGTTCTGGGACTCTACTCATTGAATCCAATCTCTGCACTTGGATTGGATGTGATTCAAATGTGTTCGGTAATTACCTCTCAGCCCCGTTTTGGAGTATGGCTTGCTGAAACTGCAGTGAGAATGCGCCTAATGGTTGTTCTCGTTGATGTATATTGGGGATTGAGGTGTGGCACTTTGCCTGTCCCGATCCATGGGCACACGCAGCACGGAGATCCTATGCTTCAGGAGTTTATGATTGCTGTGCCGGTCTGTGCTTGCCATTGATTGAGATGGCCAGGAGCTGGGTACTAGAAGGGGATTGGAGGATGTATTTGCGGTCGTTCATGGCCAGTGAAAGTGGAATCTTTGTGGCAGGAAGGCTACCTTATTCAATATGGTATGCTTTTGGTTCTTACTCTCACCAAGTTGGCATCAAGTTCAGGCCCGGATGATCACCATTTACAACAAGCACATCAAGCCCATTGGGACACGGTTGGTGCCCTCTTACTCTCTAGCTCTGCTACTTTCTTTGGTTCTTACACAGCCGTTTAGATACTTCAGGTCGACATAGGATCTACCACTACCAATTAAGGAAACATAATTTCTTCCTCAGTTGTTTGCTTGATTGTTCATGGGACTTGTGTTACTCAGGTCTGGTTGGAATTTATCAGTGTCTGTAAGTAAAAGATGAAAACATTGTATCTTTCTGAGCTCTGAAGCTACAGTATGGCAGATATTCTTTTTGTTAATTATCAGTGTGCCCTACCTCACTGAAATTATCAGATTGTTAGCGCACTCAACTATGGGACTGTTTTGTCAATTTAAGTTATCTTTTGTGCCATGCCATAATGTTAATAATATGGAACTCCTACGTATCCAATGTCTCATTCATCTGACCTGATTGCACGGCCTTTTAACATCGTACAGGATGATAAAGGATAATTCAGATCCACAGCTAGATCATACTACAGAGGCGCTGCTGGTACTCTTTTTGCTGAAACTTGTCCTGCTCCCTAAAATATTTTGCTTGCTTGTAATATGTACCTTGTTACTGCCACATGAGTATGCATATATCTTTTGTCATATTTGCAGTCTTACGGAATCAAAGTCGGATATGTAGTCCTTGGCCAATCTGGAGGTGCTGGTAGCTCATCTTCTCAAGGTAGTGGCTGTTGGTTGTTGCAGCTAATTTGCTAACGCAGTAAGGCCACAAATGCGTATCTGTCATGTCTCAAACCAGATGCGTTATCTTGATGTTGCTGAGCGGAAAATAATTACTGCTCCAGGTTGCTTGTTATTTGACGCACCAATGGATTATGTGCCTGAATAACTTTAAGAGATTCAGTTTATTTACGCCAGGTGTTTATAGTCTCTATGCCACTCACTACGGAGCACTCACGAATTCTGTCCGTTTGCATGCATCAATCACATACCTCGATGAATTGTTTGGTGGGAATTAGGATATAATTTTTCTTATTCGAATATGTGGGTACTTCGTGTTTCAGCAAATATGCGTCTTGGATACATGAGTTTGTCAAACTATGATCAGGCCAAATCACTAAACAGTGAAATACTCCGTCTCTAGAAGGACGGAGGCTCTTTTTTAGGATCGTGGTAGCTTTCTGTGTATGTGTAAATTATAATTTACCTCACAATAATTTGTGAACTATGTACAGGTTAAAGTAATTGTCAGAAAGGAATCAATTGGGATGCGACTTCACTAGACATGTGTGCATTGTTGGTAAAACCGGGGTTGGACAACATCAATCGCTGGTTAGCACTTTAGTATCCTGTCTATGTTTGACATTCTACTTCAATAAGATCTCAAATATATATTTACATGTAGGCTCTCCCGTAGCAACGCACGGGCATATGCTAGTACATAATATAATAGTCTACAATAGTACAATCAATAATATAATAACACTCACACTTAGCACATTTCACATAGTTTGGTAAATTCGGTTCACAGAGGTAAAGAATCGTTCTTGGGAATTAGAAACTAAAAAGGGTACCGAAAAACTTGATTTCAATATTTTTGTTTTGGTTCTCGATTATTAATACTTTTTTTGCCTAGGCCTATAGCTGGATACATACATGATGATTCTACCTGTCTATTAGTACAAAACAACAAATAATTATATTTATTATAGTGACAATTTAACTTGTTGGTATACTGATATTATACTTGACAGACAGAGATATAGAATCTTACCATAAACTCTTATATGATACTATACTACATAATTTATCACAGACGATTATTTATTTTGTGTATTCAACCCAACGCCATCTGCCCATATAGCCTTCACTTCTAAAGTATATTACTAGTTGCTAGCATTTAGAAAACATTTTTATTTTTTAGACATATACATTTTGTTATGTACAAAATATATTTTACAATCAAAATGATATATCTATGAAAATCAAAATATATTTTACAATTTAGATTTAGTTAGATTTAGAGTAGGGAAAGTATAATAACCAACCTGACATACAATACTCCCGTTCTCCTCTTTCCCCCTTCCACCTCCTTTCTTTCTCCTGCATCTCACCGAGACATACCGAACCAAACCCTAATTCACGGCCGCCGGAGATGGGACAAGGTTCTCCCGGCGGGATGGGCAAGCAGCCCGGCCTCCCGGGCGACCGCAAGCAGGGTGACGGGAAGAAAGAGAAGAAATATGAACCACCCGCTGCCCCTTCCCGTGTCGGCCGGAGGCAGAAGCGGCAGAAGGGCTCCGAGGCGGCGGCGCGGCTCCCGGCCGTGGCGCCGCTCTCAAAGTGCCGCCTTCGCCTGCTCAAGCTCGAACGCGTCAAGGACTACCTCCTCATGGAAGAGGAGTTCGTCGCCAGCCAGGAGCGTCTGCGCCCCAGCGAGGATAAGACGGAGGAGGACCGATCGAAGGTCGACGACCTCCGCGGCACCCCCATGAGCGTCGGCTCACTGGAGGAGATCATCGACGAGAGCCACGCCATCGTCTCCTCGTCCGTCGGGCCCGAGTACTACGTCGGGATACTTTCCTTCGTCGATAAGGACCAGCTCGAGCCTGGATGTGCCATTCTGATGCACAACAAGGTATATATGAAATTTTCGCATGGATCTCATGGATTAAAATACGGAATTGAAAGTGTTACACACGTTTCAATTAGTGATTGGTATCGAGATCACTGGTGGAAAATTTTTAATTTTATATGAAAATTAAGGATTTCTATTTGTGTGATTGTGTCTAGTGGTAAACATCTAATAATTAATAGGCTGTTCTGGTTAACTTATTGGCTTTACTGTAAGAGAGCATTGGGTTTATTTTGGTTTTGTAAGGTGGAATGTGGAGAAACCTTAAAATTTTGAAGGACACAATTATAGCGTTTATTGTGTTTCATAGGTGCACAACAAAAGTTCAGAGAATACCAGGAATCTGTATTTGTTTAAATTCTTTGCTAATTCATCTAGTTTTATGAACTGTGAATTCCAGTTATGGCTGTATAATATATCTGTTCAATATGACCTCATGTGGAAACTAAAAAAATATACATAATTTGTTTAGTTTCTATCTATAGATATTTTGCATAGTTTTTTAGGCTGCTGTGTTATTAGTATTATTTACATTTCTGCTGTGTTATTATTGATTATATTGCCATGTGCTATAAAGAAAATAATTTCTTTTCCCTCCACGTGCATCAATTTGGCATATGCTTTGGTATACAAATATTTGGAAATAGATTTTGCAGTTTGGGTATTAGTGATCTAAATGGCAGGTAGAAAATTGTCACAACTTGAAGTGATCACAACTTCAAGTGATAACGCATTTCATGGCCCTCAGAGGTTTACCTCAGTTTCTTTTTCATGATTGTTTTGGCAGACATGATGCTGCTCTTCAAGTGTTATACTTTCTTGATTTGAATGCTTATTTAGTAAACAGCTTCGCCAAATGTTTCCCTTAGGTTCTGTCAGTGGTTGGTATTCTGCAAGACGAAGTTGATCCTATGGTTTCTGTCATGAAAGTTGAAAAGGCACCTTTGGAGTCTTATGCTGACATTGGTGGCTTGGATGCTCAAATTCAAGAAATCAAAGAAGCAGTTGAACTTCCCTTAACACATCCTGAACTATATGAGGATATTGGGATCAGGCCTCCGAAGGGAGTTATACTATATGGGGAACCTGGAACAGGGAAAACTCTACTTGCAAAGGTTTGTGATAATTCCTTGAGTTCTATCTTTTTATTTCTTCTGATATAAGATAAAGCAGTGAATCAACTGAACGCTTATTCTTTTTTTCTTTTCTAACATAAGATACTCTCAAGTTCTGGTACAAGGATACTATGCCTCTCTTCCTAAAAATCTTTTATTTACGTTAAACTTTTGAACGCTGCAGGCTGTTGCCAATTCTACATCAGCAACGTTCTTGCGTGTTGTTGGGAGTGAATTGATCCAAAAGTACCTTGGTGATGGTCCCAAGCTTGTTAGAGAACTGTTCAGGGTGGCTGATGATCTTTCTCCTTCAATTGTCTTTATTGATGAGATTGATGCAGTTGGGACAAAGAGGTAGGATATATCAGACATGAAAGTTTACCACAGTAGTTATTTTCTTTGCTTATGAAAAAATTGCTGCTGGAGCTTCTAGTCGATGGATCAATATGAACTTTGCTGTTTCTCGCCCTGTTGTAGGTATGATGCTCATTCTGGTGGCGAGCGTGAGATTCAGAGAACCATGTTGGAGCTGTTAAATCAGCTGGATGGTTTTGATTCAAGAGGAGATGTTAAAGTTATTCTAGCAACAAATCGCATTGAAAGTCTTGATCCAGCCTTGCTTCGCCCAGGTCGAATTGACAGAAAGATTGAATTCCCTTTACCTGATGTCAAGACCAGGCGACGCATCTTCCAGGTGCTTCTATGTGATGAATGCTTCTCAGCCCTATTCTTTTAATAGAAAAGCATGCTTTGTTCTTACAAGTTTTTTTTTTTTTATTTTAAATATGAGCAGATACACACATCGAAAATGACATTGGCTGATGATGTAAACCTAGAAGAGTTTATTATGTCAAAAGATGAGTTTTCAGGTGCCGACATCAAGGCCATTTGTACTGAAGCTGGCTTGCTTGCTTTGAGAGAGCGGCGAATGAAGGTAAGACAACTCTGTACACCAAATACCCCCTTTTGTTTTTCCACAACTCTGCTACTTCGGTTAACCTTATTGGTACCTGAAGCCATCACTTAATTTGGTACCTATGAGCAAATTCACCAGAGTTAACTTTCTGCCTATAACTTGAATACAAGGCCAGTGAAAATATCCTCTTATGATCTGCTATTTGTTTTCTGTTGCATTAGGTGACGCATGCAGACTTCAAGAAGGCCAAAGAAAAGGTCATGTTCAAGAAGAAAGAAGGCGTGCCGGAAGGCCTCTATATGTGAGACTCAGCAGCGCCACACGCCTTAGTGAGAGTTGTCGGTTGTAATTTGCTTTAAAGGTCCAAGAATGTTTTCTTGCAGGTTTTTTTTTTCTGTTAGAAACACACAACTTAAACAACAGTTGTCCTATTATGACTACTTGGATATATGAAATGGCAGCAACGAGTCAAAGATGAGTTTGAATGCTGTCTGTCTGTGTCCAGGCGTGGACATGTATGACTATTCTTGAATGTGTTCTGTTTATAGTTTTTGCGTTCTGGCTTGTAAAAACAAAGATTTTTTTTTGGCATATTTAGCCGTTCGACTTGCGGCTGGCAAATTATTGTTTTATTTTTCGTCGGATTTCAGGTTCAGGGACCCAAACTTCGTCGGTTTAAGGTTTTTGGTTTTTACCAACGAATGTCCAATGAAAGACTGAAATAGATTACTTCAAACCAAATCTCATGTCTAGTTTTCTTTTCACCATGAACAAACCAAATTACGTTACTCAAAAGCAATGAAATTAGGAAAGTTCGTTAATTCGAATCAAACAAGCTGCCAGTTGCACCTAATACACAGGTTCAGACAACAGGGACCCAAAAATACCAACCCCCAGCAACGTCTAAAACTAAGTCCTTCAACCAAATACGAACCGAGTTTTACCTTAAAAACAGAAATGCGTCTGACGTATCCCTAAATTTAACACACGCTTAGCTAAACCGAAGTAGACCCAAGATGTAGTTGGCTCCAAGAAAGCTAAGTATAGATCGAACTAAACCAAAGACGCGTGGCTCCGCGAAAGGAAAAAAGAGACAACAGACTAGCTTCGTGAGAGAGCCAAAAGGAGATGAGCTGCAAGCCTGCAGCCATGCAGGAAACTGGCTCATGAACAGACTAATTGCTTGTTTGGATAAAATTGAGATTTGGTGGGACTGGATGTAAAGTGATACATATGTACTCAATTTGTATAGGAATTAGATGTCTTTTTGGACAAGGTTTAGGTTAAACATTGGGAACATAAATCATGAATAGCTTTTAAGTTATTGAGTTTAAAAATATGAAATCTGTATGAATAGATTTGTCTTGAAAAATACTTTCATAAAAGTATAAATATATTACTTTATGATGAGTATTTTTATAAAAATATGAAGTCAAAGTTATACTTTGGAGACCGTGTCGATGTTTTAAACGACATCTAATTCCTATATGGAGGGAGTATTATCTAATATTAAAAATAGATGTCTATGTTAAATAATAAATATTTTTTTCTTACGTCTCTCGCTCCCATTCTTCTCGATTTAAGTTTCAAGCTGTAACATCTTCTTTGGCATCGAACCACTATATCATGATGCGGGCATATGGCTCACCTTTCACATTTTGAAACTCAACGGTACACACAATAGCCATCTATTCAAGTTAAGCCAATCTCCTGTTAATTTCTTATACAGGACTAATATTAGGCCTTGAAATTATTTAATTCAAGTCTAATTAAATCTAACAAAAAATAGCTAGCTCATTATCGTTGACAAAAAAGCTGTCACGACAAATTGTACGCCCCATTGGACTGGCTTATGTGCTTGTGGTAAAAAAGGAAACTGATATGTATATGATAAAAAATATATATGGTAGAAACTGATACATATATGGTTTAAATGTTGAGGGTACATATGTAAAAACTGATACATAGTATATGGTTTTAAAATAAAAAGAAAGTGTTGAGAGTGGGATTTGAACCCACGCCCTTTCGGACCAGAACCTTAATCTGGCGCCTTAGACCAACTCGGCCATCTCAACAATTGGCTTCTACAACTCAAAATAAAGATTATGTTGGATAAATTGAATATTATTTGATGTTGTACATAATTGTGCATTTTTACACTTAATCCAAATAAGATAAGTTTTACTAAAAAAATATTAAAATGATCTATAATTTAGAATAGAGAAAGTATGAGTATTTATGATAGCAAATAAGTACTACAGATTCACTATGAAGTATATTTTCCTAATATGGCTATTTGGTATTTTCCCTATAAAGATAGATTTTTTTTCTCGAGCACACAAAAGATTTGTGCGACTCTGTATTAAGGTAGAGAAAATATTCAAATATAACTTTATTGAGTCCCTAGAGGATCAATAATTTGCATAGGAACGCTCGAACCCCGAGCCATGCTATTATTGGACAGAGATCAATTGAAACTGCATTGCCCTAGAGGTCAATGAATATTTGATTATCTTCTCTTTAAATTTGATATAGAACAAAACTATAATGACAAGTTTGTTTAGAAAGGAAGAAGTAGATACTACTTCCAGTCATGTAAATCTATGTTTTCAGACATAGAAACTACTTGTTTTCTTCTTATTTTGGTTTGTATAGACTCAAATGATTTTGCATAGCATTTGTAATTTGTAATACTATTATCATCACTTGGAGCATGATTGGTTTGTGGACAGGCAGACTGCCTGCATCTAGGGTTAGGCTCCAATGGCCAACCTCAGTGCATGCAAGAGTGCTGCGTTTGGTTGCCTATCTATGGAATTATTCTTATTACTCATTAGTATCATTTAAAATACATTATCATCATTTAATATGTACTAATCATGCACTAACAATATCATTAGTTTGTAGCTGCTCAGCCATCAGAACGAAAATCGCATTCGAAGCTTGGTTGAGACATGCGCTCAACCAATCACGCTCTTTTGTGTATAAACTTCGTATTAAGAACTAAGAACATGCCACAATCGTCGTAGAGGTAGAGCAGAAGGCATTAAAACTTAATGCTTAGACACGACTCAGTTCAAACTTACCATCTGCTCCAATACTAATTCAGAGGGCATTTATTTTTCTTCAATAAAAAAAATGTTTTGGGTTCGTATTCACGAAACCGTACATTTTGTTTTCTACATTTTTTGGCCCAGTTGGATTGAACCAGCCTAGACGTCCAATCGGTCACCATTAACGGCTTGGGTATCGAGCAAGAATTTATTCTAGGCTTTTTAATTATAATCCATGATTAACATCTTTTTGTAATACTCCCTGCCCTGGGGAAATCCAATCCCCATTCCTTCCTGCCTCCTTCAAAGAGAGATGTTCTCAAAGACAAATGACGAAATGCAGATGTAACAGTGACTAGACATGCCGTAGAATATCCTGCGATTCTTTGTATGTTCAGTGAAAACCCATTCTGATAACCACTTCCCAGATGGCAAGCAGAATTAACACAAAAAAGACCAGAAAAACAAAGGAAACCTCTGAAACATTTTCAAAAATGCAGTGTGTGTAACTCACATAGTGACAAACGAAACAGAAAACACAACAACAATATCTAGCGATCATGCTAAATAGGGGGTTGGAGTGGGGGGGACACAGATGGATTCGTTAACAGAACTGATATCTGAATCTTCAAGTGGAAGATTGTGTTGCTTCGCCGGTTTGTAGTGACTGCAGCAGTGCAGGTGTGGGTGCAACTCCTGCAATATAGAAGGATCTTCTCAACCAGATATCAAATGATCCAAAGAAACGACAAACAGAAAGTGCTAATCTACAAGGTGTGATAAAGCATAGATCAAATTCGATAATCAATATATAACCTTTGCCTTTCTGTGCTAGAACAGAAGTTAAAGAACAGTACAGTTCTGTCAGAACAAGAGAAAAGAAAGTCATATTTTCAGGTCTTTCTAACATTGTTACTGCTAAGATAGGATAACTCCGATCATAACTATGAAATTTTTTGTAGAACCTCTTAACCTTGATAATTGTGGCAAGGAATATTAAATTTCAGCACAAATATGACTGACAAGTATGCATGGGACATGGAAAATGGAAAAGGTCTAGCAAGCTACCAGATCTTATTGATAACACTGTCTAATGAAAATTTTTTTTCAGCTTAATGTATAGCATACAAATGAACTAACAAATCTGCTTCAATTAATTAACTCAATATGATGCTTATCTACCAGGAAAAGGACACATGGAGGTGAAACCTACCCGTTCATTAATGTCAAAATTTAAAATTTTCTTATTTGCATGTTTCCTTAGCATCATCTGAGCCTGAGTCCGAGTCACTAGCATTGTACCCTGCAAAACAAGAACCTATCAGGTCAGCAAATAGTAGAAGACCACATGCATCTATACAGTTGTTGGCACGACCAAGACACCAAAGAGCCCTGTAAACAATGAAATGAAGATGGGATATGACCTGGACGTTTATTGCTAACTTTCCAGACTGTAGACCGATATCTTGATGCTTTCTCTATCCAAACTCTTGCCTATATAATGAAGCTGTTGGTCAGTCAAGCTTTTGTTACAAATACAACAGGAATGATCACAGAACCCAACATAGGTGAGCACAGTGCCCCTCTGGGCTTTTCCTGCTTTTGCAGCTCGATTCTTGGAAAGAAGAAACATAGGTTGCCTTAGAATCAAACACCAAAAATGTGATAACAAGAAAATGGTACCATTCAAAAAATAAATTACAAGCAAGTGCTGTTTTCAGTATCTTAACGGCATGACTAGTACAACTGAACAATGCTATCTATAGTTTTATCATCTACAAATGTAATGAAATATGTGGGGATGAATCTCCACCTCTATTCCTGGTCAGCCAATGCCCCAATTAGACACGCATACAGATCACAGTTCCTAATATTCATTTGTATTCCTTTTTTATGATGATCGTGTCACACGTCAATTATATGCAATAAAAGGCCATAGTTTCTTGGAAAACTACCAGTAAGGACACCACTTAACAATTAGACAACATCATTTCCCCACTAACAAGCGTTGCTACTGCAAGAATAGGCAGAAGATCAGCAAGTTGAGTAGCTGACAACCTACCTAAGTTTGACAAGTCACAGAGGAAGTTTTGGAGCCGTACGAACTAAGAATTCTAACCAATCGAACCAAAACTGATCCAAAGTGAAACCATTCAATATTCACAAATTGCCATACTCCAAAGGCCAAATAACCCAGAACCAAAACACTGACTAAGGCAACCGCTTGCACTTCGGAATCTTAATGGCTCACCTTGTGCTCGTTCTTGTTGACACCGTATCCGCTGCGGTACATCTGGCCGACGAGCACCTGCATGGTGATGTCGCCGGCGCGCGCCTCCTTGAGTGCGTCCTGGAACCACCGCCTCGTGCAGTCCAGCACCACATCTGCTAGAGGCACCCGATCGTCCGCCTCTAGCCCACACGCCGCCGCCAAATCCCGCACCTCGGCCCGCCCGGAGCTGGCCGCGGCGGCGGCGGATTTCCTGGGCGGATCCAGCGGGGCCGCCGGCGTCTTGGCTGCCCTCCCGGCGGATGCGACAGCGGCGTTATCGGATGGGACGCGAAGGCTGCGGGCGTACGAGCGAACGCGGCGGCGGCGGCGGCGGTGGCGGCGGCAGGTAGGCGCTTGCCCATGCAAAAGTGGGGTTTCTTCGTGGGGAGGGGAATGGAGGGGGATTTGAGAGGAATGCGGGGTCTTTTGTGCGAAAAGGAGGTGTCCTCCTTTGCCAAAGGTGGAAAAGTTGGTGGCGTGGAAGGGTAAGTTAGTGGTGAATTTATACATTTTTAAATTATTTTTCTTTCTTGGCATTGGATTTCTTGGATGGAAATGGTGACCGTGTGAAGCAATCGATTTGATCATGACACGTGGATTTCTTGTAGTGAAAAAATATCAACCAAAATCTAATGTAGTTGAAACAGCGTATAGTTCTGTGATAGCATTATTTACTGGCAAAAAAAAAAAAAACTCTAATTGTTCTCACATAAATCAAGTTTGGTTCAAGTAAACAGTGCTTGGAGATAGCGTCTTCATGAGTTCATATACAATTCACATTCCCTGCACGGCTGCACCACCTGTTTCCTGAAACTCACATCAGGCGGCCATTGTCTGATTCAGTGATTCTGATATCTGTAGTACTGATCAAGATGCTTGCTCTAGCTGCTTCAGATTTGTCCAGAACAACTCAACAAGACAACAATCATGCTTCTTTCTGTACACTCACCAAGTTACAAAAATCACACTAGTCCTAGGAGGCATATACGATCTAACAATCCTCACCAAGCACATCGCATTTTCAAAAGGCGCATCGAAAGATAATAAACAACTGACGCGCTTCGAAACTCATTACATGTAGTATCAGTAGAGACGAACACCCTTGCAGTTGCAACGTCGCTTCGGTCCGGCCTGTCCATGGACATCACCTGGTCCAGACAACTGTCTTGGCATGAAATCCTGTGCTGAGTGACTCCATTCCATCTTTTGCTCCATGCAAGAACAGGGCACAAAGGTCTCGATCGACGCAAGCACTTGTGAAACATCAGGAGCCGAAAAGAATTGCTCTGAGGAAGAACCAGCTACTCACTCCAGCTATCCTCATCATCATCGTCATCAGCAACAGCCTGTTTTAAAAGAGATAATTATTGTTTAATCATAGATGGTACAGCTATAGTCGACTGAAATTGTAGCTAGGAAGAAATGGAATGACTTGTAACCTGGCGAATCGCATGGGCTCTCTCTAGGATGGCCACCACTTGTAAGTTCGTTTTTGGACCACCCATTACATTTGGTCTCTTTGCAAGAACAGGCTTCAAGTTGAAAGACTGTGAAACAAGTCAAATTGGTTTAAGGCACTTTTAGCTTAATCTGACTGTATTTGCTTTCATTAGGAAAAAAAACCATTGTAATGATGGTGATGTGGCTTAATGCACCCTACAAGGATTACCTTGTTCTTTATCTCTTCCAAAAGTGTGTTCTTCTCATCTGAAAGCTGAATCGAAGGCTGAACCGAAGTTGGAGCCTTTCTTAGCTACATAAAAGGGCAGAAGAGAAATGATCAGGTGAGGATCTTAAAATCATTTAAAACCAAATATGAAAGAGTCCTTACATACCATGCTTCTGTCGTGAGATGTAACAGGAAGTAGAGGATATCTAGGTGGTTTTGGCACTGTATGAGTTGGTGATTTTGACGATTCCTCTTCTAATGCAGAGGAAAACTCCCTTGCCTTGTCATCACAATCATGTTCATCGTTTTTCTGTTGTGCTGGCAAGTCAGGATTCAGCATACCATCCTGTTTAATAGCGCTATTTGGTCTGTTTTCTTCTGAATCTGCAACTTTGTCACTACCTGCAGCTGAAAATTCCTTTTCCTTATAATCTGCAAAAATTTCAGGCATGTTGCTGGTCTTTTGTGCTGACAAATCAGAAGTGTACAAGCCATTGGAAACAGAAATTGCATTGCTTAGTTGGTGTTTTCCTTCTTGTTCTGGTATGAATTTTATATTACCAAACACTGACCATGCCTCTTCTGGAACAACTATAAGCTCAGGTAGCTGCAATGTGTGCAGAATTTCACTTTTTACAGAAGCAGCTTCTGACAAGCATTCAACTTCTGACGAGGAAAATGGATTAGAATCCTGGGCACCATACTCCTCTCCTTCCTGGTGATGATTTTCATGAAAATCCATGTTAAGGATTTGATTTGTCTCATTATCACTAGAAATAGTTGCCTGCACTACATCATTCTGCAAACTCAAGCCTTTGTGCAGATTCTTTTCCTGAAGAACCCAAGCTGCTTCACTTTCTTCTTGTTTTACTGGAGGTTTTGGCCTTGGTGGTCTTCCAATCTTTGCAGATAACGGTGATGACCCTGTCTGTAGCTTGTTTGTCCGCCACTGCATTGGTGGAAGAGGTGGAAGCGGCGGCGCATCTTCAGAAGAACCATTTTCTTGTGCATTTCCATTAGTTGGATGACAAGGAAGGATATTGAATGACTGCTGCATTGCACCATTAAGCATCCAATCAAAGCCTGAGATGACTGACAGTGGAGCATCTCTGGAGTCAGGAGCTAGTGGATCTCCAAAAACTTCAGTACTGCTATTTAATGAATCCGATGGTTCCTGACACACAGCTTGATGAAACTCATGCTTTTCCTCTGTGTTTACAGTTAGTTCTGGAGTTATAGCTGCAGTGATTGAGCTGCATAGTGGAACTTGCTCATTCTTCCCTACAGTTTCACTGCTGCCCAGAATCGGATCTTGTCCAAAAGTAGTTTTTGGATGTAAATAGTACTGTTCATTATCTGGCATGGCATGTTCGTCATTGATTACTGACTTAGTTACCACATTAGGTAGATCAATATCCGTGAATGTTTCTGACAATGTAATATGCTCCACTTCTGGGATGTTGATGACCTTACATGCCACTATATCATCTTCATCTGCAAGAGTGAGTGGAGTTACCCGGCAAGGATCATCCGATTGCTTGGATGAAACCGGTGAAGAGATCATACCATCTGAATCTACTTGCTCTTCTATATACTCGGCAGTTCCATCATCCAATGCATATACTTCAGATTTATTGCTTTCCTCAATATCTTCCACAGTCACCTGCTCCATGTAAATGCCGACTTCTTTCAACTCTTCACACTTATCAGATGCATTTTCAAAAATGACTTCTGTATGAATGTCCTCATTCACTTCCTTGTCAAGATGTTCCTCAAACTTCTCTTGAGCATGCTCCAAGTTATGGTTGAGCACTCCCGTAGATGAATTCTCATCAAGTGCAGTACTTGCACATCCTTCTTCCTCTTGGGAACTGCAAGATGTAATGATGCCTGCTAAGTTGACCATGTTGGAGTCCTGAAATTCATTTCCTTCATCAGGGACTGAATCATGTGGAATGTCAGTAGGTGGTACATCATGCTCCAGCTCATGGTTCACTTCTTCCTGCAGGCATTTTCTTGAATCCACATCATCATAAGGTGAATCTGATGGAATTTTGTGCACATCACCCTCCTTAATTTCAACAGGAGGGTCATAAATTTCCTGGTACTTGACATCACATCCCACACCGTTTGCTTCAAAGTCATATAAGTCTCTATCTTGAGTGCCATCATACTTCAGTTCAAGGAGTTGCTTCGCCATGTAACGGAGGGAATCAGAGAAAGGGTCATGCTTCTTGGAGAGTTTCCTCGGTAGAATGCCAACTTTTGAAGCAATGAGCTCCATGCTGCCGACATACTTGGACCTCTTGCTTGCTATTTTCTTGAAGGAAATAGTTGCGATGTTGGAATTCTCCTTGACTTCCTTGATCTTAGTAATATCTTGTGTGCCATTTGATACAACACTGGTGACACTGTCATTGCAAATCTGCTCTTCAGTAGCTTGCTCTCTTAATCCAGATTCTGGAGCATTGAAATCTTCGGTGAGCAATTCCTCCAAAGAGCTAGTCCTCTCATGATCCCAAGAAGCTGGTTTTTCTTTGTCAAGCAGTTCTTCTAACGAGCTGGTCCTCTCATGTTCGCCAACAACTGGTTTGGTGTGCTGTGTGGACACAATGGCTTCCTCATGCTGGTTACTCATATCTCTGTTTGCTGATGCAACATCTAACTTATCTTTCTTCTCGAAGCTGCTAGTCCTCGATGCCATGGTGTTTTGAGCATTGGAGAATCTATTGTCTGAATCCATCCGATCGAAGGTACATTGTCCATGGCCCCTGTGTTCCGGATCTGTCTCCACTTCAGAATCCATCGTGGTTAATGCATCCATGTAGATATCAATTTCAGAGTTGTAGCCCTTGCTGCTTCCTACTGACCGAGTATCTGAAGAACGTGATAGCGCTTCTTCAGAAATTGATCTGTTCTTGTGAACAGTGACCTTGCCTTTTTCCATGTTGGCGGACGTGTCTACCATGATGTCTCTCTCTTCAGTTTCTGATTCAGGCGAATCATTCATAGATATATGCACTTTTGAGTCGTCATTTGTGACGAGTTTCTCCTCTGATGAAGGCTTTTCATACAGATTCTGCATAAGTGGTCTGAAGTTTTGAAATACGGATCCATTTAGTTGGCGGTACTTCGGTCGTCTGCGGTTTATGGGAACTTCATCCATAACTTCACCAGATAAATCTGTCTCCAGTCTACAGAGATGGACAAAGTAACGTTTTAGAATATAAGTTAAGCAGAATAATAGCATATTAATACATTTCAAAGAGTGTAAGAGGAAAGGTACTTGGAGAAATTGTCCACTGCATTTGGGGGTCGGAAAATCTCAGCGTTCTGAAGGTTAGGCCTGATCTCCTGCAAGAGTGGGACAAAATGATTTTTATGTTTCCATCATTAAGTTCAGTCGAACAAAGTCACTCTCTCTATTGGTAGAGCTGATTTTTGTTAAAGTGCACAATATTAAAACCGTATAGCAATTGGCAGAAAAAAAAATCAATCTATTTATTTCCAGCATACACTGGGTCTATCAAATTTCCTGGAGAGAGTTAACTGGTGCTCACTTCAGCTACTGAATATATCCATATGAACTTGTGAGAACTTTGAAGTGTTTATTACCATGGCTTTCAGAGGTCTTCTTTCATTTTGAATTCCCTCCAGCAGCAAGTTAGAACATGCGGAATCCGTCTTGAAGAAGGACGGGTCGGTGTATCTCTTCAAGCACGCCCCCTCACCTCCAATGTCATACCTGCACGTTGAACAATGCTGCAACCATCATGATTCAGGTCTTCGGTTGCTACACACTAGAGATAGGTCATCATACTTGTCAAGCATGAAGAGTTTGGGTGGTCCGCGACACTGCTTGATTGAGCCCATGATGAAGCGAGGCGTGTCACCTCTTGTGACAACCCCATGGTCCACCCTTGGATTTGAATGCCAATCAACACCTGAAAAAAGGGACTAAATTATGGCTTTTCCAAATGAGGGGGAAAACGCAGCATGATCTTGCTTTCTGGAAATTGATGAGCAGTGAAGGATAAGCATCAGAAGAGAAATTTGTACATGATACTGAACCCACCTCTATTAGAAGCAACATACAGGTAGTCTCTCTGGCAGGAGTCTCTCTCTAGCAGCGGCATCTCTGCCTCCAGCTGCTGCACTCGGAGCATGAGCCCGTGCCCTCGCGCAGACGTGCTCATTACCTCATCATACAGTCCGTGGAACACCTGTGCAGCAAATCTGCAGCCAGACAATGGGGGAGTTCAGTTGCGTCATGGGTACAGTACGAGTTAAATTCTGCTTTCTGCAAATGTAGCTTGCTGCGATTCGTGATGGTCAAACTTTGGTCTTCATGTTGATTTTTTTTCCTTGCTTCAATCTTCAGGTATCAGAAACCAGTCAGAGCATTCTTGCATAAATGAGGAAAAGAAAAGCTTTTCGCTTTTGTTCTTTTTTATTTTCTTAAGAAAAGGCAGCTATTTTTCGGTACAGGGTAGCTAGTAGAAGTGCTTGATCACAATTCACAATTATAGGAGTATTTATTAGGAACCGAAATATTATGATAGCACAGACTGTGCTGCTGAGCTAGGACAAGGCCATCAGCAGAGCTAACGACCTGAAAGTCAAACATCTAATACATCAATCACCTACCGTTTCTCAAAAAGGAGAAAGGATCCGAAAACCTACCGTTTTGTTCATAACATATAACATTAAAAAAAAAAGCATTAGGTGATCTACTACGACCGAAAATCCAAAGCAAATGCGATCAGTCCGGGAACCATGCCGCAACAATTCCAAATGCATGGCATAAACAGAAGAGCTCGTCCATGAAAACGAAGATGCTCGAACAAATGCAACCAGAGCGGAAATGCAGAAACCACGCAGAATTAAGACGAGAAAAGCAAAATCCGTATTCATGGCGGACAGAGGAGAGCGAGCAAGACAGGGGGTGGGTGGGATGGGAATGGTGCGGCGCACGTACTCGGCGAGGTCGCCGAGCTGGCGGAGGACGCCGACGAGTCCGGCCATGGCGACGCCATCGAGGACGGCCTCCGGGTCGTGCTGGTCGGCCGCGCGGTAGAGGTCGCGGCCGCCCAGCGCGTACTCGTTCCCGACCGTGTGCCGCGACAGGGGCATTGCTTGCCCTCGAGACGATGCCTCCTCCTCCTCTCCTCGCCCTCCTCCTCCTTGCTGCTGCCTTTTTGCCCGAGAGCAGGCGACCACCAGTTCCGGCAGGAGCGACACGGCCGTCCTTCCTGCCTCTGCACTTCCGCCGCCGCTACGCTAATCGCTAACTAACGAAGCGGCCTCAATAGATTGGTGGCGAGGTGGTGATGGTGGTGGTGGTGGTGGTGCTCTTGCGGCGAGCTTTGCATCAGGGCCGGCCTTTTTGTTCCTTTTTCCTCCCGGTCGCTGTCTCGTACTTGCAGGCGCGTCAACACACGACATGAGCAAGCAGAGACAGACAGAGATAGGAGAGGGAGGTTAGTTCATTTCTGGGAGCCTGGGAGGTCAAGCGGGACCCACTCGGGGTGGGGTCCACCGGGGACGGACTGGGACTGGGCTGGGGGCGCTTCTTCTTCGTGCTCTGGCGCGGTGCATGTGAACTGGTTAACGAACCTGTGACCACGAGCCCATTTACTGCCGTGCCCGTGCGGTGCGTACGTGTGGTTAATGGATGGACGGAACCCAAGGAATGGAACGTCGGCAAGGAAGACCAGCCGTTTTCTTCGTGAATACTCTCAGAAACAGTAGAATTGGTTGAAGACAGCCGAACAGAGTGAAAAATGTTCCAGGGTGGCACTGGCACCAGTCATTATCGCTGCTGCGTTATTTTAGCAGCGACATCATCTTGCTCTTTTTTTTTATAGCATTTCCGCCACCTTCCATACGCCTTTCCAATGTCACGGATGAGAATACAGCCAAGAAACTGCTAATGTTTACTTACTCTCTCTGATGGAAACGGCTCGCGTTTTATTATATGTTTTCCTGGTGACACACCTCATTGTTTTTTCATTATATTATATATTGTACCAAGGAGGATCCTCCGTCATCGTCCCGAGAGCAGTTATAGCTACCGATCCCGAGCATTCCATCCACTTCTTCGCCATGACGTAGTACTACTGGGGGCTTTGGGCGCCATTTCCTTGAAACTCCTACGACACCTATATCTGGTACGGTCGAAAGGTAAATCATCCAGATTACCCAATGAACCTGTCTCTGGTCCTGGCCGAGAGGTAAATCCTCCAGCGCAAAGAGATGCGTCACATGATCTCTCCCGCGCATTACACGACAAGATCACTATTCACAAGGCTACAAGATTTTGATGCTTGGTTCGCCACAACAAAACGGCGCCAGGACCATCGGCAAACACCCCACCAAAACTCAAGCCAACCCAACCGTCCACCTATTCTATTCCAACCAGATAAGGCCGGCCAGCACAGTAGCATATAGCATAGTAGCAGCTTACACGGGTGAGCAGAGCAGAGCACCAACAGAGACGCACGGCACGCCCAGAAAAAGGGGCCGGCCAAAGCCAAAACCTACGAGCAAACGTCTACGCCTCACTAAGCCTACTGCATTGCCGCCGACCGCTCGCGCAACTAACGAACATGCAGATAGATGTGCATGGCGCGCATGGGCACACGCATATTCATGGACTTCAAAGCTACTCATACACAAACCTAACAGGCTAATTGAGGGCCACGAAGCCAACAGCAATCCCATAATGGCCAAATAGTAGGAATAGAAGAATGTTGCACGCCTCCCAGTCCCATTCCATTAGAAAAAGGTCGCCACGAAACCTACCATCCCACTACTGAAATACTTGTTCCACAATCATGCCAGCGACTACTAGGTCGACACCTCTGATTCTGGAAATATACTATAGGATATAGGATGAGTATATGGGCACGTACACCTCATTCACCTTGACCAGGGGATGGATGATATGGGGGCATGATTTTCTCTTCGCCTTCAAGCGAGGGATACGGCCATGACCCGGCCAACTTCTACCACTGTAGGCAGCGGAATATAATCAAGACAGCCTATATAGGCGCAATACCAGACTTGACAAGAGCAAAAAGGCAGAGTGAACATAATAAAGACTGAGGACCAAACCTGATTTAAAAGTGGCAGGAGTTAAACTTCTAAATTAAGCAAGTGTTTTCCAAAAATACATGGCCGGAGAGTAGATACTGTGGCTCGATTTCGTAAAAGGCGGAGAGAAAAGTCTCAAGGGTACAGGGATTCCGAGGGGTCCTCATTTTTTGGCATAGGTTATAGCCATGGGGTTCTCTGGGGTGATCTTGAAGCCTTGGAGAGCCTGCATCGCGACCATGGACTGGTTGTCGTCCTCGAACTCCACAAAAGCAATGCCTGGTTTGGCTTCGATCATCCGGACCTCCCTGAAGCCAGGGTACTGCTGGAACAGGATCTGGAGCATCATGCTCGTGGTCTGGTCTGGCAAGTTCTGGATGAAGAGGATGTTGTTCGGAGGAGCAGGTGGCTCTTGCGAAGCCTTGCCCAGACGAGACGCTTGATAGCCCTGTATACAAGTTGTCAAAGAAGATCAACCATCACTCGGCACATGAAGAAACCAACACTGAGATCCGAGGTACAGATAACAAATTCTAGAACTTCAGTGACAGACATTTCATCAGTTGAAGTCTTTGACATATGAAATTACATGAAAGCGAGATGATAATCCAAAGATGATAATCCAAGGCCTGTTTCAATTCAGATACATTAGGCCTGTTTCAATTCAGATACATCAGCCTGGCATTCACGCAACCAGCGGGGATGAGCTGGCAGCATCCATTCAGGAATTATCATTCATAAGGATGGACCATTGGCTATTGGACCACGGAAGGATATGATATCTTACTAACTAATCTCCCATTATAAATCCACGTCAGGCAAGATGAGGAATCATTAATGTGAGCTAATTCTTGAGGGTTAGATGGGAGAAATCATGACAGCTTACATTCAAAAAAAAAAAAAAAAAAAAAGAGAAATCATGACAGCAGATTTATCAGCACATGGGTGAGCTAATGTACCTAAACCAGAATTAAATATGGGAACACAAGAGGTTTTCTAGACTAGTCTCACTCAGAATACTTAACAAACACCTTATTGAGCAGACAATAGTTTCTTTTCCACCATCCGTTGCTCAAATTGACAACATAGACCAACAAAACTCAAACGGAACTTTACAATTGTCAATTGTAGACAGAATTCATAGACTCCCAACGCTGCCTTGAATCTTTCAATGATACCATTGAGATTCACATAACCACTGCTACAACTAAATGTTGGTGGTTGAACTGAGTGACCTGTGGATGCCAGGTGAGTACTCTACTTTTTTCCTAGGAACCCCATCTAACATCACCAATATGTTGATGTTTGGCAACTTTATGTACAGATCTAAACCCAACAGGTATTGTTTATCTAAATCTTTAAAACACAACCGAATTGTACCAAATCAGTGGCAGGTCTGTCCTCACCCTCCAGGTGGCAGGAGTTATGGCAAAAAGAATTCTGGAAGTACAAAAATAAAGGTACTATCTGCTAACTTTATATAAAAAAAAAAAGTGTGTTCCACTTTGATTTTCCTTTTCTTATTATAGAAAATGGCCAAAAGAACAAAAACACTACTGTAAATAAAATGATAACCACAACAGTAATTAGCAATTCTTAGCTGTCAAGTACAATATAGGCAGAGGTAAATTGCTCATTTAGAAGAATTCCAAGTGAGACTGTGAGGGGAAACACTATAAAGTTCACCAGGAACATGCAGCTCAAAAATTACAGGACGAGTGGACGACTGAGCTATATGTTGTCAAAAGACCCTTTCTAGATTCTAGAAGGGAAGAATTTTAGACAAGGAAGCAACAGGAAACAAACACAAAGGTCAAATTCAAAGAAAGACATGACTAATGCATTGACAAGTTAGTATTATTAAAGTATTGGAAAAACAATATAGTTTTGCAAAACACTTTGCTTTTCCAAAACTTCTGGGTGTTTGCATGCAACAACCTTTGAGTTTTTAAAACTATATGGCGTTGTCAAAACCATCCCTTTTGGAGTTCTAGAAACTCCATTCAAGGCCTCTTTTTTTTTTTTCTAAACCACAGTTTTGCATGCTTTTGGCTTATAACACTACATTTTTTTCATACAAAAGTTTTCTAACACTACAAGATACAAATAGGCCACAAGAAATGCTTGAACATAGTCAGATCCTGACATACTAAGCCTTCATACTTACAGTTGGTCACTAAAAGCAAAGCATAAAATCTAGTGTAAACCCGTTCAGGTAGGTTGGAAAAGATATTTATTATCACTGTCAGAACTCAGAATAATGGTAGTCCTAACCCATGTCACTAGGTCATTCAGACATTTTTTAAAAAAAAACTGAGCAATAGAAGACTTACATGAAATGCATATGCAGACCTTTTACATTATGAACACGGAACTAAACTAATCACATAATGATAGGCCATATTGACCTTTGTGTGTACATGGGCACAAATAAGATGACTCAAACACAGAATATAAACTTTATTATAGCCAAATGCAGCACTAAAATGCATGAAGTCTGACAAAGGACAGGCTAGGGGCCTAGTAGAATAGGCAAAATTCGGCAATGCAATGAAACAACACTTGTACTAGTATTTTGACAGCATTATTAATAACAAAGCATGAGAACAGCAGTTAAAATGGGGCTTCTGAAGCAGAAGTGAACTTACAGTTCCATTGCTTTGGGCAGCAGCAGCATTGGGGCCAACTTGTTGTGCCTCTTCTGCTCGTCGTTTTTTCTCAGCAGCTAAAACAGAATAAGAAGTAAGTTGAAAATCTAATAGGTGCACATTTTTCAACACTCCAAATGTAAAAATAGAGGATAACAAACTAAATTCCTGAACCCATAACTCAGATAGAGCTATGACAAAGAGATAAACAAGTTCAATATATGAAGAACTATGACAGAAATAGGTTGTAACACAGGACTGCCTCCCTTTGCTCAACTACTAGCTAGCACTAGCAGTCCAACCACATGCATACGGAACAGCAGAGGTCATCCTTTTGAATTAATAATTCAGGTCCCTAAAATTGCATATGATATTGAAGGCTATTTAGCACAAACTCCTATAAGTTACACAATCACACTGATAAGATAGGACAAAAGTTAACTGCTTTTGCAAGTTAGAGACAAGGGTGTTGGCATTGGACAAAGCATTTGGATGTACAGCCATCTTCCTTCTGGGCCTCTGTTTTCTAGCATTTTCTTTGCCAACTCAAGCTAAACACAAATTGGCTCTCCAGCCCTAGCAAGGCTAGCCTTAGCCATGCAAGGTAAGCAAGGCCAGCAAACAAAATAAATGTGCCCCAAAGTGGAGGGCTCTCAAGTTTAGAACTTCAGATAGAATAAGAAAAGTGGAACAACATGTAAGTTCAAGGACATATGTCATAGTTCACTATCACAGACAAGGAAGAGTTGATTTTATGTTTAGGTAAGATATATAATTACATATACATTTAATAACCTAACATATAAACCAGTATTGTTGATAAGTTATAACATCTAAAACACCAGGCATTGTAACATATAAACCATAATCTGGCATATGATATGATAGCTGAACCATGTAGTTAGAATTACCTTTCTCCTCTTGCTTCTTCCTTTTCTCCTTGGGAGCATAAGTACCATCTTCTTTTGCAATACAGTCTGATTTTGTTTTTGCATATTGTACTCGCTGTAAAAGGAAAGAGAAATTAAAAAGTTAGTTCTGAACCCTCATACATGACAGCACATATTACTAAGCCTCCATTCCTGATTTCTTAAAATAATGTGATTAGAAGGTAAGATAAATATTTGTTTAACTTTAAAGTAGAGAAACAAGATGCTGTACCAAGAGCAATAGATAAGGATATGTCCTTCAGTTGTTTAGAGTTAAGATATAAGAGAAAACAAGTGCATGTTCCCTATAAAATCAAAAGGAAGATGTTCACAGAGCACTGATCCAAAAATATTAAGAACGCTTGCCTATCCTCACTCTATGGAACTCAGTATTCAATAATAGTATTGACAAACGTAAACCTTTTCCGCTTCAGCACTGGCCATTTATTATGTGCAAAATGTCTCGACAGCACATGGATGCTCAACTGAGCAATATATTGCAGAGCAAATTGCAAAACATAAACTTTTGCAGGCCTACCATACAATAATCAATAATGTCTATCTGGCTCAATACTCAAAGTAGGATATTTGCTATACGAACATACAAACCAAATGACGAGGAACAACATATCTATTATGCATCTCATGACATGAAAATAAAAAACAAAAGATAAAAGACTCGGGAAAATTATCAAATAAAATAAAGGTGCCATACCATTTTTTTGCCATAGAAATCAAAGTCTTGCAATCCACGGAAAGCATTGGTAGCAGCTGTAATTTCGCTAAACACCACCCATGCTTGCCCCCTCAGTTTTTGAGTTTTGAGGGCCACCACATCCAGTATCCTTCCATACTGTGAGCACAGGGCATAAAGCGATCTCTTCAACTCTGCGAAGGAGAGAATCATGCATTTCAGCAATGAGCAAAACAATGGTTCATGTTGATTAAAAAAAATCAAGACATTGTATTAATTAACACAGTTAAGAGGTTTTGGTCACTCGGCAGTGATACTAATCAGCCACACATATGGCTCCCAGTACAATCAACACTACACCCCTGACATTTTGAACTGGGTCGTCGCTAGGCCCTCATGGCAATGTTCTTGTTCTGTGGAAGAAGGCAAGAATTTAACGAATTTCTCCCGAGTCCGTGGATCAAAACACACTTAAATACTCCCTCCGACTCCAAATAAACCAATTCCTAGAATCCAAAAAAAATAACATCTATGATATAAACTGAGCACATTATAAAAATATATTCTATGATTAATTTAATAATACTAATTTGATACCATAGATCTTAATGTTCTTTTTTCCTAGAAATTTGGTCAAAGTTTAAAAGATTTGACTTAGGACAACTCTAGGAAACTATTTATTCAGGGACAGAGGTAGTATGCCATTAGATTTCTGGCATACAGACAGCAAGAGTTTTCCCTAATGTCAAAAATCAGCTACCAGTGAGACATATTAATTAATAAAGCATAAAAGGAGTTCAAAACTATCAATTTCAAACTCTGCTGCAGCCAAAATCCCAAAACATTCAGCACTTATCTAAGTATAGTACACACGAGGGTGCCAACCAAACCCTAGGGCGACGCGACGACGAGCAAATGCCCAGATCGGGTACCTAGGGTTTTAGGAGGAATTCGGCGTGTGGAGGCGGGTGAGAGAGGAACCTTCTTTCTTGACCTTCTCGTTGAGGTTGTTGAGATAGATGGTCTGGTTCGGGGGGATGTCGCCGGACAGCATCTCCTCAACCTCCTCCGCTGCTTGCGCCGCCGCGCCGCCGGGGACGAAGAGACGCAGAGACGGGTGCGGGTGCTTTTTCGGTTTCGGGCCGGGAATTTCTTTCTTTGCCGCGCGCGAGAGCGTGTTGGTTTCTCTTCTCTGATGATGAGTTCTGTTGTTCCAGGCCTGCTCCAAGTCGGTGTGGGCGAATAGATGGCCCGAGGGGCTGTATGTGGGCTGGGACACTGTGGCTGGCCTGTGCGTGGGTTGTTGTGGCCTGTGGGCGGTAACAGTTCTGGGCCGAATAACGGCCTGGTTTCCAAGACACCTTTTTTTCTGGAGTCTGGACCAACTCGATTAATGCGGATGGGCATACATCGATGAATTCTTGAGCAAAACTGATGTGCGGTGTCCGAAACTCTTGCGTTTGAATCAGTCCCTTACGAGTTAGTATACGATCTAGACATATGAAGTTTTGACTTTCTTTCAGCTACTACTAGCCTACTACGTATGTGTCCTCCAGGCCTCATTTTCTTGGACTTGGCATTTTGCCAGCCTCGTTTTCAATTCGTTCCTCCATTTTTTGCCGGTCAAAGAAGCGAAGAAAATAGCTACAGTTGTGTGTAAAAGCGAGGACCATATATCGTCCTCCTGACCTCCTTCGACTTGGCTCGCAGAGCGACTAGCACACGAGTCAAACTTCCGACTGCATCATAATTCAAATGGCTGATAGCAGTCTGTACTTTGTAGGGTGCCTGACAGACCAAGCGTTTGCCAAACAGAGAAGTTAATCGCTTTGAAAAAAAGGAATAGCAGGAAGCAGGGTTTACCCCTGGGCGTCATACGTCAGCAGCGGAATTTCTTTGGACGGGCGTCCAGCGTCCTGGATCCGTGTAACGTACGTCTGGATTGTCATTTTCCTCTCCAAAGTCGTAAGCTCGCCACATAAGCCACCTTGAACGCTTGGAGTTTAGCGCCCAAGTTGCCCTGCTAATCCACACTTAAAAAATCGAACAGTGGCTCTGCTCGATCTTGTTACTAGCTTTAGCTGTCGGGCCCGTTAAACTGGAGCCCCAAAAATGTGCTGATCGCCATGACAGCGCCACTTCTGCTTACAGGAAAAACGACAGCGCATTCAACAAGTGGGGATGATTGATCGAGTCCGATAGGCTGTAAATTTTAAATCCCGGGATAAGGCAGTGGCAGTAGTTTTGAGCTTTAGTTACTCCTGCTTAGTTTAGTTGTGTTGGAGTTTTGGCATTGTGCTACTAGCTGCCCAAGTGTTAGTGACCAACGATGCTACTGCTAGAGGAAAGTGACCAACGATGCTACTGCTAGAGGAAAGCGAATCCAATTGTTACCGTGTCAATATGTATAGTCTAGCCAGGCTAGCCGTGTGAGATCAGATGAGAGGGCGCCGTAGCCAACGAATTTTGGTTGTACTGTTAGGCATGAATGCGTGGTTTCAATTTAATTTACCGCTGAGCTGAAATCACATCATCATCATCAGACGTGGGCGTTGCTCAAACAATGCAAGAGGCCAGTTGCCGGCCATTGCAAAAGCAGCCAGCCCGGCCATGCAAGCGTTCCTGGAAGCTGATCGATCCATGCCTCTCTCCATCTATCCTGGAACTGGAACTGGAATCCTGGAAAGGTTGGGTTTTCTCTTTTCTTTTTTTGCACCGTCGCATCTCCGGATCAGCCTGCACTGCAATAATGCATACTACTTGTATATATATAAATAATCATCGATCCATGCATGGCTACGCTGTTGCACGCACTGCCAGCACCAGCATTGTGCTTTGTGCAAGCCAATCTCCTCCTTCTCATTTTGCATTGCATCACAGCATCCGGCCTCTTGATGCGCCCAAGTTGCTCCTGCGCTTAATCTCGCTAGCTTAATTTAGCTGTTGGGACCGTTAGTTTAGGGCCCAAATTCGCAAAACATCTCCCCTAGACGACGTACAAAACCACTTCCGCTTCCAGTTCCAGGAAAAGAACAGCGCACGCAACAACGCAAGCGTTGCCTTTTGCATCCCCGCAAGTGGGTCTAGTGGGGTTGTTATATTAGGCCAGGATAAGCCGGCGGCACTGCTTTTCTGAGCCTCTGATTAGCCAGACAAGACGTTGATTATTGGAGCCAAGTTGCATGCAATGCGCTGCTGCTGCCTGCCTGCTACTACTCCTACTACTACTAGGGCAGTTTTGTTTAGTTACATGCAAGTTTTTTTGTATTTCTCTCCTCACATCAATTGTTTCCCCGTATAAATAGTATTAAATATAAATAAAAAAAAATAACTTTTTACACATTTGGGTTGTAAATCACGGGTAAAAATCTTTTTGATGCCTAGTTGGGAAAACGATTGGACAATATTTACCACAAACAAACTTCCCTCAAGTTGCAAGTTTTTCCAATCTCTCTCCTCCTCACAAATTGTTTCCCATGTAAATAGCATTAAATATAAATAAAAAATAACTAATTATATAGTTGGGTTGTAAATCACGAGACGAATCTTTTGAGCCTAGTTGGACCACAATTGGACAATATTTACCACAAACAAACGAAGTGCTTCTGGACTTTTACACTCTTTTTCCAACCTCCATCTAAACAAGGCCTAGTTGCATTGCACCCACTTCGATCTCTGGCAGCTAGCACACGAACTGGGCATCAGATCAGGCATCTGCTACACC
>JADLZL010007273.1:0-90955 GCA_015844335.1 Chrysopogon serrulatus
ATAATGAACAACAAAATTCAAGCCTTGAGATAGCATACTGTTAGTAATCTCTTATCTTGTGAATTGTGGGTGTGGGTTTTTCAGGTCGATGCTGATTTATAATTTGCCTTTTCACTGTTTTCATCAGACCATTATGGCTTGCTTCTGTTCATTGTTTGTTTAGATTTGTCTTCGCCTGTTTAGGTTTAAGATCTTCTGGTTTAAATACATCAGAAGAGGCTGTGGTAGTCCAATATGTACTTTTAGTATTTAAGATCTTCTGGTTTAATGACATCACAAGAGGTTGTTGTAGTGCCAATATTTACAATTGGAAGTTTGCCAGGGTTGGGGTTCATTTCACTCTGTTTTATATCTTCACTGTACTATTTGATACATTTTCTTCTGTTTTGACAGGCAGCCGCGTCCAGAATTCCAGATCCGATGGTACGCGAGGTGGACCGACGCGCTGGCGAGCTGGATCGGACCACCATGTACATGATGCGACGGCGGGGTGGAACGACAGCAGGCAGCGGTGCAGCACAGGCGGTGAGAAACCCATCTAGCTTCAGGCTCCTTTCTTTCCTGCCCCTCTGAATCCTCACTTGACATGGTACCAATTTCTAGGGATCCTCTATGGCTACATCAGGGGACCGCCAATCCTCGAGTGGGGCCGAAAGGCGCCGCAGCCACAATGGCGACAATGAGCCTTACAGCGATGGTGACTGCGAGAGGAACCAATACGGGCACTGCAAGGACAGATCAAGAGAAAGGAAGCGAAGGCGTGCGATTGAGGAGAGGGAAAGTGATGAGAAGCGCTGTAATCAGCTTGGGGAGGAAATGGATAACAAGCGGAGGCGCAAAAACGACAAGAATGTGGCGAGGAGGGAGATGAGCCATGTTGACAACGACGAGGAGAGGAGAGGGAGGAGCTGCTACCGCGACGAGGTGGTGAGGGACCGGAAGGACAAGGAGAGGGAGGAGAAGCCAAGGAGCTCAGCTTATTCTAATGAGGAGAAGAGGCAGACAGGGATCCCCAAGAAGGAACAGAAGGAAATGAGAAGCAGGTGGGATGGACCCCCAGATCAGATCAGGTGCCACATCTGCTTGCAACTCTAACACTTTCTATTCCTGACACTTCTGTGTTTTGTATCAGGCCGGAGAAAGGGGGAGGTGGAGATCCCGAAGAAGGAAGAGAAGGAAATGAGAAGCAGGTGTGCCACATCTGCTTGCAACTCTAGCACTTTCTATTTCTTACACTCTTGTGTTTTGTACCAGTCAGGAGAAGGGGGAGGTGGAGATCCCCAAGAAGGAAGAGAAGAAGGAAAGGAGAAGCAGATGGGACGAGCTCCCAGATCAGATCAGGTGCCACATATTCGCAGCTCTAGCACTTTTTATTACTGCAACTCTAACACGTGTTTTGTACGAGTGCCAGTGCCAGTGTGCCACTGCCAACTCCCTCGGCTCCTGAGAATGCAACAACATCACCATATTTAATGCTCAACAATGTATTTGATAAATCAATCGAGGTGAACTTCTTTTTATTGGATAGTTATGTTTTCCTCTCGGTCTTTTATTTTGCAATGAATATATAATTAATATATGTTTTTCTTTCTGTAGGAAGAAAAGGAGTTTTATCTGGCTGTTCGTGATGGTCTTCATTCAGAGTGCTCCAGAAATGGGTTGGTTGTGCATGATACACATTTTGAAGTGTAAGTTTCATACTTCTGATTCTTTTACCTATATATGTAAGTGGTTTAAGTTGCTTGTGGTGGGATTTTTCTTAGTCACTGTTTTTTTTTTTTTTGGGGGGGGGGGGGGGGGGGGGGTCCCGTTATTTCATTGCAGTTATTTTTCTTAGTAGTTGGAGTGGTCCTATAGTAATGGTGGGTCTTGCCGGCTTATCGAGCCGAGAGTTTGTTCAGTTTTGGGCCCAGTTTTGCCATAAAATAGGATTAACTCTTTTTTCTTCTAATAATATATGCGGCAATAGTCTTGCATTCCATTAGGGAAAAAATGCATTGTTCGTATCGCAACAGTGAAACCATTGTCATGCGGAAAATTCTCATCATGTGACACAAATTTGAATAAGCAATGATCTCAAATAGAACGCCACCTGCTTGGTGAAGCAGCAACCACCATGCGGAACCATCTAAATGGGGACCTGTTGAAGTAAGTGTCACAAACTTTAGTTTTTGAAAAAACTATAACAACCATACCGACCAAAATGCTAGGAATGTCCTGAATTCTAGTCATCAATCCTTTTTCTCAGGATTCAGTTACAGCATGCAGCGGAACTAAATTCAATTGCTAATATAGGATCCTTGTGCGCGCTAGAGATGGAGTAATAATTATCCCATCTCAGCCCACTTCACAATTTTGTGTGGTCCTTCAATTCTATCTATTACTCCCTCCGTTCCAAATTATAAGTAGCTTTGACTTTTTTGGTTCATCCATTGTATCTAGACACATTATTATATCTTGATACATAGTAAAATGGATGTACCAAAAAAGTCAAAGCGACTTATAATTTGGAATGGGGGGAGTAATAATTATCCCATCATGCTCATGTATATAAGTCAGCATGTCTGCAACGTAAGAAATGTTCAAAACTTGGGATAACTGTTGTGTTACTGAACCCATTTATTTAGAAGTTTGGGATAGGTTTCTCGAAAACAACAAAGAAGGAATAACATGTCACGCTTTCTGTAGCTATCCAAAGACAAAAATTATAAAGGAAACACGGAACTCGAAATCTGTTTTAGGCTTTCGAAGCTGTACAACTATTTCACTGAAGCTGAAATATGGACTACACAACTTTTATATGAAATAACACTCAGAAGTTAGTTAAAGAAGATTAACAACAGTAGTTGGGATTGCTCAAGCATCATCCCAACGTAAGTTTAACTTTTTGGTACTTTCCTAATAAATAGGTCATAAACCAATAACAGAAGTTGTGTGTATCGCGTTTTGCTAATGAAACAACCCAAGAATCTGGTGTTGTCAGGAGCATTTTGTCAGATAAGTTTTTTATGGATTCCTTCACAAAAGGAATAACCATAAGAGGACTGAATACTAATGAAGCACAGATATATATAAAAAAAAGACGGTAATTTTGCAATAGATCACCTGTAATAAATTGTTCATCCCAGGAATTCCCTCTATCAAGCTTATGAAAAATGGTTATCAGAAACTGCTGCAGCACATCACCTGAAGGTTCAAGAAATTTAGCAGAATCACTCTTATCCTGAATGAACATGGTAAATTTCTGACAGCAGGGCAGCTTCCTGAATTGAATGGGATTAGAGATAGAAAGTATTATTGTATCCAAAAACTAGGTAAACTTACTCTGTGTCCTTACTTTGCGGGAGGGGGCTCACACCCAGGCTGCCATGCTGGTGTGCCCGTGCCATTGCCAGGGATGGATGTGGCTGGTGCGTTGGGGTTCAGGTCCACCCGCATCGGTGTGCTGTCCTGCCACCGAGGCTGGTTGTGCTGGGGCTGTTGTGCTGGAGGTGGGGACGCGGAGGGCACGCACAAGAGAAAGGCGAAGGTTGGCACGAGGGAGAAGCGGCGGATACGAAGCAGTGGCCAGTGGGTATGGAAGAGATATTTTGTTCCTAAACCAGTTACAAAATGACACATTGGCCATCTATAGTAATAAATGCTGGGATTAATCAAGACCCTAAAAAAGAGATCAGATGGTGGCCTGGTGGGGAAAAAAATGTAATTGACATGGACTGTCTCTACGACGGCTGAGCTCCGATGGTTTATTAAGAAGAAACTATATCAACTTTGGTTCAAATATGATGCACTGTTCTCTAACATTGTTAACTGTCGTGCAGGAGGGCAGGGTGTATGTGCTTCAGGTTTGACAGCATATTGGCAGCCGTTAAGGCAAAGGAGATGTTTGAAGGCCATGAGCGTAATGGAAGGGAGATTAGCTGCTCCTTTTTGGTACGAATGTTTCCCTTTAAATTTGTTTAGCTTTGTTGCAACTTGAATCCATGTAAGAGTTGCTCAGACATGCCATTCTTGTTTGCAGCCATTTAACAAGTATGCACAAAGATTCGGATTTGCAGCCAGGAAATGAACTGGTGGCCACCGGGGAACAACAGCTTCAGGAACACCGGTTTTGTTTGGCCACAGAGAATGACAGCTGCAGGAACACCGGCGTTGTTCTTGCCCATAATTTTTAGTGGAGATTCTGGCTATCTAGAGACTTTCCCATATATGTTTCGCTATGAACTTAGATATACTTCATGTTGAGATACATAGCAAAAACTGTGTACCTAGAAAAGCTAAAATGGTCTACAGTTTGGAACGAGGTAGTGCCTTTTTACTGGACGAGTAATCAGGAGGTAAAACTGTATAATGTATGCATGGTCTTACCAGAGAGGTCATAAAATTGTGTCAGCTTCATTACCAGCACAGTAGACTGCACGGCCCCGGCGTTAAAGCAGCCAGTCCTTTAGAAAAATGGAAGAACATGGTGATTCGGGCAGAAACTGACTTCCGTTTCAAATTATAAATCATTCTAAGAATCTTAGAAAGTTAAAGCATTTCAAGTTTAACTAAAATAAAATTATAAAGAGAAATGTAAAGATTTATGACACTATAAATAGGTATACTGAAGAATATAATGAAATCTAATAAATGGTATCATAAATATCATTTTATATATAGATTTACTTAAATTTACAATGACGTCATTAACAAACAAAGATTGATAGCTGACTGCAAGGCAATTGTATTCAAAAAAGAAAAAGTTCTACTTGCCTGTGTTCTAAATTTACAAGAGACAAGAAAAAGGAAATATGATGCTGTAAGTCCATGTGGTACCCATGTTGCCATGGAATCTGTGTTCTAAATTTACAAGAGACAAGAAAAGGAAATATGAAATCATGCTGTGATACAATTGCAGTCCACACTGTCCATGCTACAATCCATGCCCCTGCACTTATTGCCAGGACCGCAGCGAGACGGTACAAACACATTGATATATTATGGCCCTGATCCTCCGAGGGAAACAAACATCTTCTGAGGACCTCCAGCCTACAGATGACATGGGAAATTGAGACTCGAATCAATTAGTGCCACAGGCAATTTTCTGTCACAACTGCAGCGAAAATCATCCATACCATCACCAAAATAGATTTCTTTAAGATAAAAATTAGCTAGCAAGCAAAAGAGATTTCTTTAACAAAAAAACTATCCACAAAATGCAAGGATGGAGGTGAGAATCAATAGACGTGCTAGGAACTACCCACTGCAAGAATCAATAATTGCTTGTGTACTAATACCACAGATGCAAACTGAAGCCTCACAACTTATCATTACCAAATTGAATCTAATCCACAAGCATCTCAGCTTTCAGCTTTGCACATCGATCCTACAAACAAAGGTTTTATTTACATTAAACAAGAAGATTGTTGGCCCTAACTCAAATAAGCCTGAAACAGGACAAATGTCATGAGGTTGATCACTTAGCAATAGGTACATAGAAGACCATATCCTTCTCTAAAAATAAATTCATAATTTAAACTTAGCAATAGGCCATACACCAAAGATTTTATTTGGAACTTGTGTGTTGGGCATTACCAGAATAGAATATAAGAGGACTGTGCTATTGAATCTTACTTGAACATATAAAGTTTGAAACAGGACAGATGTCATGAGGTTGATTACACCTACAGTTTAGATAAGTCCTTTTTTGGTGATTATGTGTATATAAGAGTAAATTTGCCATGCTCGTGCATTGAGCAAAAGAAGAGCTACTCCCAACAAGTAGTAACTGGTTATAGTCTTAACAGTAGTTTGAGATCCTGATTTCTCTTTTCTTTCTTTTTTCTTGTAAATAACATCGCCTCTTTTAAAAAATATGTCAATAGTCATGCTAAAATGTTGGATAATTGGTCAAAAGATTGGTAAAGAATAATACTAAAGTGCCAAAACTATCTCAACAGAGTATGTTAATTTCACAGCAGAGGCATTTAGGACCTTCTAGTTGGGCAGTCACATGCTGCTGCTTATTGAAGAGCCTAAGACAAATGGTTTCCTATCAGCACACATAAATTAGCAGTGAAAATAAACAAATTGAAGGAGAAAAATTAGGATAGGAAAATAAGAAATCAAAGCCAAAAAAATTGTGTAGACATGGTAGGAGCTACCCGCTGCAAGACATATCAAATGAAAAAAAGCTGGCCCTCTAACATAGTGACTGGCATAACAGTTGGCAAAATGATCTAGTTCCCAGAATAAAATTAAGAATTTATTATTTCTCAATCATCTTGTGTTGTGTGAGCCTAGAAATTGTTAGTGTCATCAATCATCACCATGATTCTCAACTACTTTGGTATCCTTAAGAGTGTCACCACAACAACAAGCACAGGCATAGGCATGCATCAACAGTGCCAGGAAGAAACAGTGGTGCACTCCACGGCACAAACGATTCTCTACTGCCTCTACATAATAACAACAATGCAGACAAGAAACAGTGGTGCAGTCCTCCAGAAAATGGCCTCAAACCAGCCATGGCTCACCTTACATTTCTTCCAACACTGCCTGCAAAATTGATGGATTCTCTAGGTTCTAGTCCAAGCTGTCCCTTGAACATCCCAACTGACTGCATGTTAATGTTCCAAATCTGAAAAAAGAAGCAAGCAGGAATCAAATTGGAAATGCAACACAGAGGAATTGTAAGGAGCATAAAAACTCAATCTCGCAACGTATGCAAATTTTTTTAAGTAGTAGTAAATAATGTAAAAAAATGTATCAAGAATGTCTGGTATAAACTAGGGGACTTAAATGTACAGCTATTTGTACTATATATGTACTCCCTCCGTCCCTTTTTAACTATCGCTTGCACTTTACGAGAAACAAATACCAGCAATACATAATTAGTATCATCGGAAAGATCTTTGGATCTAGTTTTTTAAGAAATTTATTTAAAGACATAAATATTGCACGTATTTTCTACAAATTGAGTCAAACTTGTGGCACGAAAACCCATGACGATATTTAAATAGGGACAGAGGGAGTATAAAAAAAGGTTGCCATAGTTTGAACTCTGAACAGGTCAATACAGATTGTAAAGATTATTTATGAGCTAAAATACTAGGAATCTTTATGTTGCTATTTACAAACTCTAGAACCTGGTATTTGTCCTACATATAAATAGAGTAAGAAACTAAAAATCGCTTGACAGTTTAATCAGGAAAGGTCGAAAGTGGTCTGCGATTTGACAGAAGATTCCAGTTCAGATGAATAATTAAGCATTTTTTAATCCTGTTGCAATTTGTGCTCTGAACAGGTTTACCATAATGTGAAAACAAAAAGTAGAATACACCCTAGAATCTAGAATAATCCACACAAACAACGGATGGTTTAGGGAGTAATGAATGACAACACTCCATTCCATGGGAGATGGTAGCATGCAAATAAGTAGTTCAAAAAATGATTTGCAAGTAAAAAACAAATTAATATAAATAATGCACTTGAACTTGCAGACAAGTAGATGCATGATGAATTTACAACATATAGTCTCTATATCCTATTCAGCCAGGAAATTTCTTGGTGGTTCAGTAGTCTAGAAGTTCATAGAATGGCACATACAGGAACGAGATGATGAGAGACAAAGCATACCCTTTTTGAGCAAATAATAATATTATAAACACCCACACCCTCCCAATAGAATAGAGGGCAATCTCAAAGTAAACTGTACAAATCATGAACCTATCTGCCCATAATTCCCTAATCCCTGATGATATTAAACAAATTGAATATAAAAAAAGAGCAGGGATCAGAGGTTTTGCAGAGATGCAGATCAATAATAAGCTGTGCGCATGTCCAAAGCATAGAATCTTCTGTGACAGTGAGGCATCTATCTAAAAAACAAAAGCATTAAATTGTTAAAAAAAAGAATCAATTTGAGTTCAGATTTCAGAGAATAATTCTTCAACTCATGAGAACATGTGTGAATTCAGAATTCAGTTAGCAATAGTATGCAGGCAGTGCACGTGATGAACTGAACTTCGGCACTGTCCTTGCATTGCTAGCTCTTTCATTCCCCGGACTACCATGTTCCTGCAAGGCTGCAACCAAAATCGAATCAAAACATAAAAAAAAAACATGCTTGCTTGCATTGCTGGTTCTTCATTTGCGGCATAAAAATTTAGCAAATGAAACATAAAAATCATTTTTGGTTACCTGCTAGTATCTCCATCCCGTTGGTCGGAATAGCCTGCTAGTCAGTCGAGCTGGAAAAGCTTGACTGCAATGAGCACCTGCAGCTACACATTTGACAGCAATTGTTGCTCCCGCCTGTTGCCTAATCAATCCAAACTTGCACGAGGAGGTTGCCTATACAATCCAAACTTGCACGAGGAAGCAGGTGGCCAAGGAGGCACCGGCGGCCGTGACTCTGGATCTTGACGGAGAGATGAAAGGGCATAAATGTTAAAATCTGTTGGTTCTCTTGAGATAGGGAGGAGAGGATGCACCTTATGGATCTGCTCGCTATTCATCCCGATCGAAGCCCGTGTGTAGGGGAGGAGGCTTTGCCTAGCCAGGACGGCTGCCCAGCCGACGGCGCCGGCAACGGCCTGTGCCCGCTCGCATAAGCCTCGCAGACGAGGCCCCCCAAGCGGCTCGTCCCAAGCAGGGCAGGGCAGGGGCACCTGCTCCGACTGGTGCCGTGCGGGAGCACGCGCTGGAGTCGGGGAACAGGCGCTGGGCGCGGTGGGACCGCGGGATGTAGATCCGGGTGCGCGACAGCGCCGGAAAGGCCGCGCGGACAACGATGTGGAGAAAAGGGTGCCACAGCCGGGTTGGAGTGAGAGGGCGCCGTGTACACCTTCCGCACGGGGTGGCCGCGCCGTCACCGCCGGGAGGACCGCACGGCGACAGGGTGGGTTGCAGAGTGGCCCGCCGCCGGCACCGTGGCCGCTCTCCAGCCGCGCCGCCAGCACAGGGTGGGTAGGCAGCATGACTGGGTTGGGGCGGACCGGAGGCGGGCGTGGCAGTGGCAGCGGCAGCGAGCAGGGACGGGGGAGGCAGCGGCGGTGACGCGCGGCGCCGGCAGGAGTGCGGGCGGAAGCGCCTGGATTCTGGAAAATAGAACCGCAAAGAAATCGTGGGTGAGTGGGCTCGGGCCTATGAGCCTCGTCTCCGAACCGGGGGTGGGCCTGTTTGCCTGTCTGCCCAATATAATGCTGGGTACCCAATCCTCGCAGGCCCACCCTTTCATTCAGGTCTGGCCTAGCTTTTTTTTTTTTTTTTTTCCTTGCTGAGCTCCTGGCCAGCCGATGTCAATCAAAGTTCCACTCACGATCTTTGCGGTTGTTTCTATTCCAATCCGCGTCTGCTCACAGGTTGTTCGGTTTGTTTCCTCCTGAGCTAGAGCTGCGGCTACTCAGTCCTAGTCCTAATCCTAGTAGCAAGTCGTAGTAGCTGATGATCTGGTTGGGAGAGGAGATGAGGCCGGGCGGGGACTGGATGATGATGGATGACCTCCGGATTTGGGGCCGTGGGAGGACACGTGAGCTCCGGCAGAGCAGCACACGTGCACCTCCGTGACCTCCCTGCATGTTTTCAGGCGAGCACACGTATCAGTCCATAGCCGATGCGCCTAATCCAGCTGGCACCGGCGCCGCCCTCGGCGCTGCCCCTCGCCTCACTAGTCCGGTGTTTCGGATCCCGGCGGCGGCAGCTCTTAGCGCCAGCTCTCTTCCCCCACCTTCTTGCCATCGCCCTCGCCCGGGAGCGGATCAGGCGTCGCGGCGAGGCGGACCGCTGACATGGGCCCCGGATGCCTTGCCCTTCCCGCTTAATTTGTTTTGGCATTTAGCCTTTTTTTCCCCTTTAGCAAAAATTAGATTTCTTATTTCATCCTATCAACATCTACTGAAAACACATCAAATCTGTGCACAATCCATTGTCCATGACTCCATGTTAGTCGAGTTATTATTTATAACAAGAAAAAAGGCCTATGAGAATTCCTTGCAGTTAATCAAAGAAACCTATTGTTTAATGATGTGTGAACTTTTTTTTTTTTTGCTGTGCCTTGAGTTCTGCAATTTAAAAAGGATAGATTTTGTGAACTATGATGGAAGGAGATTATTGATTTTTCTTTGTCTTTTTTAGTTTTTTAACTTATACGAGTATATGAATAAACATTTAGTTACAGGGAAACACAATTACAGCTTCTACGTGGAAACATAGTTCGAGTCAAAGAAAGGCTTTCAATGGGATAGAACCAGGCATAGATAGAACTGTGAATACAATATAATGAGCTTGGTACGTAGGGGGAGTCAGCCCCGCCCTCCACGGCCACCACCGTGGCTCCCGCGGCACCGCCGCCGCGCTGCTGCGCGCTACGTGTCACGTTTGATGAGTCTGGCTTCCACAGCGGGAACAACGCCACCAAGGCCGTCGACGGCTGGCTTTCGCATGCATGGCGCCGGCGAGGCGCTGGAGATCGATCGATCGATCTATGCCTTGCTACGATAACGGAACTGATCTTCGTACGTCCGTACGCCCTTGCCTACCCGAGCCTTGTCGACCTGACCGCTCGAGGCCAGCGGGAACCCAACCGAGCTCTCCTGTCGCTGGTGCACTGCTCCGCAGGCTGGCCCTACTATACAGTGCTGCCACGGGCTGGCCAGCGTCAACGTCGACTCGTCGGAGCTGCAGGCCTTGGAGTATCGCGGCGCCACCGCGGCGTCGCCGCCGTTCCACGTACACCATGCGATCCCCGCGTAAGATCTCGTTCTGTGCCCTCGACTTGTGTGGCTTGGAGCGTGCCACCGAGGTGTTGGGTGACTTGGGTCTCATGGAGCTCTTCGCTAGCGTGAAGCGGCTACACGTCACGTCCGCCCGACTAGGAAGCAGCTTCGTCAGCCATGGACGAGCCTTCTAAATTAAAGCCTCTCCAGGCTCAAGGAAAGAGATAGAAATCAAAAAACGAAGATGAGATCAGGTGGGTCGCGCCTTAAGGATGGCCAGCACCACCTGACCACCGCCTCTGTGCTCGCTGCCCAGGGAGCCCACAATGTCACCGCCTCTGTGCTCGTGCGGCCAGGTGCGCCTGCACCCTTCTTCCAGGCCAAAGCCGTGCACACCGTCTCCTCTGAGGGCTGAGCTCATGTGGCTGAGCCCCGCGTGAAGCAAATGGATGAAGAAGAAGACAATGATTTAGGGGTAGGAAGGACCAGAGAAAGCTGTTGTCCCAAGTAGCAGCGGTGAGAGGAGAGGACAACGATCTCCTAAGAGAGTGCCGACGGGCAGGAGGCGCGAGTGGCGAGGGAGGGCCGAGTGACGCAACACACAATGGAGCGAAGCGGCCGGCGACGACACGTCGAGGAGGCGAGCGAACACTCAGGAGGCAAGCGGCTTCTTTAGTGTTTTTTTTATTTCTTTTTTCCTTTTCTCCAAGTTTTTTTTTTATTCGGTTTTTCTTGGAAGTTTATCCGGTTCTTTTTTTCTTGTTCAACGCTAAAAACAGATAATCTCTGTCTATACTATAATTAAGATTCAAATATTTCTTTCAACTTACCTTTTTTGCTTCCCAACTCATTCTGTCATCCTTAACAAATAAACTCGTTACATCGTACCCTAAATTCTGAAGTATCTCTACTTATCTATCTTTATCTAATATATTATGTCTAACTGGACATGTTGCTACATACGGAAGTATATGTAGTTTGATAGTTTAAATGTAGTACGTCAAACAAATTGATGTCAACACAAAAAAGAAAGTGAAAAATGGAAATATAAAACTAGAGTTATGGTCCCAGGTAGTTGTGGTCCAAGAGTAGTTGTAGGTACATAAGCTAATCGATCTTCTTGAGAACAATGAGTTCTTGATTCTTGTAGACATTGTTGCAACATTAATGCGATGTTTTGAAACCTCACATGCGAAGCAGAACACAAACTATTCGCGGGAGTGTCCATAATGTGTCATGTGCCAGGGTGTTGTTGTGGACAGGACCATATCGATGCTTGATAAGAGCTCCAACCACACAACACATCTCGTTTCTAACCTTATTTTGTCAGGTTCTCGAAGAAAGTCAGTAAAGCTTTGATATTTGGTTATAGCATCATGTAATGTGATAGTATGAAACTTAAAGTTATGATATAAATTAAAGCTATGATATACTTGTGTCTAAATATCTATATACGGAGTACTATGTAATATGACTAAAAATGTATTAAGATTATATTTTAATTCAATACATGGTTTAATCAAACATTGTCATATTATTAACATAATTAACTTATATTATAAATGTTATGGTCCTTATATATAAATTATAGCTTGGAATGTATAGAAAGGATAAAACATAAATAGACAATATCATTCATGTTATTATTTTTTAAATATTTAATAGTTTTTTTCTTTCCGTTGCAACACACGGGCATATTTTCTAGTATTTTCTTTAATTGCTTCATGTCAGAACATAACCCAAACACGGGACTGATTTTGCCTACTCGGTGAAAAGACACGCAAATAAGCGTCGTGGACGCGAGGCGACGCAAACCTCGCACTCCGGAGTGGTGGGCCCATGGCGAGGCGCCCCCTCCCTCCGCTTCTCCTCCCAGCGGCGACAATGGCGAGGCCCCTTCTCCTTCGGCGTGCTCGGCGGCCCCCGACAGCGATGCGTCCTGGCCAGCGAGCTCGGCGCCTGCTCCCCCATCCCCCACATCCACATCAGCTGTGGTCTGCTCCCCGGAGCGTCGCTTGCTCGCGGCCCGAGCTAGCGTCACCCGCCAGAGTGCCGCTCGCCCACGGCTCGAGCCAGCATTGCCCGCCCACCGGAGCACCGTCCACCTCATGGCCTCATTGGAAGCGAGCTTTGGGGGCTGGAAGGAGAGAGCAGGAAAGGGTGGAAGGGGAAGCGAGCTCCGAGGTGCCCAGAGCCCCAGACTTGGCGAGGCGTGCCTGCGGTGCTGCAGCCGGCAGTCCATGGCGGCAGGCGGCCGGCGCTCGCTATGACTTTTGGGTCCGCGACCCTTTGGTTCTAGGTGACCCAAACTCTCAAATGGGTCTGATGTTTGGGGTACCACCATTGGAGTCAGTCTAAATGCAGTAGAGGACCTGTTACAGAGTTATATTTTGTATTTTGTTCTACCAAAAGCGAGTATATTAGGGATATAATAAATTGTCTGCAATTATTGCTTCCATCTTGAGATGGTTCCATGCTGCTTTTGCATCCAAACAAAATTCGATGGCTCTGTCTTTTTATTATATTTTTTTATTCCAGTATATGCTACTTAAGTGCAAGGGCATGTGATATATAAAATGTTTATGATATATAAAATACTTATGATCAAGCTAGTTTGGTTGCAAATAACTAAGGTTTTGTGAAATGCTGGATGCAGATGGCATGTGATGAACTACTATGTACAATTAAGGTTCAAGGTTTATAACTGCTTTTTATCTGACTCTCTTTCCTTGGTACAGCCCAATTTCATTCCGAGATGATTACCTTTCAAGACTATTGTATGCCCTCTGCTCCTCAGCATCCTCTTTAATTTGTCCACTTTACATTTCCTTTTAAAATTCATTCTTTGTGTGTTCATTTGGTATCAACTTTTTAACTTGTCGGAATGAAATTCTGTAGATATCAACCTGTTAACTAGACTGACCGTGCACTGCATATTAGAACTTCTGTTTGTTCCTTTGAAACCTGAAAATGTGTTTATAACATGATCCTGCCATGCTTATGGCTGTACAGTTCTTGCTGACATTGTGTACATCTTCTATATCAGCTGATTTATCTGGGAATAAAATTATTCGTGCTTGGGTAACATTCTTTGGTTCCAGGCATCAATTCTTCATAGTGGTGCTGAGTGCTTACAAAATAAAACATATTTTTTGCTATAAATTTCAGAACAAATCTATTTGGTTTTTTTTCGTTTGGTTTTGACAACCACAATTGATTCCTTGAAGCAATTCTTGGTACATGAACTACCATTATTTGTCAACAGAAATTGGTTGTCGAACTATGGTGGTTGTTAATGTTCCAGTATGGGGCATGCTGATTCTGCCTCACAATTTTTTAATTAGCAGAATTCAAAATATTCTTCTAAGTATAGATTTCAATCTATAAAATGATTGTGAACAACTAATCTTTGATGCACTAGGAGTAGGAGCTAAACTGTTGTGCTTCATTCCTAGTGCTTCATTCCTAGTTGCCAAATATCTATCAGTTTTACAAATATTATCTTGCCACCTTATTATATCCGCTCTATTCTGCAAGAGAGCAGCAGCTCCATGTTCTTGAAATTCTAGCATGCATGTTATATAGAGCTTCTTTATTTTCACTTGGCCATGGCCAGCTGTTGCTCTATCAGCTCTCTATGCCAGAATGCTTTTATGCACTTGACAGATGTGTTATTGACTTATCATGCACTGATCATGCCAGAATGCTTTTGTGCAGCAGCTCCATGCACTTGATAGCTCTCTAATTTTTGAATTATCATGTATTGTTTTTGCTTGGTGATAAATTCGCTCAGTTATTGAACTAAAATATTTGATGTTACAAATTTAATCAGGCTAATTAAAATGTTTTTTTTGCAACAAAAGATTCGTGGCTTGAAATGTTATTTACACAGTTCAACTACACTCAGTTGTAGCATACCTTAGCCTGACATATTATCGATTTATTGCCTTCGTCTTCAGCTTTGAGCTGAACTCAGTTACCTATAGCTCGATTTGGAGCCAAGCAACGACTTGCACATCTATAGAAGTAGCAGCTTGATTCAGCTTCGCTTGCCAGAATTCTTCATTGTATCGATTCTTCATTAACTCATCGTATCATCAGATTTAGATGCTTTCTATTTATATTTTCTACACATAGCATTTGTTGTTCTTGCTCATCTGTTCACATTCAGCAGGGTCAAGTATTGATGAATCGATGGGACTGCTAGCGAGTGAGCGCCAACATCGGCGAGGGATGCTACTGCAACCAAGCTGCTGGCCATGGAGCTCTAGGATGGACGTTGGATCATGGTTTAGTGCAGATTCTTGTATTAGTTTCATATATGATGTTATGGAGTGATCACAAATGTCCGAATTTCAAGATGTAAATTTGAGCGGTTCCCACGTCACATGTAGTATTTATTGTTTATTTATGATCAGTTTACCAAGGCAGGAAAAGATGAGCTTTTTACAATTATGGATGCCATTATTTGTGAAACTAGGAGGATTCCCCGCGCGTTGCTGCTGGAATAAAGTGGCCATGCAAGATAATAGACTATAGTATTGAACTGATGTTTAAGTTACAAATTATTTAAACTGAATTGTCAAGTCTGAGTTAACATGAATTGGAATATAATATTCAAACATGCTGAATGGATGTCAACCATCGAGAATGAAACAAATGATAGTAAAATGAGATAAATGGTTGTTTCATGTCTCTAGCTAAAAGAGTCAAATAGTGTAGTCAGTCCCATTAGTTCTTAAATTTGCTAATTTTAAATATTTTTAAATTGATTTGAGTCGTTTATACCATTCCACAAAGTTTAGTGAGAACAACACTTTTAGCACATGACCCACAGTGGTGAATAAGACTTTCAATTATCATTCCATAGATAAAAGATTTTTCATTACTGTCCTACAGATAAAGATTTTTTATTATCGCCTCGCAGTCTAATAGAAGTCAATATGGCAATGGACCTCAATCCCCAAATCCCCATGGGAAATTCCCCTATTAGAGGACGGGGATGGGTTCAATTTCACACCACAGGGATCCAAATGGTAGGGAATTAATCCCCATCGGGGCTGGCGGTTACGGGGATGGGATCCGTCCACCCGTCCCATCCTTGCAAACCCGACCCGCCAAGGCCGGAGGTTCATACCAATTCGGCCCATGAAGGCCCATCAGTAGCTTGAGTATATATGCTAACTTCTAAACCTAATCCCTACCTCTCGAATCCCCCGGCCTCCACTCTGCAGCCGCTACGGCGCTGAGTGCACATGCCGTCCACCGGCTGTGTGGGCGTGCTTCTGGCCGGCGTGCGAGCTACAGCGCGTCCTCGCCGGTCCAAGCCCCGAGCCCCTCCGCCCTCCCCTGGCGTGCATAATGCCCGGGCCCCAGGTCAGAACATCACAAGTCGCCGTCCCTGTTCAAGAAGCTTGCTGCTGGATACACATCGATTTGCAGGAAGTTGGATTTGTCTTGACACTTGCGTCTCTTTTTTTCTCAACCTGCTAGTGGATAGCAGATGTTCTGCATCTACTTCATCCTGACACAAAACAGTTGTGTATTTGTTTGTTTTTTTTATTTATTTGCAACTGTGAACTGTAAAGTGAACAATCTTATTTCATGCCGATGCGAGATGCGTTTGTGGTCACATTTCATCATATAGATAGTTGATTTGAGTAATTCCTTTTCGAACTTCCATCTCGCCGTGAAAGTCGACGATCTCCATCTCGCCGTGGGAGTCTGGGGGAGGTTGAGAGGAGGGATAAATACAGGGTGGATGCAGAGGAGGACGACGAACGGACAACGGGCCCAATTGAAACGGCCCACATGCAAGGACAATTGAAACGGAAACAACTCAGAGCGCAACAACGCGGAAGGCAGAGGATGACGTCATATATTGAGTTTGGACCAATCACAGGGCAGAGAAATAGGCTAATGGGGTTTAGGATTATAGAAGTTATAGATGAAAATAATTTCTGTTTTTCAATACAAAATTATTCATGATAATGAATTACGAAATAATTACGACCAAATATACACTTGATCATAAAAAAGTATGTTTTTTCTAACCAAAACTATTGTGTCTAGCAGTCCTATTTTCAAAACTAAACGTGCTCACGGCTCACGAGCAAATCGTAACTGTCACACCGCTTGCCCAGAAAAAAAAAATGGCAGCAAAAAAATTTGCCAGCTTTCAAGAAAAAAAAAAGAAAAATCGGCAGCATGGGTGGCCTCACGGAATGGGCCTGAGTTGCGGGACTGCGAGAGGTGGGCTGGGGACTGGAAGGCTGCATGCGGTGCAGGTACGCGTATGGCTAGTGCGCGACCAACTAGCTGCCAACTAGAGCAATTTATTTTTCAGTTTGTTAAAATTGGTGAGTAATAATTCATATATAGAAATAATGCAAAACTAGCTGCCAAGTAGAGAAATTTATTAAAAAAAAAACAAAAGACAAACTGCATTGAGGGGCAAATTATTAAAACAAGCATTGTATAAGTTACTAAGGGGGCAAGTTATTATAAGATCTATTGCAAAAGCTGGGAAAAATGACTAGCTGCAAACTAAGGGCATTTATTAAAATAACGAGAGTAGTAACTTATAATGAATTCCTAGTAGTAAGTTTACATAGAAATTGATAATAAAAAAAGTTTAAAACTATGAACCTTTGCAGTGATCATAGATGACTTCCTCATGTTGTCAAACAATATTTAAAATAAAATATAGGCTGCACTGGCATTGATCAAAGTATCAAAAACAAAGGGGGTTGCTTAGGGGAGCACAATTTACATATCACATGGCTCAAGAAAAGAGATTGGCTCCAGAAACGACGTGCACGAATTTCTCCTTGATCATCACTCCATAAACAAGAAACTTGGAACGATCCGTCCGCATTGCCTGATTCCATGTCTCCCTTGAAGTTGACATCTACAAGAACATCGATTACCCATGGATCAATCATGATCTGTGAGCAACAATGAAATACAAATTTTAAGACTGAATTCCTGTATGAATTACTTCCTGTAAAAAGCAACTATAGCCACTATCACTTTTCTGAAAAATACACTTGTACCATGCTAAATTAGAGATTGAAATTACTTACTGGAATTATAAATTCAAATTGCAAAACTGAAATTACTAACTGAAATTGCTAACTAAAATTAGAAACTAAAATTACTAACTGAATTACTAGTCTAGGAAAGCAATAATGAAACTGAATTAAGAAGTACACAAAAAGGAACTAACCTGTCAAACTGAACTTTTGGGGAGTACAAAAAAAATTCCAAGCTTACTAAAACTTAATGAAGCTGGATAGACAAGAGTCAACCAAGCAGCTAGCTTACTCTCCTTACCTACTGTTGCCGCTGAACAAAAACAACACCTGCTATTGGTTTGGTCCTGCAGTATAGTTGCTCGTCTGCAGTAAACAAAATACAAGAAAACTATGGACTGATGCAAAACTGAAACCAGAGCTGGAGCTGGTACTGATATAGTGCTACTTATTATCAGCCAACACAATCAAGCACCAGATGTCCAACTGTCAAGCAAAAGTCTAAAAGCAATTGTTACCTTGTTACTGCTGTTCACCGACAAAGCTGAGCTGCACCTACATATTGAAGTTGCAAAAAAATAGTTGTTGTCCCTCTACTCCTGCATAAATGGTTGCTAAAATTGCAGTAACAAAATAACCAGAAGAAAGAGCACAAAGCAGCGGCTGCTGATTGATCTGAGAGACAACCAAAGCACTGGACATCAAATACATGCACAAGCTTGATAGGGATCAAAGACATGAATCTGAATTGAAGTAACACCTACTACACAACACAAACAGAGAAAACGGAGTGTACAAACAGCAAGTCGAGCTCCTCCAAGATTTATCCAAAAACCAATCAAATCAAATTGGATTGGTGTGCAAATTCAGTCACAGCATCACAGCTCCACAGTCCATCCAATCCAACCAAAAACACTCAAATGGTTTGATCTTTCAATTAGTGAAATAAAAGGGCTAAACCAAAACCTAGAATGAACCTACACTGAAAATGGATACTGAAATGTAAAAATAAACTTATATCTAACAAAAAGAAATAGGAGCAAATACTAGAAGCAGAAACTGAATTTTTTACTGAAACTAAACTGATGATGGAAAGATAACAAAGAGGAATTGAAATAGCTAAGACTGAAATTAAAAATAAACAATAATAAAATAAAATTGACTAAACTAATATTGAAACTAAATTGATGATGAAAAGATAACAGAGAGAAATTGAAATACCAAAGACTGAAATTAAAAATGAACAATACTGAAAAAATGAACTATACTGAAATAAGACTGAACATTACTGAACTAAAACTAGACAACTGAGATCAAAATGAGACTAAAACAAAACCAAGACAACTAAGACGGAAACAAAAAAGGACTAAGATTGAAGCAAAACTGAGATCAAAATGAAGTCTAACTAAAACCGAGAAAAACTAAGATCAAAATTATTTGGAAGAACGTAATACTAAAGTTGCTACACGCTTAATACATAAGTTGCCACATGTTTGCTAGTATTTCTAATTTGTTGGAAGGGTAATATATATGTTGCTACCCACTTAGTACATAAAGTGCTATTACATATATAACATAAATTGTCAGAAATTCAAACTATTTTGAAACACAAAATATAAATACTAGCAGTAGGATCGCAAAGCTGAACATGTTAACCTTCTCTGACATCGGCCCAATGAAGATGGACAACCTGCAGTCCAGCACACATTGAAAGCAACCTCCTGGATCCCAAAGCATGTGTACTAGCTGTATAGCAAGGAGCTGTGTAGCAAGTAATGGCATAATGAAGTGAGTAGTTGCAGGATTGCCAGCATAGTAATTTGTTTTATGCTGCAACAATAGCTTTAATCTCTGAAGCAAAGAAGTTTGACAAACACCACCATGTTGCTGTTGTGTGTTGGCTCGAATTAGCAGAATAGAACCCAATGAAGCCACTAACTCCAGGCAAGCAACCACATTACTGAAACTTTTGGAAGCAGCTGTAGAAGATCCTTCTAAGAATGGCCACCCATTACTGTTGTGGTATTCGATTGGAGTCCTAGAATGGAAACCAATGTTACTCCTATTATGGAAACCAATTGTTTGGAGTCCTAAAATGAGAAAATAGCTATTTTAGGACTCCAAACAATTGGTTTCTCTATAATAGGACTTCTAACATTGGTTTCTCTCAAATAGGACTTCAAACGTTGTTTATAAGCTCTAATGATATTTTGGGTCTTTTTAATCAAATTTGGTAATTCATAGTTAATGACTGTGTTGCCCTTCAGCCTTCGTAACGTTTCAGTTGTATTCCGCCGTCGCCTGGCGAGCCCCCACGGCGGCGGGCGATCTGCTGCCTCCGGCAGCCGTCCAGGGGTGGGCAAGTAGGCCGCCTCAATATCTTCGGTGGCCAGGAGGTAAACCAGTTCGGCTCAAGTGACTCACGAACTTGCTTATCCTCAATCAATGCTAATGGGCATCTAGCTGATACATTGCTGCATGATTTTTTTATGTCGGCCCTCTCCGGTGCTGGCCTGGTGGCTTATGCCTTTCAAGATCCATTGGGGACATGGATGTTGGAGTTCACTGCGCCGCCGGAGGGAGCAGATCGCCGGGACATTTCGAGATGGGGAATCGCCGGGGAAAGGCAGCACCATGGTGGGGCGGCGGCGGAGTCGAACAGGCCCGGTCGACGGAAGAGTCGCGATCAAAACGTCGATGTACAGTAAACAGGAAACAGAAAACGTCGATCTTTTTTTTAAAGAAGGGCAACACAATCATTAACTGAAAATATATGTTTTCTGAATTACAAAATTTGATTAAAAAGGCCCAAAATGTCATTAGAGCTTATAAACAATGTTTGGAGTCCTATTTGAGAGAAACCAATGTTAGGAGTCCTATTATAGAGAAACCAATTGTTTGGAGTCCTAAAATAGCCATTTTCTCGTGGTATTCTGGTAGGTTTGGAGCTGCAGAACTTGGTAAACAATTTGATTGAGATGAACCATTGCATGTCCCACACACATGATTCTGAGGCACGTGAATAGATGAACATGAACTTGAGCTAACAATTCTATGGAGAAGATGATATAGTTAGCAGCAACTACAGGATTGTCCCCCTTCCTAAATCCCATAGCACTATCACCAAAATTGACACTCCTGCTGTTGAGACTTGCACATTTGTCTACAACTGAAAAGGCAATAAACCGATCTGTTGGCGAATATGTATAGGCCATGGGGGCTTCCAAAGGTGACTACAGGCACAGCCATGGGTGTATGCCGTAGCTTAGCATCACTATCCATCAACCTCAGTTCGTCAAGTGGTGGCCATGGTTGGTGTTGATCGAGTTCCATGAACACAGGACTCAGCAGCTCCAAGCCAATACAGATGTTGCAGAGAAGGTCGATCGGCACGCAATGACAATACCTCGAACACTTGGCGTGTGCACCAAGGCTGGCATGCTCCTTTCCTTAGTGACGTCGGGAGTCAGAGGTGGTGAGCCTGAACTAGCGGAAGGTCCATCTCCTTCCAACTTGGCGCTGCCTAGTGGTGGCGGGCACGGTCGGCGTCGGCTAGCTCCAGGATCGGAGCAGGAAGGCGTCGCTGAAGTCGCGGATGCTGGGGTCCGCGTAGCTCGCGGCGTGCGCGGCAACGGAGGCAGAGGTGGCGTAGAAGAGCAGCATGGCGTAGAAGTGGGCCAGCATGATGAGTCTAGTGCGAGCTCGTCTCGACGGCACGCCGGGCTGTCTGGAACACGACCCGGAGTTGTCGTGTGGGGGGTGGCGATGTCATCAAGCCATCGAGGACGGAGGCGGCACAGGCGTGCACAGTACCATGCGCCCCGCAGCAGTAGCGGCGAGGACGTTCTTCATGGTGCTTGCGAACACGACCGCGGGGATAGCGCCCGCATCGTCGACGACGACCTACTTACTGGTTGAAGTCCGGCTCTTCCTCGTTGATGAAGACGACGATAGGCGTCGACGAGGACGAGCGCTGCGCAGGCAACGCCTGCCTGGCTGCCTCGCGGTGCGCGGCGACGGTATAGCGCGAGGAGCGCAGTGATGGAGAGCGCTTGTTGCTCGCCCTTTTTTTTATTTTTTTATTGCGCTTGTTGCTCGGCTTTCGGCAGCGGATTCGTCGGCCGGCTGCGCTGATTGAAACGAAAAGGAGGAGGAGTAAGGCCGTGCTGCGTGGGCCGGGCTCGTTTCAGAGGTGTCGCGCGGTCAGCAGCAAGTCCCAGCAAGAAACATGGATGGAAGGAATTCGGACATAGTTTCCTTTCCTTCCTTTTCTTAGCGGCCCAATACGGCCCAGCAATACAAGGCTGGGTGCTCGCTAGGGCACTCTTTAGAGGTGACGACGACGAAACCCGAGCAGAGGAGCTCTCACGCCGCACCAGTTAGCCTGGTGGGCGTTGTTGGTTCCGATTCAGATCCAAATTCGCAGCGTAGCGGCGCCGGCGACTCCGATTACGTACGGCTCACTGCGGCGGCGCCGTTGCCAGGTACTGTACCGACCGATCGATTTCCTTCCTATTGCCGTTGCGATTGATTTCGATTCGGATTCCACATCTCGCTGTATAAATTAAAAATTGATGATTGACGATGAATCCCCACCGCATCCGCAGGCAACCCCCGGATTGAGGCAAGCAGAGGTTGCGTCCATCCAAATCTGTTGCCTTCTCCGTGATGGGCGGCTCACTGGAGGGATCATCGTTCCCCTCGTCGTCTAAGCGGCGGCGCCGGAACGATGATTACGTCTACCCAAAGTCGAGTAGTACCTTGAGGTCCTGCCAGCGGAAGAAGCACCTCTATCTGGCGTTGGATGACTGGGACGGCGGGTACAGCATCCACAGGCTTGACGCCGACGACATCCTGGATCAAGATTCATCAGGAGGAAGAGGAGGAGAGAAGAAGCTCCCCGAGCCGGCTGCTCTTCGGATAGCATCGCCGGAGGGTGGCCCCGTGGCCTTCACGGCTGTGGGCACCAACATATTTGCCGCCACCAACCCGCGCAGGCGCAGCGGTGACCGCGCAACCCCAACCTTGGTCTACGACACCAAGACTGCCGCCCTCACCGTCGGCCCTCGTGTTCCAGACTGGATCCATGACTTGGGCGATGCCATGGCGGTCGGTGAAACGCTTTATGCGCTGACAACAGTTCCCTTCCATATGTTACCATGCTCCCTGCAGGCTCTGTCGTGGGTGCGGACAGTCATTCTGGATCGTGAGGCATGGGATCCAACCATGGAGTGGCGCTGGAACACGGTGGCCTCGACGCAGCCACCTCCGTGTAATGGAATTGACATAACCGCCTACGCGGTGCATCCGGATGGGCACACCATTTTCATATCCTCAAGCATCAGTACCTACACCTTGGACACCAGCGATGGTACATGGAAGGACCTTGGCGATTGGCTATTGCCCTTCACAGGCCAAGCCTTCTTTGACAGCGGTCTGGATGCATGGGTTGGGCTTCATCGCCAATATGACGGATCGGTTTGCTGCTGCCCAGGCACCTCCCTCAGCACCACCACCACACAGCAGCCAGAGTGCAGGATGCTCATGGAGAAGCTGGTTCGGAGAAACGAGAACCCAAAGCCCACGCCCTGTTTGAGAGCTAAGACCACTTCTCTTACCTACATGGGCGACAGCAGATTCGCCTTCTTTGAGAATGTCCTGCGCAGTGACAATTTCCGTGACGGTTCTGTGATCCATATCACTTTGTTTGGCCTCAAGTATAATCACAAAGGAGAGCTGAAGACCAAGGCTTGCTGTGCCACTAGATCATATGCAGTCTCCAAGAATACCCACATGTTCTCTCATGCAGCATTTTGGATGTAATTGGGGCTGACACTGTTCGTTTGTTCTCTTCCAGAACGCTTGTTTGATAATATTCATAAACTAAAGCTACTTCCAGAACGCTTGTTTGAGTAATATTCGTAAATTAAAGCTATATTCTTGATGGATGCTAGCGTGTTGGGAACCACTGTCCATGCTATACATTTGAAATGTTCTGGATGTCATATCTCATGGAGTCTGTTTTTTTTAATGATATATGTAATTCTGCATTTTTAATGATAGAGTTTGAAAAGGTCAATGTAGTACAAATGTCCACTTTGTAGTGCCATTCTATCTCCCTTCCCTTTTTTCCAGCTACGTCCCTTCAATCTTTGAAGGCGACGTTTCTGAATCACTTGTGCTTGTAAAGCCAAGTCGTGTCACAAATAATAAAACCAGGTTGGTTCCATCCTGGAAAGCATTGTTCATGTGATGATGCCATCGCCCATCGGGATCATCAGACCTCTCTCTCTCTCTTTTTTTTTTTTTTTTTTTTTTTTTGAATTTGGGATCATCACCTCTTAGTCGTACAGATCACAATCAAGCCCAACACTACTGCCGCAGATAAAGGGTGCTACAAGCAGGAGGCCCAACAAATACAACAAGTACATCTGACAAGACAGTACACAGAATAAGGTATACATACGCACAGAGTCTACTCTAATCTACTCCCTCCGTCCCAAAATAACTGTCGCTTTCGCTTCCCGAGACACAATTACCAGCAATTTTTATAAATAGTAAATATTATCGATTAGTACAATAATTGCTATCATCGGAAAAATCTTTAAATCTAGTTTTTTAACAAATTTATTCGAGAGACATAAATATTGGCACGTATTTTCTATAATTAAATCAAATATATGGCATGAAAATCGAAGACACCGTTAATTTGGGACGGAGTAGTACCCCCACCTTTCTCTTCCGGAAGCACAGAAATGGTTGTCAGAGTCTACTCTAATCTACCCCCCACCTTTCTCTTCCGGAAGCTCAACCACGACCAGAAACAACAGGAGGAATGAGTGTTAGTACTCACTATCAAAAGACAGGACAGCCAGCGTGTGGTCAAAAGCAACAAATCTCCAAGCCTTCAGTAATAAGCTTGGACTAAATTAATCCTAACCATGTAAATTACATTGTTTCGGCTTTCAGTACCACTAAGAACAAGCATAAGCAGCCTAGGACCTTTGAACTGTCAACTAAGGAATTTGCAAAAACTCTCATCAGTTGCAATATATGGTATAAGTACATTGCACTTGACTGAAACTGGATAAAAGGAAAACTTCATGCATTTCTAGAGCTATATGCTCTGTAGGCTCGATGCCAACATGATTGGTTTTTCAGTAATGCCAAAAATAGTCATCGTCCAATGATTTTTTTTTTTTTTCAATGCATATTACACTCAGTATGATCACACAGATTAATAGACCTCATTTAGTAATTATGCCACAAGACAAGCTTACGCTCTTTTCAGGCATAATAACAAAGATGCCCATGTTTCAAGCTAACACAACTTTGGATCAGGGTCAATAATGACATCAATATGTATACAATTCTTTCTATCAACAAAGCAGTGGAGCATGGGCTGCTCCCCATACTGATGGTCTCAATGTAATCACGCTCGCTCGAATGTAAGCACTATACAATGGGCTGTTACACAAGCTTGGTTTCTAGTTCACTTAGGAACTCTGAACTTGCCCTTGAAGCAGCCAACCAAAAATAACTCCTTTTGGAGATCACTGATAAGGTTTGGGTAATGCTGCCTCACAATCAGAGCAAACTTTTGATGGTGGTACCGGCCATCATGACATCTGCTATTTCTCAGAAGCCGAATGAGATCACTGAATTCATGTCTATAGGGCTGGAGTTTCAGTGTGGAAGACAAGTGGTCATTGCCCTCCTTCGTTAAAAGTATTTGCTGCCAATTATCATAGCTTCTCAGATTCTTGCAGATGGTCTCATAAGCTGATCCATTTGTGGCCTCAAGATCCAAAAATATGTCATACCACAGGATAAAGTTATCCCCAGATTCTTCAATGCCCATAAGGGAAGAATGATAAGGTAAAAGCTCCTCAATGTCCTTCTCAAAGATCAGAGATAGCCACAGGTTGACATCATGGGGAACACACTTGCCATTAAACATCTCCCACCTCACCATTCTAACAAGTCTTTCCAGGTCTTGATGCTCGCCTTCAGGTTTATCCTTTAACAGACTTGTCTTCGGTACATTAACAAATTTCACATTTATCCTCATCCTTGCTTCATACACCAAAAAGTTGCCCAAGCCAAAATTTCCACCTAAGGAATAGCCTCTTTGATGAAGACATTTGAAAAGAACATATAGTTCTCTCAATATCTCTTTGAACTCATCTTTTGTATAAACTGAGTCGTGATTGAAAGAGCCTGGTGTATGCTCCTCGATTACCAGTCCTTTAAACCCATCAAGATGTTCCCACAAACCAACGCTGTAAGACATGTCAGCCTGGCATGAAAAGAGATCATGCAATAGTCTATCTTCTTCATCAAACAAAAATGAGATTGGCCTTCCTTCTCTGCCATCATGACTCAACTCTTGCTTCATAGCAGCAGATCGACTGGAGCAGAGCAATTCTTCCTTGATAGAAACAGATCCACTATAGGGGAGCAGTGATGATCGCATGGTACGAGCACCATCCCTTCCTTCTCTGCCATCATGACTCAACTCTTGCTTCATAGCAGCAGATCGACTGGAGCAGAGCAATTCTTCCTTGATAGAAACAGATCCACTATAGGGGAGCAATGATGATCGCACGGTACGAGCACCATCATCTTTACTGGACTTCTTCGGTGCATTCATCTCAGTTGCTTCTGATTTCCCTGCACATGTAGAAACGATATCAAAGGTACTTCAGTTTCCTAAGCACTTTGAGAAATAGAAAAGTAGCCCATCTAATGTTACTTTGGGTAGCAGCCTTTTACCTGCTTCTGCACGAGAGGTATCAGTATCACTTTCTGTGGGAATTCTACGGCATACCACACCTATAACATTTGGACTCAACTCCTTTCTCCGTACAGTTGCAGCTGCCTTTGGTAAATCGGTAAGGTCCGATATCCTAAACAATACAGGAGGATCAATCAATACAAAAACATTCCCCCCACTGAAGGTAACCAAATGCTTTCACAAGTAGTTTAAGTTAACAAATGCTTTCACAAGTTTACACTGCCAAGTATCAACAAACAGTTGTTACGAAAACAATTGTTACCTGGCTAAACAATATATAGCAAGCTCGCCTTGACCAGTCAAGCAGAGTAGAATATGTTCAGGTGCGACCTCCTTTTTCCCAACTCTCTTAGTGATATTTTGGGACAATGAAACATTCCCAACACCAAAACCTGCTATAACATTGGAATTGGCCTTCTCTGAAATCAGAAAAAAGAAAGAGAGGATATTTTAGGCTTTTTTCAAAGAGACCCAGGGTTTTCTAAAAGTCAATCATTTACTAGCGACGATTTACCTTGCAAATTGATCCTGCCAATATATTTTTCTTCCAGCATTTCAAGATAAGTTACAGTTTTTCCATCGAGCTTGGGTGTCAACTTCAGATGGTAGCAATTTGTCAACTTCATGAGAGCAATTTGGCAGTCCGGGATTATATCCTAACCTACCATCAGGAACTTCTTATTGGAAATCAACAGCATGTTCCTATATTTTTTTGTAAAAAAAAGATCATCACATATATGTTTTGATCAGACAAAAAAAATTGGAAAAGACACCTAAGCAAATACAGTATAGCGTAGAGTAGATGGAGACTAGAAAAGGGGTGGACTACACACAACCCTAACCCTTCTTTATTTAATGTACTAGTGATACCTAAGTTCAAGGGCAGAAGCGATAACAGCAGAAAAAATGAAAGACTAGTATATGGTTTACTTCCTTAGTTTCATATGTAAGAGATGAGAAGACTAAGAGCACACGGTTACCCCTAGTAACGGATAAATGATTAGTTATTCCATGCCATTTATCATACCAATTAATATAGGATAGTAGCTGGAAATACTAAATGCTCCCTTCAGACAGAGACGATGCAGCACATGCAATCCATAGGATGGATAGGATCGGACCATGTTGTATGTGCACTAAAATGGGAGGGTCTGGGTGTGGGTGGGAGGGGACATGGGCCTTTTAGTGTTAACAGATATGAGTGCATTATACAAGATTTGTTTTAAAATCTAGCTTATACAGACAATATAACCTTTAGTGCGCACTGGTAAATGGCCAAGAGAGATCAGATTACACCTAAACGAATGAATGGATCAAGGATTTCCTAACTGACTTCATTTTTGGGAACAATCCCCTTCGCAGAGAGATAGTGTAACATGATTTTTTTTTTTTCTGTAACTGTTAGTTTAATTCCAAACAATGCACACAAAAAATCCTTTTTCCCCTATCAGTACAGTAAAGTCCCCACCCAAATAATTGCCTACCACCATACATGACGAGAATATTACACACAAATCTAAATTTCTAGTAACCATTACTCAATACAGCTTTTGAAGGACTAGATTGACATACCACCAATTCAGATAAGCAAAATGTAGATAAGGTCCAGCTACAGCATCATCCATGATCCCTTGCAAGAAGTCATGGTACGTATAAAGAACTGCCTTGCTAGGGCCCTATAAGGTGATCACAAAAGTAAAGCATTTAGTGCAACCAAATTAGTGCTGCAAATTTCATTAAGAAGGCAAAACCTACAATAAAAAAGTGTCATCTTGCCAAAAAAATGAGATGAGGATCAACCAATACAAGGAGTTCCATAAGAACTTCATGGAAGGAACTTAACCTCTGGGTTAATCAGACCAAAGCATAAAATTTAAACTTGCAGAAATTCCAATAAAGAACATGATCATAGTTATCTCCCTGGAGTATGGTTTGCCACATCATATGAATACTGTCATAACTTAAATGCATAGATATAAATCTATGGCTATTCACGCAATTTTTACATAAGCATATCCCTACCATAAATTTGCAAATCAAAAATTTGCTAAAGAATCACAGCAGGTGATATAAACCCAGTTAGAGAAGGCAACCGAATCTAAAGGACCAACTAACCTCAGAGAATGTGTTTGTTTCAGTCCTTAAAACTTGAACAAGATATTCTTCTTCATTTGCTTCATTCAACCGAATACATCCGATAACAATTGTATCACCAAGTACCCAGCAAATGGAATCAACTAGTAAAAAATAGAAAATGCGCATAATAAGGAACAGGAACAATACCTACTGAACAAAATTTCATATAATTTGATCATATACCTGTATTTAAGCCATTAACAAAATGAACATATTACTCTAATACCCACCAGCCGTGGAGCAAATGTGAAAAATCCTATTACTGACATCATTTTCAGATGAAATCTCCAAGTCTCCTAAGGTGCAACAAAACTCAGTTTCCTAAGGCGCTCCAAATTTTTCTCATCTATCTTTCAACAATATATGGCTGCACACGAAGACTAAGGTACCAAATGGTCCTTCTATTAGCCCTAGTACCAATAGTATTTTTTTCCCGCACTTCGAATACTTTTTCCACCATGCCCAAGTCATCCGATAAGTGACCATCATACAAATAGAATTTAGACAAATATAAATATCAGCTTGGATGGTCAAAGCGTACAAACAGTCTTGCACCTTTTATCCTGGCACTGAGGGGTATGTTCAATATTTCCTTAAAATCCGAGCACAGTATGCTGAGTCCCTTTTGTCTTGCAAGAGCAATACAATTTCCATCCTTGGAAGTATCAACTGTACACATTCAAAAAGAAAGCTGCTCAGCTTTTGTTTTTGTTTAGAATTCCCAAAAAGGAAAACTCATAAGAATACTAGGAAAACACAGAACCTGCAACACAACTTTCAAACACATCCTTTAGAGCCTTCTCACCAAAATTTCCTTGAGACAGCAAACCAGAACTGAATAGAATCATATAACTGCCAGAGGCTAACCACTTGAAATCTTTGATAGTATCAACTCCTCCAAAAGAGGATTTCGAACACAGTTTGACATCCTGTTCAGCATTAGTTTGTTAAGAAATATCGTCTTCGTAGAAATAATTGGCACATAACTATCCAGAAATTGAAACCTATTAAGGGAAGAATTGGACCTTGTTCATCAGAGATGCTAATGGGAAGAATTGGATCTCGCTGTCTGAGCATGCCGCTACCAGTGATTCATCATGTGAGAGACACAAGATGGTAATTCCAGCCAAAGAGACGTCTACCATGCAACAATGATGTACGCTGCTAGACTTGTCCCCCGCCTCCTTGCAACTATTGATTAAGTCCTTAATCTTCGCTACCATAAACCCTAGCGCCAAATCATAGTAATTAGATACAGATCGAGACGGGGAATAGGGCGGAAGCACATCGGTTCGGAAATAGTACCATCTGGGTGCGCGATTAACGCAGCGGCGTGGCGGTTAGAGACGGCAAGCGGCCGAACCGGAGGAGATTGGAGATCGAAGAAAGGGAGTGAAGAAGCGGCCGCCGGGAAGAGGGGGACGGGGTCACCGATGAGGGTGAAGACGAAGTCGGTGCCGTCCTGATCGCCTGCGACGCCGTGGACCTCGTCGGGGACCTCCAGGTCGCGCGCGGCATGGCCGCTCGCGCAGCCCGCGGAGCCGGATGCGGTGGGATGCGGCGGGTGTCCTGGTCGCCCGCAACCTCCAGCTGGCGCGGCACCCCCATGGCCGCTCGCGCCGCCCGCGGAGCCGGATGCGGTGGCGGTCGGTGGCTGGGTTGGAAGCGGCGGCGGATGGGGGCGGCTGCTGTGAATTCACCGATCACGGGGTGGCTGGGTTGGTTGCTGGCATCGAACCATACACGCACCACTTCGGGCTCCTTTGGAATATAGGAATTCAAAACCATAGAAAAGGAAAAACAAAAGAATGTTATAGGAATGCATGTGTAAAATATGGGATTGTAAAATGTAGGAATGTTGGATGAAAGGTTGTTTGGTTGGGGCATAGGATAAACAAATGATTCATTTTGCAGGAATGGGAAGATCAAATCAAACTAATACCAAATGCATGTTTTGCATGTGTCTCCTCTCTTTGTGATTGGGTAGAACAAGCCATAATGCACTATTAGATACTAGCATTAGCATTTATCTCCTTGTACTTCGTGCATGGGAATTTTTCCAAGAGGTTTGAGTGAATGTTAGAAATCCTATGGAATCAACACCAAAGGGATGAAATCCTATGGAATACTAGTGGTGATTTACGTCATCCAAATCATAGGATAGAAAAGTTTCCTTCACCAATAATATTCCTCCAAAATTCCTCTAAAAATCCTATGATCCAAAGGGGGCCTTCATCTAAGATGGCTAGCTGGGGTCCACATGTCTGGTTGTTTGGTTGCCAGATTGGACGGGATCATTCACGATCGAACCATCCAGAGCAATCGAATATTCTATTAAGATGCTGTATGAGCCGATTCGACAAAAAATGTATTCTTCAGTTGAAACTCCATATTATGCTGTTATAAATGATTTTCACGTAGTCTTCAGTTGCATCACAGGCTTGAGTGATTTACTAGAAGAGCATATGGATGCCTGTTAGCACCAATTACCATTACTCAAGAATGTTGAGTTTCATGAAGGAAATATTGCTTGAAAAGTGCTTGGTAACAGCATTGTATTGTTGTTGTTGCCGCTACCATTGGCCAGCTAATGCTCATGGTTTGTTGTACAGATCCATAAAGAGCGCGGGGAGCAAAATGAGGAAATAGATAGTTGATATAGGGTAGCTCTTTCTATTTTGGGGACAACTGAGATTAGTTTTTTTTTTTTGCAGGTTTTGGTTGGGGAGTTCGATTTTTTGGGTTCCCAAATTTCTCGATTGGAGGTGTATGATGCCTTCATGAAGAATAATGTCAGTTTTTATGGGCTTCATAACAATGCATCTATATGCCTTCATAACCTTCTAAATGTATGCCACTGAGACACTGAGACACTCCTCACCGATGACTAAACTGATAAGAACAATATAATGTCAATTTTATTTTGATAGGCATCGCGGCACCTTACCTAATGTTAGTGTTTTTTTTAAGAGTGCCAAGTGTATAATGAACAAGAAAATTTCTCATCGGCTTATGTGGTCATAGGTCTTAAGAGCTTTTATAGCCAAGAGCCAACATTTTCATCAATAGAGAGATGCGAGGAGCTAGGAACAATTGCAACTTCTCCTGTATCCATGAAAAAACCACACCAAGCTGTTCTACTTTTTTCATCTCGTGTTGGACTTCTGATAGAGCCCACGGTTACCATTTTCACAATATGTGCTTCCAATTTAAGGCACTCAAAATTCTTAGATCAGTACAATCATGTGAAAAAGAACTTCCAAAGGTATTTTGGCCTTTGCCCGCATCTATTTTCACTTCTTTAATTAATTATTAAAAAGGTGAAAAAATATTCATAATTATAAATTTCCATCATCCGTAGCAACGCACGGGCATTTTTCCTAATGTTAACTAATATGATTATGGAATAGTACATATACAAAGTCCGAAACCTCTTCCTCTTGCCTCTTGTGAACAGGGTCATGTGTGGCAGGTGAACAACCTGCAGCAGAGCAGGCCATGCATGATGATAATGCTTACTGGCAGCAAAAAGAGGTTAGTGAGAGGTTACAGAGGGCACATGACATTGCTGATGATGCTTGATGCATCATCATCCCTCTAATGATGGTGGAACCTCACCCTGCTGCATTTGTCAGAGACGATCATGATTCATGAGTAAAAAAAAAGGCCACGACGAGAGACCATAAGATCTTTTCCCCAGTTGGTGTTTCCTCTGTTCTGTACATTGTCGACAATTGTCAGGTGCAGCTGAATCTGCTTCTGCTTCCGCTGAAACATTCTTCATCCAACTAGCGAGTTTGCAGGCGCAGAGCTGAGCTGTCGGTTACTAGAACCAAACTGTAAAGAATGTAATCGTCTTGTGTTTATATTTATGATGCTTCAATGAGAGGTAGAATCTCGAAAAGGGATAAGAGATGAGCATTAGGAATAAGCAGCTACAGTCACCAAAGTCTACGTACTCCTGCAGGCACCATTTTAAAAAAGGCAATATATAGTTTATTAGCAGCAAGGGATTAGTCCAACCTAATTAAATACTGCTCAGGTAGCGACACTAGCTTTTGGACTCATCTTTCGTAGTACAATCTGACAATTGCTGGTACAGTGGCACTAGAAGAAAAGAGCACACCCAACTGCCGCACTCATGCGGCAACAGCCTGAGATTTGGATGAAACACAAATACTGTCATCTAATCAGGTACGGAAAATGGCATTATTATTGCCTTGATCACGACCTCTCCAAGAAAAGTATCCTGCAGCTCCTCTTATTATTAATCCTACTTGTCAAGAAAGTTGGAGCTTCTCTTCTGAAAATATTGTAACACCAATTTATTCAATGTGAAAGCTACATATAGTTAATCCCATTGCTACTCCAGATACTCTGTCTGAATCCCAGAAATATAGCTCGCTCTTGCACACAAGTCAATCAATTCATCATTCATATGAGCAATCCACGGTCTGCCACTCAGACAAGTTGCCAGATTGAGACTCAACTGAATTATACTTATGCATTTCCAACAATGATTGCCGTATGTCTTTCTAGTTTGCACGATAACAAGAACAATCCACAGACTAGAGCTTCTGGAAGTGGAGCTTCTGGAATGACAAATGACACTGACCTAGAAGTAGCATGACATGGAAACAATGGAGCTAGGGGCCAAATATCATAAAAATAATAATAATCCCAGCACAAAAAAGGGGCCTCGTCTCTTTTTTAGAATTGTTAACGAAAAGCACATATGCGAAGTGAATCACACATGGTTGTTGCAACAAAAGTTACTCGAGAATATCAGAAAAAATGGTCTATGTCACCAACTGTACAAATTGCATGTAAACCCAAATACTGCAATTTCATTAAGTACAGAAAACGAGATGATACGCTATCTCCTTGATGAGGACCTTTTCAACACCTTCAAAATATCTTGCAACTTGTTTTTCTCTTTTCTCCATCGAGAATGTTGAGGCTTCTATTCTGAAAATATGCATCCAGATCCAATTTATTTTTTATACAAAAGACGCATCCAGTTGGTCCTATTCTTCAGATATTCACTTTGCAACTCATAAATAAATATATTGATACATCACACAAGTCAATCAATTCATAATGTAGACGAGCAATCCACGATATACCACTCATAGACATATTGCCAGATTGAGACACGCAACCAAATCATGCATTACATGAGCCCATTTAGAATGCTGAAAAATCTGGATTCACACAAATTTGATCACTAAGGATCTGTAGTTGTTGTTGTGTCACAAATCGATCATTTCAATTTTGCAACAATTATTGTTGCATTTCTTTGCACTGAGATTGATAGAACAAAGCTTAAGTAAACCTCCAGAATAAAGGATCTAAACGGCAGAACATGGTAATCCAAAGATAAGAACCAAGAAACGTGCAAGTGCAAAGTTAAACTACACTGAAGCCACATTCCCAAAGTGACGCAAGTTGCTTGAGAATTAGCTGCACACAGACGTGACACTATCAAAAACGCAACGATATACAGCAAATGCAGCATCAAAACATGGGAATAAGGAATCATCTTTACCTAAAGATGACACCTTCCCTTTCCCTTTTCTGTAATCCTTTACAGAAGGACACACATTTTATACTTACCACTAGCTGATCGATCACAAAGAGCGAGAAAAAAAAAAAAAAAAAAGAACAGAATAGCTACCTAGCACCGCCACATTGCGAGATCAAAGGCAGGCAAGATGATGATCTTGATGATAGAGCTCAATCGGCATTGATCATCGGCGAATCGAGGCCCTCCATTCGGCTGCGCACGATGCGGTGGAAGACCTCCCGGATCTGGTCACTGCAGCATGCCTGTTTGTGTGTTACAATAAGCAAATTGGTATGGCCATGGTTTTCACATATTCCCTTTTGTTGTATCTTATAATCCTGTCATTGTACGTAGTATGGTAAATTTTTTTGTCATATTTTACCTTTTTTGTGTCAATGGTCATATTTTACCCATAGTATTTTAGAGTGCACACGAGCCTTCATCTTGGCAACAAAAATGCATATCGATCTACAGTGGTTGCTTCAGGTATGGAATATATATTGGGAGCCTGGAATGCTATTTTATAATTTGCACTGCTTTAGTCAAAATCGCAACGTGCATGAAGTTAGTGCTGATATGACATCGAGGTACAGTACACCCAAGCTAGCTATGAAAATGTAACCCAAAGGATCATAGAAGTAAGCATTTTTGGGTACACATTTTAGGTATGATGGGATTGCAGAAATTGAGTGCAAATAGTAACATGCTTGTCTTTCTGTTTAGCTAGCTTATTGGTTTCATTTTCATATCATCTTCTTATGAGGGCTACATACTATGTGTGTAATAATTTTCAGAGAAGTGCAAGGCGTTAGATATCATATACCGTTTTAGTCTGTTATATGCTGAAGTTGCTTGGACATGGAATAAGTTCAATGATTCAAAATATCCTTTGGTTCCTGGGTAAGTGTTTTCGGATATTTTGATTTTAGGGTTCATTTGTTTAAAAACTTTGGGTTAGTTTGGCTAAGTTTAATTTGAGAACTGTCATCAACTTTCCTGATTCTATTTTGGATAAGACCCTGAGGAGTACGGTTGCTTTGCTTCCTGCTCGTGGATGTGGTAAATCAGTAGCCCTTGCTCTTGCCATTTCTAGAGCTGTAGCGGCTGGGCAAAACTCAACCCAATGGAAGCCAATATTTAGTCAAATGTGCTAATTGTTTGACTTCTTAAGTATTCAAATATATTTGTCACTTCTCAGAGAACTTAGATTAAACACAAAAGTCCAGAGAACTTAAAAAACTGACTTTTTATGTAAGGGAATAAATGCTTTCGAGTACAAGATTTTTTTTGCTATTAATGCTTCTTCTTTTCTTATTCATGTGCTTTTAATGCCGTTGTGTTTCTTACATGTGCTTTTAATGCTTCTTTTTTCCTTATTCAGGAGCACTTGCACTATCTATTGAAGTATACTCACATGGATAACTTAGACATGAATGTTTGGGCTGTGCTAGACAGAACAGGAATCCAGTTTTTTTTTCACTTTTCTTATTTCATTTTTTTCAGTTCCTTATTTCTGAAATCCATCAATATCTTTTAACACAATGCAAGAACAACTCCAATGTTTTGCTCCCCTGTTTTACACTGCCACTACACATGCTAGCTACAAATTCAACTAAATGGTAAGATGATCATCAGGTTGCTGTCTTGTGTCTTGTTGTAGCTTCTAAGGAGGTGCATGCTAGCTACACATGCAAGGACAATGTTGTGCCTTGTCAAGCAAGAGGATGAAAACATCCAGATACTTGATGTATGGTGTAGTTTATGAGAACTTCCAGATACTTGAAGCTCCTTGTCAAATCCTGACATTTCCTTGGTTTTTGGTTTGCACTGTTTATTTAGATTTCGCAAGTGGGATTTTCTATCTCGCTATTTACCTCATTTTCAAGAAAGTCTTTTTATTTTTACTGTAACGTTAGTGTATTGTGGGCCTATATATATTTTTTAATTGAGAAACGATCAATCTTGAAATACAGTGAATATGTTTCTTTCATCGGTTGACTTATTTTTTAGTTTTATGATTTATTTTAATTTATGATTTATTTTTATATGTTACCATAGCGTTAGCATGGGCAACATACTTTTAATCTCAGTGTTGTGCATCTTTACTTTTCAAATAAAAGAAAATATTTCTAGGCTGTGAACAGTCCACCTTTCAACATATTTCTGAACTATTGTTTTGGATTTTTACTGAGGGTGTTCTGCTGCTGAGCAACTTAGTGTGCTGCAAGGTTGCCATCATAACTTGCCATTATACCATGTATTAGATTTATTTTTCTGAACTTAAGTTTTTAACAGAAAAGATCATAACTTGCTGTTCAGGTATCTAACTGGTTGTTGCTGATCTGCGCATGGATGAGCTATAGCTTTGATTCAGAGATCTGAATCAATCTCTGAGATATTGGCTTTATTTGAGATATCTGAAACAATCTCTGTCATTTCTTAAGCTGCAGCAAGTTATGTTGTCGTCGGTATTAGCTCTGCAAGCGTTTCAAAGCTTAGAATGTCAGTTCTTTGTTCTCTACTAAGATATTCCTGCAATTCATGTTAGTTTTTAAGCTCATAATATAAAAAACTTATACACCCAATTTTGATCAAGTGCTTAAAGATCTGGGAATGCTCTCAGATTTAAATTTATACACCCAAATTTTTAATTAGATATTTTCCATTTTTTTCCTATGTATTATGCAGATGATGAATCGCCAAAGAGTCTTGTCTCAAGATAGTGGCAACAAGTACAAGACAAAATTGCTTCACTAAGAACCAAGAAGCATGCTGAACCTGAAGCTTCAGTCATATGACGATGTTCAGTTATAACTTATAAGCTGAAATTCAATTGTACCAAATACTTCTCAAATATAATACTGGATGCACCAATACCTAATAAATATCATCATTTGTTGTTTTCATATGTATCCCCTAGATAAAACCATAGCAACGCACGGACACTATACTACGTATATGTAATAATGTATACAATTCCATATCATGTGTCCAAGCAAACTTGCAGAACTGGTGGCCATGAGAACTCACATGGATATGCCATCTTTTTCCTAGTGACCCGTCCTGTAGGTGTACGCGCCACCTTCATGGACTTGAGGTCAATGGAGAAGAGCCACCACTTCTGTTTTGGCTCCTGCGGCGACATGGCAACGAACCCTACGCCTCTCTGCACGATGGCCAAAGGTTTGTCGAAGAAGGATGGCTGGTAGCCATGAAGGCCGCAGGTAACCTTGGACAAGAGGACCTTGTTCTCCAATCCCCACTGTCCATCCACCCTCGCAAACAGCTCCATGGTGTGGTCCATCATAGTGACGATGCGTGGCTCACCATCCCCGCCATCAACGACGCAGAAATTTTTTGTGGAGATGTGGCGATCCCAGCAGCTTTTGATGGCATCTGACAACACCGACGATGACGAGAACTTGCCGGTGCTGCCATTACGTGTGATCAACATCCCCTCTTGTGGGACGTAAAAATAAGACGATCCCAACGCACGACCCAAGTAGCAGGATTTGACGCTAGGATGTAGCTTTGAAGCAATGTGGTCGATGGCCTTCTCACTCCACGTCCCGTTGCCCAAATGCCTGGCGTAAGTAAACATGGTAGTATGTGCGACGTCGTGGTCGTCACGGCTAAAGAGCACATACATGACCCTGAAGTTAAACAAGCTGATGCGCCCGCCTCCGGCGACATCATCTTCATCGCCGTCGACGAGGAAGGGACCCCGAAGCATGCAATCGGCGGCATCAAAGTTCCGTGGTATAGGGATGATCCTGTAGCACTTCGACTGAGGCTCACAAACGACTAAGTCAGGGTAAACGCCGGAGATGTACTTGTGATGAATATGCTCAATCAGCAGGAGGCTGCCACGGCTATCCAGGACATCCCATGATTCGTTGTAGTCCCAACCCCGGCATAGGCACTCGATGAGAGAACGGCAACGGCAGCGGAGAGAATGGCAGCGGCGGAGGAAGCCGGCGTCGGCGATCAGGCGGCGCCATCTTCTGCATGTGGACGCGGCGCGGATGAGGGTGACCGGCGAATGGATCCACTCCAGGATCAGAACCAGGGTGTCGTCCACGTCCATGGCTCCTAGCTCTGCGACTGCACGCTCGCATAAAAAACCCTAGCACAGGATTGGTAATGAATTGACCCTGAACATTCTATCTGAACACCGCGAGCGTATTGGACATGGAGACCCCGCGTGCGTATTGGACTTGGATTTATACTGCGCAGTCGGCTCGGCATGCATGAAATGTGTCGGAAGTCTTCCCTTGATCTAGCTGAACCTCAATCAGATGAGAAAAACAGAAATAATTTGGTATGTGACGAATTCATCAGAACTATTCTTTGGAATCATATATGTAAGCAATTCATTTCTACTTAACTTTGTTATTATCCACATCCACTGCCTACGTTCTAAATCATAATAAGTTTTGTTAACCCTAAGAAACTATTTTTTTAAATAAAACCTAAAAAAATATATATCATTCTAGTTTTATCATAATCAATATATATATCTAATAACTTTGACTAAATTTATAAAAACATTAACACATAGACTACCAAAAAATGCACTATTCAAACAATTTCACAATGGATTTAGTGATAGTAAATATTCAAACATATTTTCTACGAACTTAGCTATGGTTAGAGAAGTTTTTAACTAAAGAGTATTGTTTTACTTGAAAATAAATTGAATCTCCTATGCAGCAAGCGGCAAACCAAAAAAATAAGAAAGAAAAAGGAAATCTCCTCAATGCACAAGTTCTCGACAAAATACAAATTTATAAAAAGGTTACAGCATCTCCAACTGATATCATATCCAATCTTATATGCCTGGAAATTGGTATTTTATTAGATCGAGCTGCCGTTGTTGCAGATATATACCAATATTTTTAAGAGGTTTTCTTTCCTTCTTTACCGAGTGCCTCAGGCACTCGACAAAACCTATATTACACTCGGCAAAGACTTTACCGAGTGTTGCACTCGGCAAAGGCCACTCGGCAAAGAATCCGTCGGCAAAGGCTTTGCCGAGTGTTTTTTTCAGGCACTCTCGGTAAAGGCTTTGCCGACTGCACTCTCGGCAAAGATCAAAATAAAAAAAAACTAAAAATAATAGCAAAAAAATTTAATCGGGGAGGGCCCCACCGGCCAGCACCCATTCTTCTCTATCTAGTAGGATTTTTTTAGCATTTTTTGAGACTTTGTGTCGAGTGGTATTTAAACTCATGACCTCTCGCTCGCTCGTAACCTCACCTACCACTACACTACACACTCACTTGTGTTTATATTCCATTTGGGTTCTCTAAATATTATGCAAAATCGAGTGAAAATTACTTATTTGAGGCTCTAAATGAATTTAAATAAAAAACTTATCAACTATAAAGTTTTATAACTTTTTGAGATCTACAATTTTTATTTAAGAAGTTTCTCCATCCGACGTCGTTTATAAAATTTGAATTTTAAATTTAAGCGGATTGAAGATGCGATTTCGCGTGGCAAGATAAATTCAAATGAAAACGTTGCCAACTATAAAGTTTCATAAATTTTCTAGATCTATAACTTTTATTTTGGGTGTTTCCCTATCCGAGATACTTTTAAATATGAAATTTAAGAAATATGATTTGTACTTTTCGTTAACAAAATTAATTCAAATTAAAAAGTATTCAACTACAAAGTTGTATGATTTCACAACACCTATATTTTTCATTTTCGCTATTTGATCATTTGATATAGTGGTAGAAATATTGTTCATCAATCTTATATATCTCTTCTTGTAGTTTCGTAAACTACGAGAGAGATATAAGATTTATGAATAGATTTAATTTTACTTTGTCAAATTAAGAAATGGTCAAAATAAAAGTTGTAGATCTTGAAAAGTTATACAACTTTGTAGTTAAAAAATTTTTCTTTTCAATTAATTTACTACTCCAAAATATACTCTGAAATGTGTCTTTACCGAGTGTAAAAATAAAACACTTTCGGCAAAGACCTTCTTTGCCGAGTGCTAAAAAAAATAACACTCGGCAAAGAGGCCTATTTGCCGAGTGCGAAAAAAAAAGCACTCGGCAAAGAACTGAAATGTGTCTTTACCGAGTGTAAAAATAAAACACTCGGCAAAGACCTTATTTGCCGAGTGCTAAAAAATAACACTCGGCAAAGAGGCCTCTTTGCGGAGTGCCAATAAAAGTACTCGACAAAGAACTCTTTGCCGAGTGCTTTTTTTGGCACTAGGCAAATAGGCCTCTTTGTCGAGTGTTATTTTTTGCCGAGTTTTTTCTTTAGCTCTCAGCAAAGAGCTCTTTGCCGAGTGCCTGAAAAAAAAACACTCGGTAAAGAGCCAGATTTCGGTAGTGGAGCATCTCCATTAGCTCACCAATATTTCATCCCCAATGAGTGATATTGGTGATCACCAATACTGTTTTTCTAGGTTATTGAGGGTGCTCCAACAGATCACCAATAATCTTCCTCAATACACATAGGGTCCACTTGTCAGAAGGTGACAGTCATACATGGTGTGGAAGATAGTGAAGTTAGTGGTGGACCCCAACTATTGGGGAAGATGTAACTTCTCTTTTTATAAGGGGAGATGGAGAATATATTGGTGATCACCAATAAAAGGGGATCATATAGGAGAACTATTGGAGGAGTAAAATTGGCTTATCTCCTCTAATATGATAGGTTTATGGAAATAAAGGATGAAAAAGGGAAGCTGCTGGAGATACTATAAGAGAATCACCCTTTCTTGATATGATCCCTTCTCCCCATCTATATAGAGAACAACTTTTAGGTAGAACAACTTTTAGGTAACTATTGTATCTGCTACAACATTATTGCTCTCTTATATCCTAAATTGATTTTTAAAGATATACTCTCCTAAAACAACTTATAAGAGATGTAACATAATTGATATTTTTTATATTCTCTTTAGAAAATCCTTCAATAAATTTTAAAATTATTTTTTGGTCAATAACAAAAATAGACCTCTAAGAGCAGCTCCAGTGTATGCGGAAATCAAACCGCGGGAGTGAAAACTCAAACCGAGCACACTGTAGCAACCGAACCATGTATGTCAGATTTGAATGCGGATGTTGTAGAAGAGTCGAACAAGCTACTCCCTCCATCCGGAAAAGAATACAACTACGGGTTACGTGCCGGTTAAAGTAGTTCACATTTGACTAAATTGTTAGTAAATAGTATTCACATTTATTGCTCCAAATAATTTGATTATGAAAATGCATTTCATTTCATATAACTAATCTAACGTTATTAGTTTGATATCATAAACATTAGTACTTTTTATCTATAATTGATCAAACTTATAAGCAGTGACGGATCCAGAATAAAGACAAAGGAAGGGATAAACAATAAAGATTTAGAGCTAAAGGTACAAATGAATAGTAATTTGACACTAACTAATACTGAATTAGTGAAGAATCATGTTCATTAGGGGTGTACCCCCCCCCCCCCTCTCTCTCTCTTTGGATGTACCCCTGCTTATAAGATACTAAAATACTGCTTATAGATACTAAAATACTACACTATGCTAGAATTATATTCTTTCCTGGGATGGAGGGAGCACCTAAGAAATTTATCTTCCAATTGTAAGATAGACCTCCACGTAATGACAAAAACAAGAGTAGCAGGTCCCCACAAACCGGTGCTCACGTTGTGGCCATCGAACACTCCGACACAATACTGTTTGAGCAGAGTAAAATCGATTTACACATAGGAGGTGCCCTAATAACTCATCAGCCCATCCTTCCTTCAGGCAGAGAAATCGTTTGTGACTCGCTAAGTATCCATATAGCTCGTTCCTCCCAATTGCACATTTTGTCGTCCCCTCACATGCCTTCCGCCATCAGTTCTGTAGCACCTCATTGCCCATCGGTGCTTAGCCAACTCCTTGTCTTGCTCTAAACAATGTTCTTGGATTCGTTATCCCAATCTATGTCTAGTACCTTCTTAAAAAATTTTAGAATATACTTAGAAATGTTTTCTAGGGTTTAAAAGCCTTATCAATTAATTACTTGCTAGAGTTTATAGCTAAAATTAATATACAAAACCGTCTTGAAACTACAGTAGTTTTGTTTATAAAAATGAACGGTTTTGGGAGTTCACTGGGTAAGGTCTCTACTATATACGGTATTCTACCCGGAGGAAATCGATCTACGGCAATAGATTAGTGATTAGTTGTTGTTTTTTTCTTTTGAGCAACTAGTATAGTACTCCCTCCGTTCTAAATTGTAGTTTGTTTGACTTTTTTGACCTAAAATTTGACCGTTCGTCTTATTCAAAAAATTTATACAAACACAGTAAAATTTAAGCCATTCTTAAAGACCTTTCATTAGTAAAGCAAGCTATAACAAAATTTATGATATTTGACACAATTTTTTGAATAAGACGAGTGGTCAAACTTAAGGTCAAAAAAGTCAAACGAACTATAATTTGGAACGGAGTAGTAGGTTGTTTTTTTTTCTTTTGAGCAACTAGTATAGTAGTTAGTTAAAATGTACCTTTTCCTAACTGGAAAATGTTGGGTGGGCCTTTGCATCAGCCAGCCTTGATGGGCTAGCTAGTTGAAAGGCTTCTGTGTCATGTCCAAGGTTGGTCCAAGAATACACGCCCGCAGAGGATCAGGTGGGCCTGCGTGCACCTAGTACCAATGTCATCATTGGATTTAATTGTAGTCCATCTAAAAACACATCCTCAGAAATTAGACATGAAAATGATTTCCACCTATTTGCAGAAGGTTGTGGGGAATCTTCCTTGTTATAACCAAATTTTTTTATTATAAAAAACAATTAGAATCCATCCCGGGATGTGCCAAAGGCACCGGAGAATAATCCGACTCATGAGGCGCTGCAAGCTTGAGACTGACTGAAGGAACAGTGCCTCCCGGCGAACTGGGTGACGCAAGCATGACGCGCTGGTGACGTCGAGGCCCAGTCCCAACAATGTGGGAACGGGACGCGCGCACGCACGCTGGCACGCTGCCGCAGCGCCTGCCGCCGACCGACCACACCTGCGCCTGCGCGGCATCACACGAGGCTTGTCTGTCGTCTTCCCCCGCAGCACCGCCTCCAGCTGTAAAGAAAAGCGAGTCGTGAGAGGTACTGTAGGTCAGCAATGGAGACGGACCACAGACAGCCAACTGCACAAGAAGGAAAAACGAAGAAACAGCAGCGGCTCTGGACATCAGTAAGATCAGGCCGACGCAGTGCGGTCCATGGAAATTAGGCCTCCAAACGCTACAGCTCGCACGCCGTCACGGCACCATGTCTAGAGCCAACATGTTGTGTAGGAGTACAGACAAACACTGAAGAAAAGCGACGGTGATGACGACGATAATGGCGAGTTGACGAACGGAGATGCTCATCAGCCCACGCCATGCCAGGCAAAATACAAAGTCAGAAACCACCTCTTCTTCCTCTTGCCCTCTTGTGAACAGGGTCATGTGTGGCAGGTGAACAACCTGCAGCAGCAGAGCAGGCCATCCATGATAATGCTGTACTGCTTTGGCAGCAAAAGGGAAGAGGTTAGTGAGGTTACAGAGGGCACATGACAGTGATGATGCTGCATTAGTGCATTTGTCAGGGATGATCATGAGTTAAAAAAAAAAAAGGGCCACGACGACAGACCAAAATCAGATTTTTCCCCAGTTGGTGTTTCCTCTCTTCTGTACATACATTGTGGACAATTGTCAGGTGCAGCTGAATCTGCTTCTGCTGAAACATTCTTCATCCAGCTAGCGACGGCAGTTTGCAGGCGCAAAGCTGAGCTGTTGCTTACTCCTATACTAGAACCAAACTGTAAAGGACATAGTATTCGTCTTGTGTTTATATTTATGTTTCAGTGAAGTGAGAGGTGGAATCTCAAAAAGGGATAAGAGATGAGCATTAGGAATAAGCAGGTACAGTTACCAAAGTCTACATCCCTCCTGCAGGCACCATGTTAAAAAGGGCAATAGTTTATTAACAGGAAGGGATTAGTTTAGTCCGGCAATAGTTTATTAGCAGGAAGGGATTAGTCCAACCTGATTAAATGCTGCTCAGGTAGCGACACTAGCTTTTGGGCTCATCTTTCGTACAATCTGACAATTGCTGGTACAGTGGCACTAGAAGAAAAGAGCAGACCCAACTGCCGCACTCATGCGGCAACAGCCTCAGATTTGGATGAAACACAAATGCTGTCATCTCATCAGGTACGGAAAATGGCATTGTTATTGCCTTGATTACGACCTCTCCAAGAAAAGTATCCTGCAGCTCCTCTTATTAATCCTGCTTGTTGTCAAGAAAGTTGCAGTTTCTCTTCTGAAAATATTGTAACACCAATTTATTCAATGTGAAAGCTACATATAGTAATCCCATTGGTATCCTTCAGATACTCTCTCTGAATCCCAGAAATATAGCTCGCTCTTGCACACAAGTCAATTAGTTCATCATTCGTATGAGCAATTCCACGATCTGCCACTCAGACAAGTTGCCAGATTGAGACTCAACTGAATTATATACGCACTCCAACAATGATTGCCGCATGTCTTTCTAGTTTGCACGATAACAACAATCCACAGAGTAGAGCTTCTGGAAGTGGAGCTTCTGGAATGACAAATGACACTGACCTAGGAGTAAGTAGCATGACATGGAAACAATGGAGCTAGGGGCCAAATATCATAAAAATAATATTAATCCCAGCACAAAAAAAAAGCCACGTCTCCTTTTTAGAATTGTTAACGAAGAGCACATATGCGAAGTGAATCACACATGGTTGTTTGCAACAAAAGTTACTCGAGAATATCAGAAAAAATGGTCTATGTCACCCAACTGTACAAATTGCATGAGCATGGCATCTGGATAAAGCATATAAACCCAAATACTGCAATTTCATTAAGTACAGAAAACGAGATGATACGCTATCTCCTTGATGAGGACCTTTTCAACACCTTCAAAATATCTTGCAACTTGTTTTTCCTTTTCTCCATCGAGAAGGTTGAGGCTTCTTCTATTATGAAATATGCTATACCATCCAGACCCAAAATTTATTTTTAATACAAAAGACGCATCCAGTTGGTCCTATTCTTCAGATATTCACTTTGCAACTCATAAATAAATATATTGATACATCACACAAGTCAATCAATTCATAATGTCGACGAGCAATCCACAATATGCCACTCATAGACAAATTGCCAGATTGAGACACGCAACCAAATCATGCATTACATGAGCCCATTTAGAATGCTGAAAAATCTGGATTCACATAAATTTGATCACTAAGGATCTGTAGTTGTTGTTGTGTCACAATCGATCACCGCAATTTTGCAACAATTATTGTTGCATTCCTTTGCACAATGATGATATTTGATAGAACAAAAGCCTAAGTAAGCCTCCAGAATGAAGGGTCGAAACAGCAGAACATGGTAATCCAAAGATAAGAACCAAGAAACGTGCAAAGTTAAACTACAGTACATGTTATCTTTTCATATAAATTTTTTTGTGGTTGTTAGCATTATCAATGGCAGCCACATTCCCAAAGTGACACAAGTTGCTCGAGAATTAGCTGCACACAGACGTGACACTATCAAAAACGCGAAGATATACACCAAATGCAGCATCAAAACATGGGAATAAGGAATCATCTTTACCTAAAGATGACACCTTCCCTTTCCCTTTTCTGTAATCCTTTACAGAAGGACACACATTTTATACTTACCACTAGCTGATCGATCACAAAGAGTGAGGAAAAAAAAAAGGAAAAAAAGAATAGCTACCTAGCACCGCCACATTGCGAGATCAAAGGCAGGCAAGATGATGATCTTGATGATAGAGCTCAATCGGCATTGATCATCGGCGAATCGAGGCCCTCCATTCGGCTGCGCACGATGCGGTGGAAGACCTCCCGGACCTGTCTCTCCAGCGGGTCCAGCCCGTCCTTCATGGCAGCGCACGCCGCGGCGAGCTCGGCCGCGGCCTCCCGCACCTCGGCTTCCCGCTCGCCGGTGAGTGGCACCGGCGCGGCGTCGATGGCCTCGGCGAGCCTCTGCGCGCACTTCTCCAGCGCGTGGATCTCCCTGAGCAGGCCGCACGAGTTGCGGCGGTCCTTGCGCTTCCCCTCCTCGGCGAGGCGGTCCTGGAGCGCGAGGAGCGGCGGCGGCCCAGGGGAACGCGGCGCGCGGCGGCGGGGACGGGAGGTGGTGCGCCTGGAGCGCGGCGGCGCGGTCCGGGCAGGGGACCGCGGCGACGAGCGCCCAGGCGGCGAGGTGGAGCAGGCAGCCCATGGCGTAGGTCGGCGCGGCGAGGCCCGAGGCGGCGGCCTCGTTGGCGCGCGGCGCGGCCAGGCCGGCCCCGATGGCCTGCAGCTGCCTCGCCGCGGACCAGTTGCGGGACACGCTCCAGGAGAGCGAGCGGAAGTGCGCGGACGGCGACGAGGACGAGGACGAGGAGGAGGAGGCGGAGGCGAGGGACGCGGCGCGGGACGGGGACGCCCGCGCGCGGCCGAAGGAGCGGTTGCGGTGGGACGAGAGGAACGAGGCGAGGCCGCCGCCGGCGCCCGCGGCGGCGGCGGCGTCGTCGATGAGGAGCACGGAGAGGTCCGAGAGCGCCTTGCGCGCGCGCCGGAGCTGGCCCTCGTGGATCCGCCCCTGCCCGTGGGCGGCGGGAGTCGCCGGCAGCAGCGCGGAGGCCGCGATGCCCGCGAGGCGCTCCCAGCGGCGCGCCTGGTCGACGCCGTCGCGCGCCGCGTTGCAGACGTCGAGCGCCTTGACGGCGCGCTCGCCGAACTCCGCCACCATCTTCTCCGCGGCAGCCGCGGCGGAGGGAATGGCCGTGGCCGTGGCCCCGGCGCGTTGGCGGCGGCGGCGGGACTCGGCCAGCGCGACGCGGAACTCGTCCTGGCACAGCAGGAACGCCTCCAGCAGGCGGCGGATCCACGGGATGGACATGAACTCCTCGTCCTCCTCCCTCAGGTCCGCGAGGTGCGCGGCGACGTGGGCGTGGAACTCCTCGAGCTCCGGGTCGACGCCTGTCGGCGGCGGCGGCATCGCGGCCGCCGCCGACGACGACGCGGACGCCGGGGCGTCGCGGCGGAGGGAGAGGAGCGTGCGGCCGAAGGAGGAGAACGGGGAGGAGTGCGTCGACGGGGAGGAGCCCTGGAGGTCGGTGGCCGGCATCGTCTCGGCGTCGGCGGCGGACGGATCAAAGCGCGGATCTTGGACAGGGGAGGGAACGGCCGGCAGCGTGGTGGGGCGACGAGGGCGGGGGGTTTTGGGTCAGGTGTCAGGTCCGCGGGCGCATGGCGGCGGCTTTAACTCTTAGCTCCGGCCCAGCTCGACTCAAGCAGGCGTTTTTCCGGCGAGATGAGAGATTACGTGGGGGATGCGGCGCCGCTGGTGGTGGTGGAATGAATGGTGGTGATGGGGAGGATGGTGGCACGTATATATGTGTGTGGGGGTGACGCGATTAGGGGGGGGGGGGATTAGTTTATTAATGGTCTCGGAAGGTTTGGGAAGAAAGGGTCCGTCTGACGCTCTGATCGTCTGGGCTAATCATGGCGGTTGGAGTAGTTTAGTGGCGAGGTGGAGGAGTACTAGAGCAGCAGTGCTTTACTAGTTTTTGTTTTTGTGGAGTGGAAGCAAATATTCCTCCTCTGGTTTCGGAATGTTTCCGGTTTTTGTTTAGGGAATTTTTGGTAGACGAAGAAGAAGAGGTGGTTTTGCTATGAGGGCCCTTGGGAAACAATGTAATTTCTCTCGGGTCCTCGGCAATGAACTGTGGTACAGTGTAGATAGATGGGATTTGATGTCGTCGTAGCATGGAGTAGCAATGGCTCGGAAGGAATACAGGGACTTTCGTTGGTTAGTACTACTTCCTTCGTTATTACGTGTACTATTTTCAGCATTTGTTGGGGAGACGGAAAAGTAATTAGGTAATAAGCAGGCATACTATAAGCGCATGTGCCGTGCGACCTTAACCACGAGTCCCACAAGCAGGCACGAGGATGGTACACCGCCGTGACGCGACGGCGACGGCGACGCACAATAAATTGGGCGCGCTCCACGTACGTACCCATCCGTGGCGGCAGGCAGCCAGCATCCCAGCAGCAGGGCGGCCGTGATCGCGTCGTGATGGTGCGCCGTGCGGTGCAGGACGCGGAGGCGCACGGACGAACGCATGCAAATCCGGCGATCTGCGGGGACGGATCGGCAAAAACAGGGACGGACTTGCCGCTGCTGCCCGTGCTCCGTGCTCGTGCTCGTGCGTGCGACGGCCGACGGGACACGGGAGGAGGCGCGGCCATTATTCTACTCGTTTGGTTCACTTTGGTATATAGAAAATAATAAAGTGTTGCTGGGTGGGTGTAGTTTAATCGGACGGGACGGTGGAGACCGGTCGAGATCGAAGTTTGAACAGTCCAAATCCTGCCCACGGGCGCTGGACCAGTGAGTCAGTCAGTGCAGGAAAGCAGTCGGTGGTCAGGTCGGGCTTGATTGAGCAGGACGACGACGACGAGGAGAGGGGGATTTTTTGGGCTTGGATTTGATTAGTAAAGGAAACCGAGTTCTTTTTTTGTTGATAATATATAAAGTAGGTATAAGAAACCGAGTCGTTTGTGCCGTCGAGGGAGCCTTTTCGTTTCTCTATCTAATCCGCTCCAGGCCATCAGCAGCCAGCAGTAGCTGTGACCGCGGCGGACGCGGTCCAGGTCCGCGTGGGTGGCCGAGCGAGCTGCGAGCACCCGCGCACGCGCACGCGCACGCGACGCGGCGAGGCGGCGTTCCCATCTCATCTCACCGGCACCGCACGCGCGCGGGGGTTCGGCGCTGCCCCCTCGCCTCTGGTGCCGGGCCGTCGGCGGCCACCCCCGCCCCGGGGTAGTTTCGGGAGCCGGCGACCGAGCGAGCGGGGGCAGGCAGGCGCGGTGGGCGCAGCCGCGGGGCGCGAGACCCGGAGCGGACGCGGACACACGTACGGGGGCGGGCACACGGCTGGGGGTGGTGTGGCCTGGTCCCTGCTAGGAGTACTCGTGGTTGACCCGGTGGGTGGGTCCGCGCAGGCAGAGACACTGGGTGGGTGGGTGGCTTCAGACTTGGAGACTTGGGTTGGGTTGGGTGGTGGTACGTGCATGCATGGCGTCGCCGCGCGGGCGGCCACGTCAGCAGGACGCGGGCGCACAAGCGAATGGAAAAAAAATAAAAAAGAGGTGGGCATGCATGCATTTGGCGGAGGAGGCGTAGTAATAACGACGAACAAGGGTTAGCCGAGGCGTTGCTATCGAAAATCGAACAGTGGAGGGGGCGGGGGGGTTTCTATCGCCCAATCCACTTGTTGCTTGTCCGTGTCCCCCTTTCTCCGTTACGGACGTGGACGCTTCCTGCTGCCTGCCCTCGGACCTGATGACAAGGCCAGAATTACCACCACCATCACCAGCCAAGCCAACACAACGGCGACGTGCGTGTCTCACGGCCGTCCGATCGCGAGTAAACCATCGTCGTCGTCGGCTGACGTGGCGGGTTGTACGTACCTACGTACGTACGTGCACACGAATGACGGAATGACGATGATGTCAAAAAAGGAAAAAGAAAACAATCACGGAATGAATCCTAATCCAATAGTACTAGATTTCTGTCTGTCTGCTCGATCGTACAGCTAGCCGTCGTCGATCGAGCAGCGGCGCGGCGCTAGCTGTAGTGAGCGTGCTGCGTGCATGCAACACACGGCCATGTGGGACGGATTCATGCCATGCCATGCCATGCGACCAGGAGCAACAAGAAATGTTCAGCCTGCGCAAGGAAATCTTGTCTGCGGCGGCTATTAGCTTGTGGTGGAAGTTCAAGTAAAAAAAAAAGAAAGAAAGAAAGAAAAATCCATTCAGATTTGCCATCCAACACTGAGGCCGAGTGGTCGAGCGATTGGCGTTTCAGAGTTGAGGCCCTGTCTCTGCGTGCGGCAAGGCAACAACAGCAAGGCTTTTCTCCGTCAGGCGTTTCAGCTTTGCACGGCGAACCTGGGCCTGCCAATCCGATCTAGTAAAAAAAACAAGTAGTACTAGGACCGATTTGCTTCACCAAACATTTGTATTCGTCTTGTTTAGAGATTGTGTTTCAGAGTTGAGGCCCTCCCTGACTGCCTTCTGTGCAGCCAAGGCAACATTAAATAAGAAAAAAAAAATTAATTAGGCAGTTTTATTCTAAATCAGGCGTTTCAGCTTTACACGGCGAACCTGAGCCTGCAATCCGGTCTTTGTACAAGTAGTACTAGGACCGACGTGCTTCGCAAGAGATGTGTACTACGTAGACACTGACGGCCACCACTCACGATTCCCCTTTCTTCCATTCCACTTCCATCGCCATTTGCCATGACGATGACCCGGACGAGCTGACAGCCTGACAGAGACGCGGTCCGTCTGTAGCAACACACATCGAAAAACTAGTGGCTGGCATCGGCATCGATCGAGATCGGCCAATCTCTCGATCATCGTTTCTTGCGCAGCAGGGAAAATATGTATGAATAATATGATCCGCCCATGCATATTCGTCTTCCTCCTGTTCCTGTTGAGTTGCCTTCTCCGCACGCCACAAGAACAAGGCCGGCCAAGAGGGGGGCGGGCGTCTGTATTTGGGAATACCCTGTCTCTGTCATGCCACCAAACTCTAGACAGGGACGCCTCTCTCTCTGCTTGAGTCTAGAATATGATACACGAGTTCCCTTTCGGATCTCCTTTTCTCCAGACCTGCACTGCGCCCCAAGATTTTGGTTACTCTCCAAGACTACAGCTGCAGTAGGCGCATTTATCTGTCTGTATAATAATAACTTTATTTACCGGCAGCGAAAAGTCCGTGCTTCAAAAAAAGGACTTGCTGCCTTGAGGCAAAACAAACTTATCAGGCCTTGTTTTTATCACACAAAAAATCGCATAGAAGGTTTTTTGTATTTGGTAAATATTATTGATTTATCATAGGCTCAAAAGATTTATGATTTACAACCAAACCATGTAGTTAGTTATTTTTTACTAACATTTATACACGAGTTAGAAATTTGTAATGATATCCTTTTCTCCAGACCTGCACTGCGCCCCAATATTTTGGTTACTCTCCAATACTACAACTGCAGTAGGCGCATTTATCTGTCTGTATAATAATGACTTTATTTACGGGTAGCGAAAAGTCCGTGCTAAAAAAAAAAGCCTCGCTTCGAGGCAAAACAAACAATAAACACCTCATCGGTCAGGAATTCCCATCAGTCACCTCCCTGATGACCCTGCTGAAGTGACAGCAGTGGTCCTCCAATGATGGCCTTGTTTGATTCTCTTGGAGAGATGACATCAATTTGTGCATGTAAAGAGCATTAAATATAAATAAAAAAATAACTTTGTTCAGTTTGGTTGTAAATATTGAATCTTTTGAGCCCAACTAGGTTGGAAAATATTTACCACAAACAAACGAAATTTACAACCAAACTGTGTAATTAGTTACAAATTTTTTTTACATTAAATTAAATAAAAAATAACTAATTATATTGGGTTGTAAAAACTTTTTAATGTGATGGAACAATATTTACCAAATAAAAAGAGTCTGAAAAAAGTCCTCCCCATCTAAACAAGGCCCTGTTGCAGCATTCGTCGCCTGCTGAAGGTGACGACGGCAGCCATCTACCCTTAATTGACTGGCGACCGAGAACAAAATTATTATCCAAGCCTGAATTCATTCGTTGCAGCTGTAACTATCTCTGTTAATTCATAGTACATGTCATCGCCGACGAACAAGAACAATCCGACGAAGAAAGGCTACAAAACCATCCAAATACGGATACAGAGTTAATGTTACAGGGGAAGGAAGCTACAGAAAGAAATGGGCATACAACAGCAAAGCAGCAGCAGCTACAGATTATCACAAGGAAGGAAGCTGCTGAAACAAGATTCAGCCCCCCACGCAATTCGGGGGCTGTTTCTCTGAGTTAAAAAGGGATTGGCGTCCCAGTCCCAGCTAAACTTGAGGACAGAGAGCAGCAGCTTCTTGGACGAACACAACTACTGACAATCAGTGTCTTCGATTATTCGATAAGCGCTATAAATGTGGAACTTATTCGCAGGCCAACTTGGTGTCGAAGCTGCCAGGCAGATGGCGAAGGCCTGGAAGGCTGACAGTGGGTAGCAGTAGTCCATGGTGAAGATGTCCTTGCCGACCTTCCCGAACTGCAGTAAGACCTTCTCCTGGTCCAGCCGGAGCTGGACCTGGAGCTGGCGGCAGGGCTGCCTGCAACGGGGTCGGGGCTCCAGCGGCTGGCTGCGTTGTCTCGGCAACTAGCTGGAAGTTCTTGACCGAGGCGACAGTCACCCGGCCCCGGAAGTTGAGACACCAGCACTGCAGCTGCTCGTGCCATCTCGGAGCCTTGTTGCGGAGGACCAAAGGCATGTCCTTGCACTCCTCATCTTCAGCGTCACTCAATGCCTGACCTCTGCTAACAATGCCGTCCCCTGTCACAACGTTGGAGAACCGGGAACTGCTGAAGTGCATAGAGTGGTCTATAGTAGACGACTTCGACAAGGAGACGCTGCTGAACGATCCGCCGACAGAGTGGGCAACGATGCTATCTGGCTGGCAAGGGACACTACCACCAGCCTCAAGGCACGAAGCTGGGATGGAGTGCATTATGCAGTTCATCCGCCTTGGCCCTCGAGTTCCCAAGACATTCAGCTCGTATGAGACTTGTCCTATGCTGTACCGGCTGCTAGAAACCTTGGTCGAGCCCCCCTTCTTGGAGTAGAATCTCTGGCTTGTTTTCCCTGCCACTGCAGGACTAGTTGCATTGTATGGTGGCTGAGTATCGTATATTACAAATTTTGTGCCAAGGAAATTTGACCTGAAGTCCAAAAGGAAACAACATATGTCAGATTAAAATGTTGTGATATTCTGAAAATAAGATAAAGTTTATTGAAGCTAGTGCAGCAGTACCTTAATTTCCCAATGTATGTGTTGTTACTGGTAGACCTAGACATATCACCAGAATCTATTGATATTATATATTCTGTATATGTTGCGCGAGTGTTCCTTTTTGCTGATAGAAGGAATTTGCCATTTTCGGCAGGCACAGCTGTAGAGACAAACAATTATAACATGTCAAATAGCAATACTGGTAAAAAAATTAAAGAAGTAGCCGAGCAAGAAAAACATGTATTTCTGCCTCTCTTTTTTGTATGGAATGCTGAGCCTGATACAGTGACAGGTACAAAATCATGGTGAATACATATAGAGACCATTCGATAACAGCCAAGCAACTGTGCATACTAATGCTTAATTATAACAAGCTTTGATGAGTTTATAACGAGCTGGAATGATCACAGGTAAGAGCAAAACGGCATTCTTCCAGATGAGTTGAGAGAATTAAAATGCTTGCTGCCATTAATACTCCATCTAATAAGAACAATTAGCAACTGTGCATACTAATGCTTTGACTATTACAAGTTGAGAACCTATGGTCTTCAATGAAACTAAAAATAAGGGCATACTGGAATGGTTCTATGGATTCCAAGGAGGGCAAAGCAAGAAACTGAGAACAAAATATCAAGAACTGGAAAAAAAATGCCGTTCTCAACACAAGGCTTGTCTGTACACATGCATAGGAAGATACATAACACAAAAACCATTAATTTTGAATCAAAACAAGAAATTTCTCATGTATCATGATCGCTGATAAGCTCAATGCTTACAAAGGCTCGCAAATAAAGCATGATTAATATTTGGATAAAAAACATAAATTTGGGCAAAATAGAGAATATCTTGCATTCTTTCTACAGAACACTAGAGATTTTAAGTTCTGAATACATCTAAATACAGATACCAAAATTTTATAAAAAAAATTCCAATAGTCTACACAGCAATGAACTTACCAGAGCTAAAACTAAGGTACAGGTTGTAAATTTGGGTAGATTTATCCCTCTTAATGAAACACTGAATTGTTCCATCTCGAGACCCAGGCTGTGAACAAGAGGAACAGCAGGAGCTATTAGTTTATCCAAATATGACTGGTATATCAATACTGAACCATGGAACATTCACAATGCTAACGAATCAGGATAGATGGATAATGAGGTAATAACATAACTAAATGATTTACCTGCTTCAGGGAAACAGGAAAAGTGATTTTTCCAGAAAACTCTGGGCTCTTGACAATCTCTCTGCACATCTCTCTCCATGTTCTGCAGACAGCTGCGCAAGCAACTACATGCTTCCTAGAAGGCCATGTGTCCTCACTGGTCTCCAACCTCTCAATCACATCTCGAAGTAATTCAGGAGGCAAGCTAGCCCAGCAGCTGCTCTGTACCACAGGCACTGGGTCGTGCAGCTCATGGACAGCACCATGAGATTTCCCTCTGTGAGGGCCCAGAAACCTGACCTCGAATCCCCTCCTAGACAAGCTCCCGAAACCATCCCTTACATCACGCACGATGCTACGGAATGACATCTACTCCAGTAGGAAAGAACTCTTCTGAAGTGCCAAAAAGGTCCTCCTAGATTAAGGCAAGCATCTTCCTTAAACTCAAGAAAAGACCTGGAAGACAAACTTAGTCTGTTAGCAACAATTCAAAAATATCCCTGGAACAAGAAAACAATTAGTTAGCGACATCCATTTCCGACATCTCCTAACCTACCTCGAGGAAAAAATGAAAAATAAAAAGTAGCTCATATAGGTAGTATTTGGACAATATGCCATACAAAGCAACCACAATATCAGCTCCAACCCATCACATCAGCATAGCCCAAAAGGACACGACACCCCTAAAACACTACCCGGCACTAGACAGCAACTTTTTCTACTATTAGCAATTGAGCATCCAGATTTCAGTCACTGTGATTAAACCATCATACATCCCACTAATTCTATGACAGCCTATCATCATCAAGGGCAAAACCCTCAGGTTGAAGCCAAGTCACCATCAATAATTCAATAAAGAACAAACATGAAACATGTACCTTCCCCTAGTATGACCACCAACCCACCACCAACCTCAATTTACTAAGCGTACCATCCTGAAAGCAATGGACATTTCAGTACAGTTAGTTGGGTCGGTTGGATGGACACTCGATTGGGTCAGGATCCCACTACAACCGAAGCAGTGCGCTAACTTCCACTAGTAACCACTACATACAGAAAAAGGAAAGAACAAGACAGTGTACAATAATAGCAGAAGCATATGCATCACATGTACTAAATAAACATAACCAACAAAGTTCATACCAGATCAACTATAATTGCTACTAGGGATTGCCTTAAGAGAAGCAGGTCAGGATGAAGTCACGCGGAAATGACCAGAGGCACAATTACTTAATTTAACCCAGCCACCCAGGCAGGAGTAGAACAACATCACCTAGTATCGAGTTTCACTACATCCGATGGATGAAAGCTGCCCCCCAAAAAATTAGTACAAAATCTTTCTGTAGCAACCGCATCCTGTACGAAACGAAACGAAACGGAGTGAACAGTCAAAAGCGCCTCCTTTTCACACAAATCGCGCCAAATTTACCTAATCTGAGCTAGTCTCCATCGCATCCCACCAAACCCACTGAATCGGTAGGAAGAAAGAGCTAAAAAAACCTCTCTTTTCCGCGCGAACCAAACTAGAAACGCGCGACAACACAAGCCCCCTACAATCGGCGGCGGCGGAGCATGGATCTGCGTGGCACGCACCTGGGGCTGGAGCTGGGCTGCGGCGGAACGGCGCGGCGGGGCGGGCGGGGCCCGGAGCCAGGCCGAGCCCGAGCTACGCTGGGGACGCCGGGCGGGATTCCGAAGGCACCATCCGGATCAGAGGGAGGAGAGGACGGCGGTGCGCGAGGACGGAAGGGAGGAGGAATGGGGGAGCGAGCGTTGGGAACTGGGGAGGCGAGGCGGAGGAGCCGAAGAGGAGAGGAAAGCGGTGGTGGCGTGGCTCAGTGTGGCTGCATGAGCCAGCAGTGGATGCGGTGGTGAGCACAGGCACAGACAGGCACAGCCGCCGCACCGCACAGCGCACAGGGCTCGTGTGCGCGTAGCGGATGCGGATGCGGATGCGGATGCGCCTCTCTCTGCCCGTGTCATTTTCAGGACAACGGAACGGGAAACGCGCTGGCAGTGTGGCACATAGGAGTAGACTGTAGTAGACATAGAGATAGCCGTTGGGCGTTGTTGGCTCTTGTCAATTGTTTTTTGGGCTGGTCAAGTTTTGGACTCCAATCATACAACAACAGCCAAAGTTTCACGGCAGGCGAAAACTTTGATTTGGGTTTCAGCGGCGGATCTAGAAACGAACTAAGAAGGGGTTAAATAATGTAAATTTATATAAAATTTACTAGTTGAAGCCAATAGGTGTAATAGAAGTGTCAAGCTATATTTTAGATTTTAAGTCGCTTTGGTTTTTCTGAGTATAAGGCCGTCTCCAATGGTGGTAGAAATCACCAGCAAGAAGCATTTTTTATTCATCCGAGGAAGAGAGAGAACGAAAAAATTGAGGCGCTAACGATTTCTCAAGCGTTAGGCTCGCATAACCTCCCATGCTATTTGTGTCACTGCCATCACGTCCTTTTACTAGCTTGGCAATGATGATTTAGATTTTCCACATATTTTATTGTCTCTTTCTTAGATTTGAGCCGGCAATTTGTAAAGTCCATTGGAGACGCCCTAATAGTTTTGTCTGTGTTTAGATATACTATATGTTTAGATACATAATAATAAAAACTGGATATCTAAAAAAAGCTACAATGACTTATAAATTGAAACAAGGGAGTAATAAAAACCTCAAATAACAATATCAATGTAAACTGCTCAAACAATATAGAACATCAAGAATAGAACATGAAGAATAGAAAAAACACCAAATAAAGAGCATTAAATAAAGAAAGATTGATGGGCTTCTCTATAGACTTGTTCCTTAAAAAATGGGCCATGCCTAGTGCTCTAGCCCTATTGACCCAGCCATGTATGCGTCCTTATTGCTTTTATTTATATAGAAGTGGAATCAAACCTATCATTGTTTCTTTTGACCTTCCTAGTTTGTAACTTTTAGAAAAGTATAAATCTTGCCTAGAGATTTAGCAAAAAGATAGTAGGAATTAGAACCACCAAGCTTACTTGGGACTGCTCCCCTCCACCAAAATCCATAGGCGGACGTAGAGGATATTCTTAGAATCTATAACTCCTATAATCTTAACCCCCACTAAGTAATTCTCTCGCTTCTGATTGGTCGAGACTTCAAAAGTGATGTCAGCTGACATCATCAAAGGAGTTACCTCCACTAAGTGGCTCATTTATCTCCCACCAGCTTTTTCTTTGGAAATAAAAAAAAAATTGTAGCACCTAAACCAAGTATCGTAATTAAAATTCAATTGCACCATGGTATTCCTCGCAATAAACTCTTCAAAACGAAACCCGACATGGATATATTTCGATAATTTAAACCGTTTCTAAGCAAAAACCTGTTTATAAGCGAAAACATAGCAAAGTTGCATATCATATGAATTACATGTGGTCCTCTGAAACATGCATAATTTTATGAAAGAAAACTCCTAAAATTTTGAGAGGGGGATGACTCTCAGGTACAGTAGGGGGTGGAGGTTCGGGTAGATAAGATTTGGGTAATGTCAAGTTCAAATAATCTATACTATGTATGTCAATGGATACAACCTCCGTAATTAACCTACTATGTCCATATATATGTATCTACTAATTCATAGTTTCGACTATTATAAACTCCTTACATTTTTACTTCATACTCGCAGCAACGCGCGGGGCATCCTACTAGTATCTAAATTTTTTATGTACTCTTAAGTATATGTATATATACTTATCTATATCTATACCTAATCTATCTCTATATGGATGTGGAGCAGAATTTATGGAGCTGTCACTATTTTGCATACATGCTCTACGTAAAACATCTTACTATTACTAATTAGAGGCCCCAACGGAGACACCACGTTAACTCTCACCAGATGCACTAGAAAAAAAGATAAATCCTAAAAATTCTCACAATAATCAGAAATATCTGACCTTTAATTTGGTAGACTCTAATCATAATCTCCAATAATAGCCATTGGATCCATTGTAATTTCCAAAAGAAATTACCCACCTATGTCATTATGAACAAGATATAAAATAACCCCCTAATTTTGCGTAAAAATTACCCACCTCTGCCATTATAGATAAAAAGTAGTCTAAAATTTTATTGTTAGAAAGAAGAAAAGACCTCATCTGCACCTAAGAATTCTGCCGTGGCAAGTAGCCATCACGTATGAGATAAAAAAAAAGTATCCATCACTATTATGGGGCTGGGTCATAACGAAAATCTTTTTACAAATACCGATCATGTTTATGGGGGGCTGGGTCCATCTACTACGATTAAAAAGCTAGATAACTTTCTTTTACGATAGGCACTAGGTAAATTAATAAATGGTGGTACACCCATCACATTTATTAATCTATTAACTAAAAAAATCAGATAGAAGGTTAATCTGTTAACAAAATATCATAGGTAATCTAAACATAGAAATTTTTATAATAATTAGAAATATTTAGCCATTAATTCAGTAGACTCTAATCATCAAATATTCATTAGATCTATTTTGTTCTATAAAAATTTACTCGCATCTATCATTATAGAAAATACATAAAGTTTTCTCTAATTTTGTATCTAAATTAGCCACTTATGCCCTTATAAAAGATAATCTATAAATTAATTATCCACCTCTCTCATTATAAAATATAATTTAATTACTATTACTAATTAGAGGCCCCAAACAGAGGCACCATGTTACCCCTCACTAGATACGCTAGAAAAAAAGAAGATAAATCCTAATAATTCTATAATAATAAGAAACATTTAGAAACATTTAGCTATTAGTTTGGTAGACTCTAATCATCATCTCCGATAATAGTCATGGGATCTATTGTAATTTATAAAAAATACCTACCTCTACCAATATGAAAAATATATAAAATAACTATAATTTTGCGTAAAAAGTACCAACCTCTGCCGTATAAAAGATTATTATTTAATATAACCCCTAAATTTGTATATAAATTGCCAAAAATTGACATTAAGTAAAATAATTCAAAATAACCACCTAAATTTATATCTAAATTATCTACTTTGCCATTATGAAACATAATTCACAATAACTCCCTCACATTGCATCTAAATTACGCACCTTTCTCGATATGTAAATACAAATATATGCTATTAAAAAAAATAAACCAATAGATATCAAGTACGAGACATATATATTTATAGATTACAAAATTCTACAATTGCAAAATAGGAAAAGTATTTATTTTAATTGCTTATAAACATGTAAAATATTTATTAAATAACCACATAGCAATAACATAACACCGATAATTTCCTTTAATTATATTAATACTCCATTATAACCAATTTCATAAGTTGTTTCTTAAATAAGTTTATGCATTTTAATTGATAGATTATGTTATGCCAATATTGATAATTTAATTTTTAGCCCTTATGATATATAAAACAATACTACAAGCAGATAATTCTATGATATAACAAATTCAAGAAGTTTAGTGCTAGAGTGTAATCTAAGTTTCAACTTAATTAACATTTGAAAAACAATAATACTTAGACCCTAAACTCTTTTTAATTAACAAACAGAATAAAAATTAGAAAACACTAAAGTTTCTACTTAACATGTGACAAATTGTACAACTAAATAAAAAGTTAAAAGCTAATCTAGATTTCATGATATCACAGAAAGGGGTGCAATAAGAGTTTAATTATTTGTCTAATATTAGGTTTCAAGAATATATCACACTACAAAAATAAAAGATACTAGAAATGCGAACTATAGGTCCATAATGGAGCCTCCACATTAATCCTGATGAGACACGGTAGGAAAACAATAGATACATCCTAGAAATTCTCATAAAAAATTGAAACATTTGACCATCAATTTAGTATAACTTAATAACCGTTAATAATAATAGTTATTGGATCTATTATATACTCTAAACACCTCCTCTCTATTACATAAACAACATAAAAGAAATCATGACTACATTTACACTACCCACATATGCCATTAAGAAACATGATCTAAAGTAGATCTAAATTTGCATCTAATTACCCACATACTCCTATTACAATAGATAATTTATATAACCTAATTTTCATCTGAAAATTAAAAAAATTAAATATCCTCTCCGATCTACATATATATAAAGATAATCAATATCTTCTATTAAAAATTGTTTAAATAACCATAGATCATGTATATGTCTCTACATTACCGACTTTACCAATACTAATATATTAAGATTTATTTAATGTAAGCATAAACATTCTATCAGCATGCATTGGTGAAAAATATTATGTTATGTTTCACCAAAAAAATATTGCCTTAACAACTCATAGACTACTGATGCTAACAATGTTTTTTTTTAAAACCGTATTAGTAACCATGACATAATTTATATAGGTTGTTACTTTATATATATTTATATATATTTTAACTAAATGTTTGACATATTTGTATTGATAGTATAACCATAACTCCATATACCCCATCCGTCTTAGGATATAAGGCGTATCCACCAACTTTGGTTCAAAAACCAAGAAACGTATTTAACTCTCTCTCTCTCTCTCTCTCTCTCTCTCTCTATAACTGCATCGATGTACGTGTGTCTATAGAGACCACGCCTTATATCACGGGACATGAATAAAAAGTAGTTACACCTTATATCTTGGGATAGGAGTATAATTTATTGATAGGAAAAAATCAATCATCTTAACAATTACTATGGGAGACTACCGGTGACTATTTTTTTGGCCCTTTAACATTGCCCTAGAGTAATTCAATCATTATAAAGCTTAAGATTTAAATTCTCTTGATCATAGCATTAACTGCTACCCCCACCCGAGATCTCATTTCAAACTCTATAACTTTACTAAGGTAACATGGCACACGTTTCAAATGATTGTATATGTTATTGTAATATTTAAGAATGCACCCAGGAAATAAAATCCTCATTTTAAAATAGTGCGAAATGAGAGTTAGTAAAAGATACAAGAGGTACAGAAGGTTTTACTTGAGAGAAAAATATGTAGCCATCAATAAAAATAGAATTTAAAAATTCAAAATTTAGATTTATGATTTCTTAAGACATGTGATGCAAAGGGCCACCATAGTTAATGGTAAGGTTTAAACTAAGGATATTAAAATATTTAGAGGTGCCATACAAAGCAAAAAAATGAATATGGATGAAAAATATATAATTTAGTCCGTTGCAAAAAAAAAAAAAAAATAGTAAGTTTATGATCATTAAATATAGATGATGAAGTATCTATTATGTCTACTTCGTAGAGAATAAACAAAGAAAAATATAGAGAATAAATAGAAAATACAATGTAAATTAAGTAATTCTAACCCGTGCGAGAGCACGGGTTGATGGACTAGTGAGATTTAATTTGTTTAGTTCTCTCTACTATAAAATATTGATGCACTTTCACAATACAAAGATAGCCAAACACAAGCAGTGCACGTGTTCCACATCTAGCAGGGATAGAAAGTAGGAACTAAATCTTTTTTACAAAGGACATGTTTCTCAAGATACTAAAATACTTTTCTCAGGTTTAGCTTGCGTTATTACTAGTTTTACACCATTAGATCTTGTTTGGTTGCATACAAATACACCTCAATCTATGTGGTTTGATAAGGGTCAAAGTGGAATTTAAATTGACATCCACTCTAATCTCTTCTAATTAAACCACGTGGATTAATGTGTATTTATATGCAGCCAAACAAGCCTTTAAAATAGAAGCATTGATCAACCACAGGTCATGCATGATTCCCATGGCCTTTTAGCTTAAGCACTAGCTCTAGCCCCTTGTATGTCTCAGCTCGAGTTCGAAGCGTTTGTTCTCACTCATGATAATCATTAATTCTCTAGTGCCTATTCTATCTCCCTTTCCTTTTTCTTCCTCATTCACTTCCAACTTGAGATGTTGCTTTCTGGAGTTCCCAGTTACATGGCTTCAATCTCTGAAAGCGACGTTTCTGAATCTTTAGTGCTTGTAAAGTCAAATTCTGTTGCAACAAATAAAGCCAAGTTGGTTCGATCCGGGGGAGCATTGATGATATCCACTGTGATGCCATGGGGATCAGCAGACCTCTCTCACTACTTCATGATCAGCTTCAGAGGTGGCCAAAGCAAACATCACGTCACCTTGATATACATGCTGAAGAAAAAAAAAATGAAACACTTGCCAAGTTGGAAGTCAGGTCTTATAGACCAAATCAAGCCCGACAGTATTACTGCCGCAGAGGAGGTGCTACAACTACAAGCAGGAGGTTCAACAAGTACATCTCACAAAGACAGAACACAAAACAAAGTCATACGCACAGGAATGGTTGTCAGATTCTACTCTAATCTACCACCAACTTTGTCTTCCAGAAGCTCAACTGCGACCTGAAACAACAGAAAAAGAATTGAGTGTTAGTACTCACCATCAAAGCACATAACAACCAGCGTGTGGTTAATAAGCAAAAAGCAACAAATCACCAAGCTTTCAGTAATAAGTTTGGACTAAATTAATCCCTAACATTGTAAATTACATTGTTTGGGCTTTTAGTATTAGAACAAGCACAAGCAACCTAGGGTCTTAGAGCTCTCAACTATGGAACTTCTTGCAAAGCTAATGAACAAAGACCCTGTTGCTATAGTTATGAAGAATGCTTAACCCATGATTCATTCAAACAGAAGTAGGAAGAAAAGCTCATTCGTTCCACATACATACTGGACAGTAGTATGCATAACTGGTAGAGGAACCAACACAAAAAAAGGGGTACCAAAGCCTAGCTACATGATTCACAAACGAGATACATAAAAGATGACACACTATATACCACATCTACAAGTGTTCCAGCATTGCAGGGGGCATAGTTTCCAATTTAAGAACCATAGAGCTTCCGATTTAAGTGTAAATGGTAATGGATGTTGCCATATCCAACTGGATGTTACCAAAAGCGGCAAGGATATCTGATCACCCCCAATAACCAACAAGTACATCATGCACAATCATTGTGAAGTCAGAGTAGCATCAGGATGAATATCACAATTTTTCCACATTTAAATGTAAATTGTCTGTTATTCCTAGAGCATTTATATGACTGCAATTAGCATAGATACAGGAAATGTAGCCAATCACAAGTTGATGATTAAGCAATGCTTTCTTATATGCAAATCCAATATGAACAGAAATATTAGGAATCGCCAAGCTTCATGTTTTTGTTCCCTCCATCGAAAAACATTGATGCACTTTTAACTATACAGATAAAAAATGACTACATCAATAGAAAGCACAAACAAGAATGAGTTCAATATCTAGCAAAGGAACCCAAAACCGGACACCACACTGCTCAAAGTAAAAGAGAGCCCAGCCCATGTATCGTTTGGCCATAAGCATTCATTTGTGAATGTGAAGGCTGGAGTGCTTTTATTTTGTAATCTAAAAAATATCTAGCAAATTAACACGGAAAAGGTTCAGATAAAAAAATAGCTGCAAGGTGATGATGGATATAAAGCCTTTCCTTAGTAAAGATAGTTCAAAAGCCCACTTACTTGTTTACCATCTTACATATAGCAGTGTTGATCAAGCAAAAGTTACGTATGGTTCCCCTGGCCTTTCCGCTTAAGATCTAGCTCTAACTCCTTTTGTCTCAGCTCAAGTTCCAAGCGTTTGTTCTCAATCATCATATGTTCATTCTCCAATGCCATTCTTTCTATCTCCCTGTCCTTCTTCTTCCTGAACCGCTCCCATTTGAGACGTTGCTTTGAGAGTTCCAGTTCCTTTGCTTCAATCTGCAGGCGACGTTTCTGAATCTCTATGGTTTGTGAAGCCAAGTCCTGTTGAAACAAAACCATGCCGGTTGCATCCGTGAAAGCTTTGTTGATGTCCACTGTGACAACATGGGGATCAGACCTCTCACTGCCTTCTTGAGAGCTTGATGTGACCAAGGCCATATCGTTCTGGCGCTTCCTTTTGTGCGTTAAGGGCTCCCTCATGTTTCTATGCACAGGATTTTGCTCTTCATCATTCTCCTCATAATCAGAATCCGCACTTTGATCATCTTCATCGGCATCTCCACTTGGATCCCTCAGAGGATCATGCTCCTCTTTACATCTAAGGGCAAGCAGTAGTGAATGCTGAAGTGCATGATCTTCAGGCAAATTTACACGGTTGTTGTTGTGGTAGGAACACATCTCCTCATAAAATAGGTGCTTTGAGCTAAGTATCTTTTTTGCATCATCTTTCATCTTATCAGAAAGATGATCCATGCTATCAAGAAGTGCTGGATTAGCCACAACATTGCAAGCAGTGCCCCTACCAAGGATGTCTGTCAGCCTTTTGTATCTCTTGTTAAGGTCATTGAACTTGTCCTCGCACTGTTGTGGTGACACATGGCAGCCTCTCTCTCCCATAACCTTCGATATCGCCTTCCATTTGCCCTTCTTCTGCATTATTGTAAAGTTTCTCCTGCCACCACCAGAATCAGCACCATGATCATCTCCAGTGTAAGACATTGCTGTAATCAAAAGTTTTACCATTGAATCTGTCCACTTCATACGATGCCATGCAGCGCCTTTCTTGCCTTTGCCACCTGGGGTATCAGTGGCATCTTCAGCCACATCATGTTCCTCACCATCACTCTTGCAGCTCTTTGAGTGATGACTATGGTGGTGGTGGTGGTCATCACTCTTTCCATGTTCTTTGAACTTAAACCCAGGAAAATCATCAGGCTCTGTAGCCCTGGTCATAGACATTGTGAAAGTCCCCGGCATCTGGGAGCTGCTGAAGTTCTGTTTTCCAGAGTTTGGAGCATGCTTTTGCATAGAGCTGCCATGTAAGTCTAAACTATCATAGGGAACCCCTTGCAACATATTTCCAGGGGGTAGTTCGTTGCCTTCCATTTGCTCAAATGGGTCACCCAGAAAATCAAAACTCTTGTTAATACCATATATGGGATGCAGGAAGTGCCACAAAACTTCACATCAATATCACGATGCCACCTAGAAAAGCAGTTTGGGATGAAATATTAAAATCCATTTCATGTATATTTCACTTTTTTGTAAGTGTGAAACCACACAGCACAACCAGAGTTCAAATTTTTAGAAGGATCACCTAAGATCAAAGAAAAAGGTTGAATTTTGACAAAATTAAGTACCACATTTCTCTAGAGATAATTTGCAGTGGTATGCAAATCAGATCATCCAACCAAGCAAATCATCCTGATAGCATTGTTGATATCATAAATTTGTAACCAAATGAGTGCAGCAGCATGAAAAGGAAACTGCCACACACCCAATTGGGGGCCTAGGAGGGAGCCCGAGCCAGCCATGCCTGGGCCAACCACGCCACCCTGAGGGGCGCGCATGACCAGCAAGGGGCGGCTCCTCGCCACGCTGCCAACAACCATATCAAGAGGATCCAAGATATAGGAAAGAATAGAGTCAGTATATGAAATAAAGATTGGATAGGATTAGAGAGTCCCAATCTATAAGGACTTCCCTTTAGATTACTTGAGAAACAAGTCTACTTGGGACTATAAATATAGGGGTCTTATAATCGTTCTAATCTCCCCATCTCTATGGCCTCCCCATCTCCTCTCCCCCCTCCCAACTCCCTCCCTCCCGCTGCTGCTCTAACACCCCCCCCCCCCAACCCAATCTACAGCAGGCCCCGCCCCCCCCATCTGCAGCAGCGCCTCCACCCTCCCCTACAGCCCTAGCTACCACCCCTCCCAAGGAGGACTTTCACAGAAACATTGCAGGGACTGTATCGAGTAAAATAATCAGAGTTCAGAGCTGTAATAGAAGTAGCAGGGAGCCATTTTACCTAGGTCATTGAATTTTTTCCTAAAGCAGTGGTAGAACGCCTTTTTTTTTTTTTTTCTTAAATGCGCAGGAGGACTGAGTATCATTTCATTAATAGGTAGACAAAACAGTCCGAATATATGCCAATTCCTTGTGCATCTACACCCTTTAAATTAGATAGAAACAGTATAGCCCAGCTAATGTCCTAGAAGAGTGCCCAGCGCCCTGGCTCCTGCCATCACCCAGGGGTGACCTGGGTCGTTCGCCTCATGCAACACCATCACCTCTGATGGTGAGATGCAGTCAAACATGCATCGATTCCAATGTTTCAAAATCGCCCAAGCAATGAGGATGACTAATGTGTTTAGTGCCTTCCTCGCTGCCTTGGGTGTCTTCTGCGTGCTTCATCATCACCATGCTTGGAACTTGTCGTCATCTTGTGATGGCACAAGGACATTTCAGTCCCAGATGATGAAGCACAGTAAACAAAACTTGGCGTGAGAACACAAAAGATAGTCTCATTCTCCTTATGGCATAAAGGGCAGCGTGGAGGGTGGGGGCCAGTCCACGGCGAGCCAGGCAGCCATCCAGCACCGCTTGTGTGCCACCATCTAGAGAAAGAACTTGCACTTCAACGGTGCTAGATCTTCCAAGTACGCTTGCGAGGCTCAAAGGCAATGGCACGGGTGAAGACTCGATCGTAGGCGGACTTGGTGGCATACTGACCAGCTAGCAAATTCTGCTGCTTTACTGGCAGCAAACTGGAACCCACTGCTAAAGTGGGAAATTGTCTAAGAAGAATATGCATGGGTACTGCTCTTCTCCTCACCCTAGGCATCAAGCATCAGATTTTACACAGAACAAATTCAGCCAGGATCTTCAAAGGCAACAAGGCGTCCCTGGGTAAGTTGGGTACACCTTCGGCTACATGACAAGGCGAAACAAGACGAACAACCCCTCCCTTCGATTTCATGCCAAAACAGCTGTATTGAATTATATTATTATAAAAGAGAACCATTTGTTCACCTAGTCATCAAAGATGCCATTTTGATATAGCACTGAGCCCTAGAGAAGTGAGTAAGTGACTGACTTCACAATCTGAATTCTGAAAATATTCCATAAAATTAGTCTGGTGATAACTAATTAGTGGCTAGTGGTAGCATAGTCTTTTCGTGCTTCGTCAATGGGCCGCCTAAATGGGTAACCATGTAAAGGTGAACATACAACTGTACAAAGGGAACAGCCGAACAGGGAGCTGTTCTTCCCCTCACCCAAGACACGGGTTCTCTCCAAAAGAGCCATCTTTATCTAATAACAATTTTTAAGAGAACACTGATGCAGCGAGCATCATAATCACATTTGGATTAGGGGACATGCCCATTCCCAATAAACAGGGCAAAATTCTAGAGCTAACAATACCACCAGGAAACCATTTCTTCGCATAGCCCCAATAGATCCCATACTATGCCCTATATAACTCAGACTTCGCGGAGCTTCAATCAAAGGTGAACAACGAACGAACTCCATGGCCTCTCGATTACCCCAACCCCACCCCTATTATCGACAGGAACGAATCTGCGCCGACGACGGCAGTCCTACAATCAAGCAGCTAACCAACGGAGCAAGAATCACCCACTAAGGTCTATTCCACCCATGATCTCCCCCATCAGGAACAGCACATTGGCCTCACCGCAAGTCCGCAACGGCAGCAGGGGAGAAAAAGGACGGCAGCTTCACACTACAGTACACCACGCCATGTCCCAATAAAGAAGCGAGGGGGCAAAAGCTCACCGTCGGGGCACGGCTCGCCCGGTCGGCGAGGAGAAGAGTCCCGCGCTGCCGCTGTTTCCCACTGGCACGCCACCAGCCGCGCTCACGCACGGCGCACCTCCCCTTCGGTCCTCGCCTAGGCCGTCGTTCTGTTGGGGTTGGCAGCCAGAGTTGCCGAGGACGGAAAGGCTGGAGCACGAACTGAAAAGCGACGCGCCGGCACCGCGCCGTGCGTGTGTCGCCCGGCTGCTCTCTCTGACAAGCGGGGGCGACGAACATGGGCCCGTGTGTCAGACGCGGCGGCTGGCTAAACCTGTGGGCGGGTGCGCTGCCTGCGCGCGTGTGGCGGTCGCGTGGGTTATTTTAACGCGGGCCCTCTGTTGGCCCACCAAAGTCACCAACCCGCCTCCCACCGTCTCGGGGCTCTTGGCGGCTGTTCTAGACCAGGCCCGACGGAGTTGGCCTATTGTAATCTGGCCCAGAATTAAATTGTAGGCCCACTAAAGCCCATGTCAGTGTCGTTTATAGTAGTACCTAGGAGTCCGTCTTCTGGAAAGCAAGACGGAAACTATGCTGTGGTATTTTTCTCGACATTATTTACGTGCTTTCTCGTCGTCATCAGGTAGCTAAATACTCTCCCCATAAAAAAGGTCGTCTTGATAGCGACACGGTCTGCAATCATAACTTTGACTTCTTATTCTATAAAAAAAATATTTATTGAAAAGTGATATATGTATATTTATACGAGAGTATTTTTCAAGATAGATTTGTTCATATGGTTTTATATTTTAAAACTTAATAATTTAGAAGTTATTTATAATTTATATTTTTAATGTTTGACCTAAAACTTATCCAAAACGACTTTCTTTATAAGTATGAAGGGAGTACACTAAGGAAAAAAATTGTGGGTAAACGAGGGAGAATTCATTTACCAATGCAAAAACTTTTTTCTTGTCAATGCAGGTCAGTCAAAATATATGGCGACAGGACAACGCAAATGCTCATATCATGTCATCTCTGTCTCAATCTCTATCTCTATCAATCAGAAGCTTTATGCCGTACAAACATCATCAACAGGAATTAGATCCAACAGGAGAAGCACCAAAATATTGTGTACAAATATGTCCTGGATTGGTGAAAGAATGATAAGCAAATTTCTTTATCCAAACATTTCCTACAGGATGTTTAGTTCAGCATGTGTTAGTTCCATCACAGGCATCACAGGCTTTGTTCCGGAATTTGCATTCATAGTTCAAGGTTTTGTTTTTGAACTTTAAAATCTGTTTGCATTCATAGTTCAAGGTTTATGCTTTGATTTTGCTCATAATAATTTTTATTAAAATAATGTTTTGCTATGTATCCAACGATGTGTGAACCAGATCTATCTGCATGCTTTGCCATCATTAATTATACTAGCTCATATTATAATTTTTCTATAAATATAATGTTCTTCTATATCAGCGCAGCGTTAGTACAGGATCATGCCGAGTATGCATTAGTGCATTAGTAGCCTGAAAACCAAAATAGCAAGAAACACACTGGAACTTAATTCGGCAAGGCATATAGCAGACTAGACTTGGATCGAAGAGAGATCCAAAACACAAATAAAATGAGAGAGATGTTCGCCTGATCCCACTTGATCGATACATCCGATCGATCGATCCAAGATAGGAAACCAGGAATATCTGTCAATGTCCGAGCAGCACAACGACTCCAGTGCCATGCATTTATAGGCAAAGGGTAACCTGCCTTCTTGCTCGACCAAACTAAATTAAAATCCGTCAAACGACCTAGTAAATTAATAGGCAGTCAATCTACCCTATATATACTAACCAGAGAGCAGAGACGCAAACTTGCAAGAACACACGGAAAACAAACAGAAATCTGCCAAGGTGAGAGACGACAGCTGATGAATGAAGATGATCGAAGGGAATTTTTTTTAATACTAAAAAAACAAAGAAAACAAATTAGTATGAGCGGAGAAGAGATCGAGTGAGAGATCGAGAGAGAGAGAGAGAGAGAGAGAGAGAGAGAGAGAGAGAGAGAGAGAGATGCATGGCTCAAGAGAAAAGAGAGATGGATCGGAGGAGAAATAAAGGAAGTTGCGAGAACTGCGCACCACAGCGACTCACGCAGGAGTTTTATAGGAATCGCACAGGCCCTCCAAGTCCGCGAATCTCTCGGATCTCATCAGATCGGAGGAATTTTCGTCGAAATTCTTTGGAACAACCCATCAGGTCAGTTAGAAGGCGTCATATATTTAAAGCATAAATAATCACTCCGTGGGTACTGAAAGAAAAGCTGGAAGGAGCAAATGGTCTGGTCCCTCCTGCCAAAGCAACAGCAGCCCTGCCCATGTTAGGCGCAGACATTCGGACTGGGGCACACAGGGCAACCGGCAACCCATGTTCCTGAATTTCATTCATGCACTCGCTACGGTACCTTTTTTAACAGTAACATGGGAACAACTTTAGCAGGCAGAAGCACATGAAATTCAGCAATCAGCATATCTGGGGACTGACAAGCAGCCAAAAGTAATCCCAGGGAAGTTGCCATTCAATTCGAAAGCTTAGAAACTTGTATGATGACAAAGTTGCGGCCAGCACCAAGAAATCATTCACAGAAATGCAAACTAACCAAACGAATCTTCATGTCAGTAATCAGACATCAGCTCAAAGAACCATCCACCAATCAGAAACCCACAATACGATCTGCATCACTTGTTAGATGACAATAATGTCGCAACGAGCACAGAAGTGGCAACCAATCAAACGAATTGCATTGCATGTCTCAGAGATGGATGTACAAAGAGAACCAATAATGTTACTCGCACAAGTACAGTTACAATATGATCCTAGGTAACTTAATAATTTCCAAACTTTTTTTTGTAGTTGATGTTTTCACCACTAGCAACAAGCTTGGCATGGAAAGGAGCTGGAGCAATGCATGCATTGTAGTGAGCCACAAAATGTAAATCCAGCAACATTGCCTCCTCAAAATGGCAACCAGTCTCAAACACAGCATAGCTTACATGAAAATCACTCGCGGAAAGGAATACATAGAATGGAGACGAAGGGGGGCCTTGAGCTTAGAAGCACTTCCGGTGAACAATCGCAGGTCCTGACTCGTCATACTCAGCCTTTGAGATCCACATCTGAAGCATAAATACCAGGGTTTATTTTTAGTACAAAGAACATGCTGGAACTACTGAAAGGTTGCAATATTTGCCATAACAACTGGAAATAAACAAAGAAAATGCAAATTTTTAACCTGTTGGAAGGTGCTCAGGGAGGCGAGGATGGATCCTCCTATCCAGACACTGTATTTCCTCTCAGGCGGTGCCACCACCTTGATTTTCATGCTGCTCGGGGCAAGGGCAGTGATCTCCTTGTTCATACGGTCCGCGATACCAGGGAACATGGTCGTGCCACCACTGAGCACAATGTTACCATACAAGTCCTTCCTGATGTCCACATCGCACTTCATGATGGAGTTGTAGGTGGTCTCATGGATGCCAGGAGCTTCCATACCAATGAAGGATGGCTGGAAGAGGACCTCAGGGCATCTGAACCTCTCAGCCCCAATGGTGATCACCTGGCCATCGGGCAGCTCGTAGCTCTTCTCTACAGATGAGCTGCTCTTGGCAGTCTCCAGCTCCTGCTCATAGTCAAGAGCCACATATGCGAGCTTTTCCTTGATGTCTCTCACAATTTCCCGTTCGGCAGTGGTGGTGAAGGAGTAACCTCTCTCAGTGAGGATCTTCATCAGGCTGTCGGTCAGGTCACGCCCGGCAAGGTCAAGACGCAGGATGGCATGAGGAAGAGCATAACCTTCATAGATTGGCACGGTGTGGCTGACACCATCACCAGAGTCCAATACAATACCTGAATGAAGAACAACAATCCATAATTAGGATGGAAAAATTTGGAGGTCCTAATAAAATTTGGTCATTTGTGAATGAATCATTACCAGTTGTACGACCACTAGCATATAGGGAAAGCACGGCCTGGATGGCGACATACATGGCAGGAACATTGAAAGTCTCAAACATGATTTGGGTCATCTTCTCCCTGTTAGCCTTGGGGTTGAGTGGGGCTTCGGTCAGCAGCACAGGGTGCTCTTCAGGCGCAACACGGAGCTCATTATAGAAGGTGTGGTGCCAGATCTTCTCCATATCATCCCAGTTGCTAACAATACCATGTTCGATCGGGTACTTCAAAGTTAGGATACCCCTCTTGGACTGGGCCTCATCACCAACATACGCATCCTTCTGCCCCATGCCAACCATCACACCAGTGTGACGGGGACGTCCAACAATGCTTGGGAAAACAGCCCTTGGCGCATCATCACCAGCGAAACCAGCCTGCCAATAGTTTGTATGAAAGCGTGTGAATAAATTAGTAGAACAAGGTTGCTGAATATGAAGTACCAGTATGAACAAGAACTACAAACCTTGACCATGCCAGTTCCATTGTCACAAACAAGGGGCTGGATTTCCTCACCGTCAGCCATTTTTTATAGATTCTGGAACCAAAACACAAGGAGACAAATGATAAAAATCAGTAACAGAATATCTATCTCAATAAGGAACAGTGAAAAGCTTGGTATTAACTGCATTTTTAGCAAAGGAAACAGGACAATAACGTTCTGCACGACTATCATCTATATTTTTTAATTTAGCAAAGGATTCAGGTGAATCTTGTGTCTCAACACTGATTCAGATAAATCTACAGAACTGGCACAGTTTCTGCAACCAAATACTACATTGCGTAGTTACCAGCTAATGACACTCCATTATCTAGGAATCAAACAAGGCACCTATCTTTATTCAGAAATCAATAAAGAAATTAAAAAGCGCATTAACGGGGGTTGTCCTTGCGAGGCAAGATGGCCAAACTGTTTATCTTCTTGTAACCGCGCAAGAACTGCTTGGGCGTGGTTTATGCAGATAACTAATCAGCAAGCGAGGCCGAACAATCGGAATGCCAGGGGAACAAATCGGATCTGTTCTACTGTGCGCTGGAATGCGATGAACTACGCGCTTCAGACTAAATTCGACGCCACCAAAATCGGAATGGAGAAAGATTCGGAACTAAATCCTACAACCCCTTCGCCTTTCTTTCACTGCTTACCCGGAGATCTAGGAGAACCTGCCGCTGCTGCCGGCCGCGAGTCCTCCTCGCTCCCACGGAGAACACGCACGAGAGGAAACAGGGAAGAAGTTGTGGTGACCGAGTGAGGCGCATACGGGTGAGAGAAAAATACAGTACTAAATAAAAAGGGCAATAGTTTCTGCCCAGTTCTGATTTCTGATTGCAAAATGGTTGGTTGTAAGATGAGAGTATGGTACAGTTTCTTTTTTTATTTGTATATATATATAGGTAATCTAGCAAGTTTTGATGTGATTAAAATATGATTTGATCTATGAATATTACCACTAACTCGCTCCTTAAGAAAACCTTTTGTGTGCACATATATTACTTTCGGTGCCATTTGTTTACTACATCGAGCAGTGATTGATGCTTATGCTCTAGATCTAGATATATTTAAATAATTGTACCCACTAGTCTTTTAAAGCTCTACCAAACAATACCTTATTTGTTTATAAGATAATAAGATTGGTATACTTCATTAGACAGATGTGAGGAAATAATTAATGACCAAAGATACATATATATTTTTATGATGATTTATATCAAAAGGCCAAGATCAAGAGTTGAGAGTAGTAGAGGATATAAATAGTAAAATATCATATATCCAAAAGAAGAGGCATATGAAAGTGTAAAACAATCAAGGTTTGCGATAGGGTGAAGCAACTCTTCTATATACATAGATATACTGTGTCCGAATGCAGAGTAAAAAAATAAATTTACAAAACTTAAATGTTTTACAACTTCGAACAGATGGGGGTAATGTTTAGGCCCTATGTGTATAGTGTACGAATGAGCCAGATCTAGTAAACCTATTCACCAGTTTTTGTTCGGTTTGAGAAAAGAGATATAATTAACTCGTTGCGATAGTATATGTACGGTCTAGAACCGACCGAAGCTCTACTAAGTAGACATTGTTTATGATGGTTTCTCCACACAAAATGGCTTCGGATTCTAGAAACTCTTCAAAAATTAGACTGAGTCATGGCTTGGCTTTCTAAACTCTGACCCCTCTGCAGACTGCAGGGTCAAAAGAAACTCTATCAAACAGCTACATGCGACAATAAAAACAACTCATACATAACCCACATGGAATCCATAGCCGAGCTGCGTTGCACGGCTAGCTGGTGATGCCTTCAACTAAAGCAACCGGGTGGTTCGTCAAAGTTATTTGTGGAGGGAAACAATCAAGGAAGTGTGGGTCACGAATCCACTGTCCTTGCGAGTTGCGATCAAGCACCCAAGATTCCAAGAACACATTTGGTAGGGAAATTAATTAGGTGTTTGGATCTAGTAACAAAAGTTTATTGGACATCCGGATACTAGCTTGAGGACTAAATATGAGCTAATTATAAAACTAATTATACATAAGTATAGTATATAATTATTGAAACGAATCTATTAGGACTAATTAATCCATCATTAGCGAACATTTACTGTAGCACCATATTATCAAATCATGGACTATTTAGATTCAATAAATTAATTTTGTAAAATATTTTTAATCTATATAATTAGTTTTGTAACAATACTATATTTAATATTTCTAATTAGTATCAAACAGGACATGGCAAAACTTTTGGCAATTGAAAACATACTAAGTGGCAGGGGGTGGTTCAGGGAAAAAAAAAAAAGCCAAGGGCCTGCATGGGCCTTCCGATGGGCCACGTGGAGCAAGCTGACCCATCCGATCGATCGATCGAGATGGTGGGCCCATTTAACTGGCTGGCCTAGCTCGGAGGTGCAACCCATTGGCCGGCTTCCGGATCCTTTTTTTTCAGCTCTTTTAAGGAGTTAAGGAAAAGAACTTGCAATGCAGACATGCAGTGGCAACAATTTTGATGCGATTTCGGTCCAGGATCGTATGACCTGGAATTACTATTAAACTATATACAGGTGAGCACATCCGGATCATTCACCACGAGCGGGCACACACGTGCTGACCGACTAGAGTGTGCCCATCTATATATAAGTACCAGCTTTATTAAAGTTTTTTATGTACTTGTATTATAGTTTTATTAATGATACGTATATGCTGCGGGATCAATATAATGGTGTACGGGATGAGAATGACACTGTTAGGCGGCGATTTGTGCGCTAATCAAGTGAATCACCCAGGACCAGGACGGACGGCGACCATGATCGCCTATGCATCAGGCGGGCACGGACAGCAGCATGCCCAGCGAAGAACAGCTGCTACGCCTGCCTCTGCGTGCTTCACGCCGTGAAGCCATGAACTGTGCGCTTCAGACTAAACTCGGCGCCAGCAAAATCGCAATGGAGAAAGATTCGGATCGAACTAATTCCTCCAACCCCTCCTCTTTTCTTTGACTACGAGCATCTTCAAGAGTTTTCTAAATTTTCCTCCTAAAAACAGCATGTTTTCAACTCCTAAAAGATATTAGAAGAAGAAAAAAAACTATCTTCAATAGTACCTGATATTCCAATAGTACCATACCATGCAGCAGACAAATAGTCCGATATAGAAAAAGTTGCCGGCTGCCGACCACCAGCACCATCACGTAGCAGTTGTATCGACGAGGCAAGCCCACAGAGCGATGCGGTGCCGCGCAACCGGGGTGGACGAGGCAAGCCCACGGCCAGGCAACGAAGCAGCGAGGCGGCGCAGGAGCAGGAGCTAGTGGCGGCGGCGATCGGCGGCCGGCCGGGCTAGACGATGGATCCGAGGAGCTCGCAAGCAGGAGGATACGCACGATGCATGGTGGAGCCGCGCAAAGTTTAAGTGAAATGATGGGGAGAGATTTCCCGAGCACGTATATTTTACGAGGAATGGTAATTATGGGTTGTCGAAGACGTGTTTTTTCTCATCTTTCTAAAAACCATAGATTAGGAGGAATTTAAATTAGAGAGATGGTCTTACCCGGAGATCTAGGAGAACCTGCCGCCGCTGCTGGTGGGCGGTGGCCGTGACGTGAGTCGTCCTCGCTCCCACGGACACGAGAGGAAGCAGGGAAGAAATGGTTGCGGTGGCAAGTGAGGAAAGCCGAGGGTTTCGCCGGCTTTTATATGCGCATCTGGGCTGGGAGAAGATTTATTATTATTAAAGAAAAAGAGCCGAGCATGCTTAACCCACATGGCATCTACAGCTAGCCGTGCACAGACAGCTACACGAAATTTGATGATGCCTTCAACTAAAGCAACCAGTGGTCCATCTAAGTTTTTTTGGGGGAGAAACAATCAAGGAAGCGTCGTGGGCTCACAAATCCGCTGTCCTTGCGATCGATCGATCGATCGCCCAGGATCCCAATCCAACAACACAAAAATTGGGCGCAGGATCCAGTAGAAAGCAGCATGCATGCATACCTGGCTGGAGAGACTCCTGGAGCAAGCTCGTCAGATCGACTGAGGTGGTGGGCCCATCTGTGCTGCTGGCCTAGCGTGGGCTTCTCACCAGATCTTTTTTTTTCAAAATAATAACTCCTCTTTTAAATAAAGAAGGGATTCTAAAAAAAGAAAGAAGAAGAAGGAAAAAGAAGGAGTGGGGAAAACAACTTGGAATGCAGTTGCAACAATTTTAATGCGATTTCGGTTTAGGATCATATGACCTGGAACTATTAGTACTACTACTACTACTACTACACTACAGGAATTCACGGCTTTGCCGAGTGCCTGAAGCACTCGGCAAATACCGTAAAACACTCGGCAAAGGATTTGCCGAGTGCTAGCTCTCGGCAAAGAGCCGTCGGCAAAGCCTCCATCGGTAACGGTATCTTTGCCAAGAGCCGGTTCACGGGCACTTGGCAAAGGTTTTGCCGAGAGCCAAAACAGGCTCTCGGCAAAGAAAGGTGGTCGTTAACGGCGGCAGACGTTCACGGCGGCTTTGCCGAGTGCCCCTTACGCGGTACTCGGCAAATATTTTTTTTTTTTTTGAAAAAGGTTTGCCGAGAGCCGTACGGCGGGACTCTCGGCAAATAATTTTTATTTTTTTTTGGAAAATATGTGCCGAGTGCTCCGGTTCAGGCACTCGGCAAACATGGATACTTTGCCGAGTGCCCAGGTCAAGACACTCGGCAAAGAGTAAATATTGGTTTTTTTTGAAAAAATCTTTGCCGAGAGCCTTGACCACTGCTCTCGGCAAATATGGTCACTTTGCCGAGTGCTTTGGTCATTGCACTCGGCAAAGTGACCATAAATTTTTTTTAATTTGTTTTTGTATTAAATCACAGCAAACACAAGTATATATATATCACATACACACAGTACATATATCACATACATAGCTCATAAATCACATCCACAACACATATATCACATCCACATCACATATCACAACCACATCACATATATCAAATCCGATCACATCACATCACAATACATCACAAATTCGATCACAATCCGATCACAAATGTTTCAAGTGCATCACAAGTCTCAAAATCTCATAAGGGTCAAGTGCATTATTAAAAAGAGAAGCAGACGGTCAATGGCCAACTCACAAGTCTCTCAATAGCCAACTCACTGTCCACCCTGCCAACCTGGCCACCCCATCCCTAATGAAGGCTGTGGTGGCTCGCGTCGTGAGGCCAAGCCGGGTTGTTCGAACCCGCCCGACCGAGGCCGCACAAAAAAGAGACCGGGTTAGTACGTGTGATGACCAAAGTTCGAGCGAAACCAATGCACATTTATACTTACAGGAGTCCCAAAGAGAGAAGGCTGAGGCTGAGGCGGAGGCTGAGGCACTACTGGATTGAGTAGTGCCGGTGGGATCTCTATCCCCGAGCGTGCCCCCATCGGCTAACGAAGGCGATGAGTGCGCCATCTTCGCTTGTTCGGCCTCGAGCCGGGGCTCGAACCGCCCGGGTGCCGCTCCAACGCCTCCCTCCTTTCTCGCTTCCATCTTCGTCCGCAGTAATGCAAAGGAGTTAGAATAATAGAAACGTAATCAACCGAAGCTTACAACAACCGGACTAACCTCGAGTTGGTTCCTTTCCACTTCCATCTTGGCCTCGCAGTAATGCAAAGGTGGAGTTAGAATAATTAAAACGTCATCGATCGGGAAGCTTACAACAACAGGAATTACCTCGAGTGTGGCGTAAGCGAGCGCGGGCCGGGCGGGGGGTGTATGGGCACGCTTTGCGCCCGTGCTCGTGCTCGCAACCGGGAGAGAGTGGGAGTCGAGGCCGTGTCGATGACGCCGTCGCCCATCCAGTACCGCCCATGCTTCTTTGCTCCACCCACCCTCATGATGATCTCTGGGTCAAGGTCCTGGGTGCTCGGGTCGTAGTCCTTGCCGTATACCGTCCTCGCCGCGGACGTGTACTCGCTGAGGCGGCTGTGCACGCTCGCGTTGGTGTACGCCTCGGACGGGTCCTCCGGGTTGTACGAGACGTCGGACGTCGCCTTGCCCTTGTGCGCCATAGCATATGCCTTGAAGATGGGGCAAGGCGCGCCACCATGGGCCTGAGACTGCAAGAAACGGAGTTAGTGAAGGAAGAATCACGAGTTAGAATCAAGAGTTAGTGAGGGAAGAATTATCGATTTAGCTTACGTAGGCGCTTGTGTATCCGGCGAGGTTGCGGCCGCCTTGATGGTGCGATACGCCGGGCATCATCAAGCGGCACTCCCGTTTAGCGTTGTGGGTCTCCTCCCACTCCGGACCGCACCATCTGTCCACGATCCGCTCCCAGCAGTTGCGGTGGGAGGAGCACCACCAGGGGCAAGTCTGCACTTCACAATTTCACATATAAGTAGATCAAAGTAGACATGTGTAAACTGAAAGATAATATCCTTTATATACCGCAAGGTACTGGTCCCGGGTCAGCCTCATCATCCTCGCTTATGTTTTGGTGACCTTCTCCCCAAGGTTGAGGCCATGGTAAGTGACGATAGCCTGGAGACGCGCCTCGTAGTGCAAGTTGGTGACGAGCTTCTTGTAGGACCTAGTGAAGCAGGCCTCAGCCCTGTCCTCGTATCCCTCCTCGCATTTGAAAAAAGTCTACACGCAAACATAAAGGATCAATTTCTTATTTGAAGATAAGTGCAATAAATATGATGCATTAAGTTTACTAGTCTTGGATGAAAGACTTACCCCGTAACTCCCCGAAGACACGCACCACCTTGCTGCGATAATCGGATCCGCGGCAACGGCGTAGTGCTCGAAGGTCCAGGCGAGCTCCTCATTCCCGTACGTCACCGGGCAGGGTAGTAGTGCCGCTTACAGAGAAGACCTAGGATGCCATTTGGTGGGCGTGAGTGCTCACCCGCCACCACAACCGGCCGGTTCTCGAAAAGTGGTTAACCAATAGCATTAGTTTATAATTCAATTGTCAATATATGTTATATGAAATAGTAATACCATGCAAGTTACTTACTTTTGCCCCTCAGGGTGAATCACCGGCCGCCGGGTCGGGTGCGGTACTGGAGGAAGACTCGTGGGACCACGCAAGTACACACTCGACGAGGTACCGGAAGAAGTAGAACCAGCACCCACCGCGTCCTCCTCCTCCCTCATCCCCGCCCCGCTCCTCCCCTGTTCCTCGTCCGTGCGGGGAGCTATGACCTCTGCTCGTCCTCGTCCCTCGGCCTCGCCCCCCCGCCATGCTCGTCCTCCCGCTCACGTGGCCGAGGAGGAGATGGCTCCCCTGTGCGCCCCGCTCCTCCGCCCACTCCTCTGCTGGGACGCCCCGTCACTGCAGCTTTTGTGTTGTTGTACAATGAGGCCAGGTTCTTCGACCGGCCGCCCACCATCTTCAACGAAGCACCTGCATTTGACAAGAACAAATAAGACATGATTAGAAAATTAGGTTAAATAAACAAAACCCAGGCTTACAAAGATAATATGCATGTATTTGATAACAGAATTACAATAAGGTAACATATAAATAAATAGCATTACATGAATTAAGTTTAATCTTCATGATCAGGATCATAAGCCTCATCGTCGGTATCAAACATGTCAAAGTACTCAACCCCGTCCAATGGAGGATTGTCGTCTTCGTCGTCGTTGCCTAAACGATGTCGCTCAAGCATTTGTAAGTCTCTCACATTTTCAACCTCATCTCCATCGTCCTCGTCATCAGCAACTTCTGGGCCAACTTCCATTTCTATCGCTTCGGTCAAGTCTATCTCGAACCTCCCTTTTAGCCCCTCTGCCTGAAAGAACTCTCCCTCGTATGTGTTTGGGTTGAAGTTATAATCGTCATCATTTGGGACAGGTAATTTGCCGTGTGGCGTACCTTGTGCACAATATCCCAACCCTTTCGGTGCTCATTGCTTTGGAACGCATAAGGGAGATAATAAACTTGTGTCACCTGTTGGGCCACAATATACACATCGTCTCCCGGGTAGGATGGTATCTGTCGAATCTCGACTAAACCAAGATGAGAATGGGTCCGTCTCGTTACCGCAGGATCAAACCAGTGGTATTTGAATATGACGGGAGTAAGTGGCGTTGAACCATGAAAACTGAGCTCGTATATATCTCGCACTCTTCCATAATACTCGACCCCATCTTGGCCAAGCGTAAAAACCCCGGAACTTGTTGTTCTTCGGTTCTGATGAAGCTGCTCGTAGCCCATTGTGTGGAAGCGACATCCATTGACATCATAACCACCGAATGACTTGACCCTAAAGCCAAAGCCATCGGCAACTTTGTCTCAACTCGGGAGTCATAGTCGTATCAATTTGGGCCTGCGAGCCAAAACCACATATGAAAGGTTGGCATGCAACTCGAAAGATTGAACTAAATACGAGCTAAATTGGACAAGTACCTTCTTCTTGAACCATGAAATAAATTCAGGTTTTCCATTTCCCACACCGTTTCTAAGAAGAGCATCCGTTTCCTCGCGGGCTAGGAGGCGCGATTGACGCCAAGATATTCATGAAGAAATTCCCTATACCAACGAGATCATAGGAGTTAGATGCAAGAAATAATGATGGCGTATGGAACAAGTTCGTTCACAACTTACGTGATATATGGCTCCACTTCATCGAGGTTGGTCAACACATAGAACATGATAGCGCCACTCTTTATATTGCAAGATCTTGTTTGTCGATCCCACTCGCTCCGAGTTGCCCTCGAGAAAAAGGTTGAGGTTCGACTCATTTCCACCATCATTGTAACGAGGCCGAGGATTATGCACGCTCGGGAGGTTGTCACTATAATAAATTGTTGTGAAGTTGGACACCTCCTCGAGGATATGTGCCTCGCCATGGAAGCCTTGATTTTGTTTTTGTTTTCGCATTTCTTCCAAAGAACCTTTAGACCTCTCGATTTGGATAGCACCAACGGAACCGCACGGGCCCCCATTCGTGCCTCGTATGGGAGGTGCAAAATCAGATCTTGATCGGAGTGAAGAAGCCCGGTGGAAATATCTTCTCTAGCTTACGAGATCAAAACGGGTGCCATTTTTCCGTGTCCGCAATCACGGTCCGAGATATCTTCTTGGCACATAGCTGGCGAAAGAAATAGCTCAACTCTGCCATGACTAGCCAAACATGCTCAGGGAAATAGCCTCGAACCATCGCTGGGAGAAGGCGTTCAATCCAGATGTGGTAGTCATGACTCTTCATCCCTAAGACTCGCAGAGTGTTTAAGTTCACTCCTCGCCTCAGATTAGCTGTGTATCCATCAGGGAACATTATAGTCTGTATCCATTCTAGAACTTCCCTTCTTTGTGGTCTTTTCAATATATAATCAGCCGGAGGCCTTGTCCATGTCTTGCCGCGTCTAGGAGGCTTCATCTCTAACTTTGGTCTGTCGCACAACATTGCCAGATCCAATCTAGCCTTAGGGTTGTCCTTCGACTTTTCAAGAATATCCATGATTGTTCCCCAGAGTGCTTCGGCGACATTCCTTTCCATGTGCATTACATCAATGTTGTGCGGAAGGAGGAGGTCATCAGAATAGGGAAGTCGAGTCAAGCCCGACTTATGCGTCCACATATGTTGCAGACCATACCCCTCAAACCCATCACATTCCGAGTTAAGCTCAAGGGCTTCTATCCTTTCACGAACCTCGGCAGCTAGCCAACATCCGGGGTGGAGGGTCCGTCACCACGAGTCCTTTCGTGAAGTTCTTGATGTCTCATCTGAATGGATGGTCAAGCGGGAGGAACTGCCGGTGCAGGTCGAACGCCGAAAACTTGCCACCCTTTTTCTGGTAAATGAACCTCGAGCTTCCTTGCATTGGACAAGGGAACTTTCCATTAACACACCAGGCACGTAACATGGCATATGCAAAGAAGTTGTGCATGGAGTGAAGGTACCACACATACATCCCGAAGTTTTCTCTTTGTAGCACGGTCGTATGTCCATACCCCATTCCAGGCACTGATCAATTCATCAATCACGGGCTCCATGAACACCCATATGATTCCTCGGGTGTCCGGGAATGATCAACGAACATGTTATGTGCTTGCATGCACACACCGGGGGGAAGGTTGAGGGGGATCACAAACACGGGCCAACATGAGTAGGACACAGCCATCATGCCATAAGGATTGAACCCATCTGTCGCAAGCGCAACACGGACATTACGAGCCTCTTTCGCCTTCTCGTGATGAATGCCATCAAAGTGGGTCCACGCCTCACCATCGGATGCATGCACCATCTTGTCAGGATTATATCGTTTGCCATGTTTGTGCCATGTCATCTGTTTCGTGGATTCCTCGGTCATGTATAGCCGTTGGAGCCTCAGTATGAAAGGGAGGTGCCTTACGACTGACACGGGGGATGTCAAGCTGCCTCTTCTGGCCATCGACGAGTCTACCTCCCAGATACCTAGAGGCTTCGCACATCGGGCAGTACTTTGCTTCCGCGTGTTCTTTTCTGAATAGAATGTAACCATTCGGACATGCATGTATCTGATCATACGGCATCTTAAGGGCACGAAGCAGTCTCTGCGACTCGTACGTGCTCTTCGGGAGAATGTGAGCCTCTGGAAGCAAGCTACCAACAACTGTCACCATACTATCGAAGGCGTCTCGACTCATGCTAAGCTGAGACTTTAACGCCATTAGACGGCCAATGGCGTCTAACTGAGAGACCTTTGTGTGGCCGTAAAGGGGTTGCTGTGCAGAAGCAAACATATCATAGAACGCCTTTGTGGTGGCCTCTGGCTCCTCCTCCTCATCCGTACGTCCATTACCGAACTGTGCTTGATGAAAGTCATCTAACATGTCTGCTACCTCGGCATCGGCATCAAACTCCTCGACGCGTGCTCTCACCACCTCCTCTCTCATTCGATGGGTTTCACCATGGTGGACCCATCGGGTATAGTCCGGGGTAAACCCATACTTCACAAGGTGCTTGCCTATGGTATCCTTGCATTGCCTTTTCCGATTAGCACACCTACTGCAGGGACACAGAACCCGACTCGCTCCTTTAGCGGCCTCGCCGAATGCTTGCTCCAAGAACAAATGTGTATTGTCAATCCATTTAGCTGTGTAATCACGATCACTTGGGTGGCCCGTGTACATCCAGTCACGATCATCCATCTTCTAACATATACATTAGCGAGAAACATAACAATCAATTTTACCTACACCAGCCTCCTACTCTCTAATAGGTGAGGATAGGTCCTAACCCCACCCGCGTATGCGTTGTTAGGGCTAGTTTCCGTTGTCTGCTCTGATCGGAGACGGAATTTCGGCAGCACCTCCCTGCTGTTCTCCAGATACACGCCCCGACAGGGAGATCGTGTTTTCGGAGAACAACAGGGAGGTGATGCCGAAACTCAGTCTCTGATCGGAGCAGACAATGGAAACTAGCCCCAACAACACATGCGCGGGCTGTCCAAGTAACGTGGACAATTCGAAACAGATACGGTTTTCGATATGCAAAGATCTGCATACCTACAGCCATATCTCTTTTGAACGGGAGACACCTAACTTGGTGACGTGACCTATGACCCCGATACGGAAACAGAGGTTATACCTTTGGTGGCGGTGCGATCCGGACTAGCGGGCCGTGGCGAGTCGGTGCAATGCGAGGCGACGTGCGCCGGTGCAGAACCGGCGCAAAGCAAGTATGGGCTCCTTCTTTGGAAAACAAAGAAAATAAACAGGCTCAATTCAAAAGTTCGGCAGAACCTCCCCTGCACGGTGAGCTTTTCAGAACCTGCAACATAGAACGGCTCGATGGCCGGCGACCACATGCAACGACTCGATGGCCGGTGACCACATGCAATGGCTCGATGGCCGTGTAGGATCACCGGAGACCTAGAGGGGGGGGTGAATAGGCTGTAAAAACTCAAATCGAACCAGGTTAAAAACCTAGTGCGGCACCGCCAAGCACCTTGGATGGCTGCATCGCCGCACCTGCAGAGAAAAACTCGCTCACGGTTCAAAAATTGACCAACGAAATTTAGATCGATAAATTTCTAAGGTTTCCCGCAGTATATATATCACGAGAACAACAGCTAGATGAGGTGCAGCAAGAGTATACTAGTAGATCAACCACAAACCCTAGAAATCACCCACCAACAACATGAAAGGAGACAAAGCAAATCAAGCACACGGTGACACAATGATTTAACCCGTGGTTCAGCTTGCCACCAAGGCTTGCTTACGTCCCACGTTCTTTGAGGTTAGCCACCAAGGCTTAGGGCTTTGCAACCTTACCTCGTTCTCAAGTCAAGAGACTCAACTCTTGAGATGAGGGGGTGAGTTTACTAGCTGCAAATGATTGTTACAAACCTCCCAAGACTGCCACAAGAGTTGGCAAGCTCTAGGGCGACGCCTAGCCCGGCTAGGAGCAAAGCTCCAAGAGTAATGAACTCAAGCCGCCGGCCAAAACGTGAACCAAGTGCTCTAGGACTTTGTGAATCGGTGGGGCTGCTCTCTAATTGAGTTTTGGCACTTTTTCTCTCAAGGATTAGTGATGGAATCACTTAGGAATGCTTGAGAGCTTGGGGGACCAATGGAGGAGAGCAAACCCTAAAGCCGAGCTTTTTTTCGGGTTGAGGAAGAAGACAAGCTGAAAAGTTACCGTTTGGACAAGAGAAGAGGGTATAAATACCCCTGGCTTTCCAACGGTCAGGTAAGTGCGGCACTGCCGCACTTAGAGTGCGGCACTGCCGCACTAGCCATCCAGCAGAGAGATAGAGCAGGGATAGGCTGGCAAGATTGGCTGCGGTTTGTGGATGCTTTGTATATAATATGAGCACTTGGTTGCATACTTTTGACTAGTGACTTGAATCCCCCTTGATAGTACGGCTTTCCTATACTCAATTTCAAAATGCAAAATGAATATAAACTTCCACTAGCCAAAGCCCTTTGTCATGAGCAAATTTGGGGACTCCACTTTTCAAGATAGCATCCTCCATAGCTTCTTCCTGTGTATCAACTTGATAAATCTCATTAGTTCTCAAATTGAATGGTCATTATCACCAAAACCCACAATAGGGCTTGATTGCACTCACAATCTCCCCCTTTTTTTGGTGATTGATGACAACCCAATTTGAGCTTATAAAAGATATAAATCAAAACTGAGATTTTTCGAGCCATGGGTGTAAAGATCTCCCCCCTAAATGTGTGAAGTAAGATTTGAATTCTCAAGTTGGCATAAATGCCATGATTCACACATTTTGAAAGTGTTGGGGCTCCCCTACATCCATGCCCCTCTTGTGGGGGGTGCTGCACAAGTGTCACAAAAATATACGTGATGCAATATGACAGGTTATGCATTCAATAAACTTTCTTTGAAACAGGTAGGGGTGCGGCATTGCCAAGACTGAGTGCGGCACTGCCGCACTTGCTACTCCAGCAGCAAAGGAAACAAGCACCACACAGCTAGAACACATATATAACAAGGTTCCAAACACAAGAATATAGCAGTCTAGATCACACAATACGACACATGTCCATATCCGAAGCAAATAGAGTACAAAAGGTAGTAATATTACACAAATAGAGTTTTGAGCGACTCTCAAACTCACAACCTGATAGACTAACTCTCAAACGGATAAGACAAGAACTAAACGGCTGCTATGAACACGAACACATGGCGTCGAAAAGAAGTTGACCCCTCTAATTTCTCCCCCTTTGTCATCAAGTGCCAAAAAGAGAGAAGGAAGAAGAGTCCTAGACGTCGCGCTCGGCTGCCTCCCAGTCAATCTCCTCGTCGTCGGAATCCACTCGTGCACGCCCCTGACGGTGAGTGGTAGCTGTGAAACGGGAGGAGCGCCAAGGTCTCGAGGACCGACGCCGTGTGCCTGAAAAAAACCCGCCAAGGTCCGGGTGCTCCCAAGACTCATGCTCATTTGTCTTTGCTCCCCGCTGGTCCTCACTCTCATCCTTCTCATCCTCATCATCATCATCATCAGACAGGCTAGGGAGGTTGGGAAAGGTCGGTGGAGAGGGAACCGGTGGAAGTGGTGGCAGCCCCGCACGCTCCCTAGCCTCACGGTTAGCCTCCCGGTTCTCCAACCGGTCCTCGTAGGCCGTCCTTGCTGCATAGGTGCAAGTAGTAAAGATGGCCTTGAGCCATGCACCAAACTTCTTGGACTTGCTCCTCCTAGAGCGGGAGCGAGAACTCTCTGGAATATCCTCAGGCTCGCGGTGTGAGCTCTCACCTGCCTCTCTAGCTGCTGCAGCTGACTGGGTCTTCTCAATCTTGTACACGGTGTGTATCCCAGTCTTGGGAAACCTCAGACCGGTGACTCTCTCAATCATAAACATGAGGTAAGGGGCATAGGGCAGCCCCTTCCTCCCATCCTCGGTCACACTCCTGAGCTCCTCCCACATGAACCTAGGGACATTGAACACATCCCCATCTAGTGCAAAGCGAGCTAGCACATTCCTCACATAGCCATTCACATCCGAGGCTGCTCCATCCTTTGGGTTGAGAGTGGCTCTAAGTAGGTTGTTCATGGTGTAGTAGAAGCTCTTGAGTCCACTCCTCTTCCCATCTGCAAGTCTGGGCTTAATCCACATGTAGCGAATGTCATTGATCTCAGCCCTAGCCTCATCATGGATATAGGAATACCCACGATGCTCCTCTCCAAAACCAAGTATCCTGCTGAAGGTGACAAAGTCAATGCGGTAGTGAGTACCGTCGTCATCCAATGAACCTCATCGTACCTTGATCATAGAAATAGGTGGCATGAAAACCGAGCAAGCACCTCCTCATTCCAATCATAGTGAAAAGCCATGAGATCGACAACTCAAACCGATCACAAGCTCGAATGACACTAGCAAATCCTGCCTCATTCTTAGCTTTCATCTTATCGAAGTCCACATATTGCATCTTTTCGATCTTGGGCTTCTTTTTTGCTGCAAGAACTACGGAGGTGTAGAAGTTGGAATGAAAGACATTCCAGAAGCGATAATCAACACCCATGTCCTTGTTCCTCTCAAAAGGATTTTTGGTTCTCTCTTCCTCAGTCGACTTCCAGCTAGTTGAGTAATTGACAATGGCATGAGGTTTTTGTCTTGTGGAGGAGCTAGGAACATCTCACCCTCAAAATCTCTCATGTAGCTACTGTCAAACTCAGTCAAGTGAGGTGGAGTCTGAGGGATCCACTCTGGGTTAATAGTCATTCCTTCCCTTCGCAACCTATCCTCTTGCTGCATGTAAGCATCAAACTTTTCTCTTCCATCAGCTGCTTTGTGGGTCTTTGGGTTCTTTGCTCCTTGGGCCTCTCCCCCTGCCACGGCGAGAGGGTGCCTTGGCACGGGTCTCATCCACCTTCCTCTTGCCCCTTGGATCATCTTCCATCTATGCAAAAAGGTCCAAATGAGAAACTGTATAGGTATAGTATAGAACAATACCTAATAAGTGGATTTGACAAGAAAGAGGACTTAGAGCATGAGCTAGAGAACTTGGGTGGGCAGTGCTGCTCCACCAGGTGCGGCACTGCCGCACCCATAGAGCGGCACTGCCGCACTGCCCAGTTTCACAGGCTCTTGTTCTATTTCTTCTTTCTTGCTAACTCTACTTATTAGATGTCGTTCTACAGCATACACAATCTCCAAAGTTGGACAAGCAAGAAACTAGTGATGTGGCATGGATTTGATGAGAAAGTGTGAGTGATAGAGAGCTATATCTTGGTGTATGGCTTGAGTAGGATTGGGATGTCATAGATCGAATGGAGCTCTAGGACAGTGGTGTGCTATCCTCATTGCCACACCTAAAACTGCGGCATTGCCGCTGTCCCAATCTCCATTCCATTCATGCCTTCCAAATCCTAATCAATCCATTCATCAAGGGCACTACCTAGTCATCCACACTAATAGTTGAAATCGAAACCCATACCAAACACATCACCATTGCACAGATCGGGGTAGGTTAGGGTTTCACCTTTGCTCACGTTGAAGGAGGGGAGAAGAAGAGCAATGTGCTCGGCCAGGAGCACCACCGGCCACCAGCAGCGCGAGGGAGAGAGGTTGGGGGCCGGCGGCTGCATCGCCGGAGATGCTGCGGCGAGCAGAAGGGGGAGGGGCGACGGCGCACGCGTGACGGAGAAAGAGAGACGGCGTGCGGCCCCTGTCGGCGCTGGGGAGAAGGGAGAAAGAGAGAGGGGGTCGCGGCCCAGATAGAAAAGGGAGAAGAAAAACGGGGCCCACGACCAGACCGTTCCAGAGAAGAACCCGGCGGCGGATTCAAAGTGCGGCACTGCCCAAGACCTAGATCTTGACGGCACTGCCGCACCCTAAAAAAACAAATCGGGGTTAACTACAAACTAGTGGACTCTCTTTACCCGGATGTGGACATATATCTTTCTATGAATTATGACCCGGAAACATGTTAACATTACAAACAATGGTCATAGCACATAGAATAACCTTTTGAAATGAGATTTGAAACACAATATGAAGTTTTGCAATTCTTTTCTCTAGAATTCTAGTACATCAAACATAGGCATGCTAGGTTTCGAGACCACATTACGAGAATCAAGTATATTTAGTTCACTACGCACAAAAGCGCAAAACCTAGCCTCATCAAGTGGTTTTGTGAAGATATCGGCTAGTTGCTTTTTTCGGTGCTCACATGGCGTAATTCGATATCTCCTTTGGATTCGTGGTCTCTCAAGAAGTGATGTCGGATGTCAATATGTTTGGTTCTTGAGTGGCTAACAGGATTATTTGCAAGTTTTATGGCACTTTCATTGTCACACAAGAGTGGGATTCTAGTAAAGTGACATCCGAAATCACGAAGGGTTTGCTTCATCCAAAGTAGTTGCGCACAACATGCGCCGGCTGCAACATACTCGGCCTCGGCGGTGGAAAGGGCTACACAATTTTGCTTTTTAGAACTCCAAGACACTAGGGATCGCCCAAGAAATTGACAAGTCCACGAAGTGCTTTTTCGATCCACTTTGCAACCCGGCGTAATCGAATCCGAATACCCCATAGATCGAACTTGGAGCCCTTGGGATACCACAAGCCGAAGTTAGGTGTGTGTACTAAATATCTCAAGATTCTCTTAATGACCACTAAATGACATTCTTTAGGGTTGGCTTGAAATCTAGCACACATGCACACGCTAAGCATAATATCGGGCCTAGATGCATATAAATATAGTAGGGAACCGATCATAGAGCGATATACCTTTGTATCCACGGCTTTCCCTTCTATGTTGAGATCAAGATGTCCATTGGTTGGCATGGGAGTCTTGATTGGCTTTGCTTTCACCATGTCAAACTTCTTTAGCATATTATGGGTGTACTTGGTTTGGCATAGAAATGTTCCTTCCTTCAATTGCTTGATTTGAAAACCGAGGAAGAATTTCAGCTCACCCATCATGGACATCTCAAATCTCTTGGTCATGATCCTACTAAACTCTTCACAAAAAGAATGATTAGTACTACCAAATATTATACCATCGACATATATTTGGCACACAAAGATATCACCATTAATCTTATGAGTGAAAAGAGTAGGATCAGCTTTGCCTATTTCAAAGCCTTGTTTGAGCAAGAATTCCTTAAGGCATTCATACCATGCTCTAGGTGCTTGCTTAAGCCCATAGCGCCTTTTGGAGTTTGTAGACGTGGTTGGGAAACTTGGGATCTTCAAAACCCGGTGGGCTGCTCAACATAGACAAGTTCTTGTATTGGGCCATTGAGAAATGCACTCTTCACATCCATTTGGTACGGCTTGAAGTCATGATAAAAAGAAAAGCTAGAAGCATTCGGATTGCTTCAAGTCTTGCCACGGGTGCATAAGTTTCTTCAAAGTCCAAACACTCTACTTGAGTGAAGCCTTGAGCCACCAATCTTGCCTTGTTCCTTGTCACCACGCCATTCTCATCTTGCTTGTTGCGGAAGACCCATTTTGTTCCAATTACATTCTTTGTTGGGTCTCTCCACCAGGGTCCATACTTGATTCCTTTTCGAAGTTGTTGAGCTCCTCTTGCATAGCCATGACCCAATCCGAAGTCTTCAAGTGCCTGTTCAACTTTGAGAGGCTCCAAAGAGGAAACAAACGAGTAAAATTGACAAAAATTTGCTAGATGTGAGCGAAGTTGTAACTCCCCTTCGGAGACTCCCAAGAATATTGTCAACGGGGTGATCCCGTTGGATGGTTTGCCTTAGCCTTGGGTGCTCAACAGCTTCTTGATCACCTTCGGAAACTCATCATCTTCTTGCTCAAAGATGGGTTGTAGGTTCTGTCCTTGAATAGGAGTGGAATCACCTTTGGCGGTTGAGGAAGTGCGCACCGCCGCTCCTAGGTCTTGACACCGCCGCTCCGCTTTGATTGCGGCTGGTGTTTCTTTGTTGTTCATCATCGTGCACGCCACGGAACTTGTTCAGCTGCAGCTTGAGGAACCTCCTCTTCTGTGACTTGATCCTCTTGTGGCCTTATATCACCAATTGCCATTTGCTTGATTGCCTCACAAGGTGGATCTTCTTTACCTACAACATCTTCATCAACATGCTCTACTTGAGAGCCATTAGATTCATCAAATGTCACATCTCCCGTAACTTCAGTTCTACCCAAAGTTTTGTTGAAGACACGATAGGCATGCTCATTTGATACA
>JADLZL010007274.1:0-193297 GCA_015844335.1 Chrysopogon serrulatus
ATCACATTGAGAGCCTTGATACTCCAGATTCCGGAAGAGTGATTGAGACCGTGGACAAAGACATGGGATGAAAGATCTCATGGGGTTCAAGTACGACTGGAATAAAGAGATTCTCGGACAATTTCATGCTACTTTCTTCCATGAGATTGAGCAGGACACTTTTCATTGGATGACAGAAGGTGTTCACTACAAGGTGGACTTCGTCACTTTTGCCCGACTCTTGGGTTTTGGCAGTGAAGACAGATATGCAGACCTATTCATACATAGCCAATGCTTAAACCAAAAGATATTACATTTGCATATGAGAGGAGAGACTTGGTAGATGGTATGACAGTTGGTCTTAAATCTTTTTATTATGGAATGAACAACCTTCTCAGAGAGACAATCAATCCTAAAGGTGGTGACTCAACTTCTATAAGAAAGTATGCAAAGAATCTGCTAGCAAGGATGGCTCCAGGCAGTGATGCATTCTCTGTGAGTAGGTTCCTTTGGACTGAATTGAGCACTTCACTAGATGATGCTAGAAATGACTTACCCTATGCTCCATACATTATGTACATCATTGAAAGAGTGTCTGGCATCATTTTCAAAAAGGATGTTGAGCACAAGTCCTATAAGTTGACTCAGTGGCAGCACATTGGTTGGAGGGCTCTTGTTGGAACAATTTGGGACCTCGGCTACGGCGGCAGCCCACCCACTCGGAGAGGCGAAAGCGGCAGCCAACCCTCTCGCCCGAGAAGCAGGGGGAGCAAGCTCAAGGACTTGCTCAAGAACATGTTCTGTATGTGCCAGTATGCTTGTGAGACAGCTTATGAGGGAAGAAAGGATATCAATGACATGAGGAGGCAGCTAGGACTAGAGGTTCGAGAGATTCATCCACCGCCAGTGTTTCCACCTTATGATGACTTTCTGAGGAGGAGTCAGATACAGAGGTTCCACATGATCAGGAGACACTTCATGAAAGGATGAATATTCTCCGACGTGAGAGAGGACAGTCCAGGGCACACGAGATACACCGCTTTTACTCATAGGGATGGTAGGGTTGTTGTTCGGTCTAGTGATGAGGAGGAGTCTCATAGGAGGACTGCCCGGTGAGAAGCGACCCGGCGGCTCAATAGATGATGATGGCGGTGACACCGGGAGTGACTCGGAGCGAGGAAGGAGTGACTTCTATGCCTAGCCTCTCTTGTTTTTTTTTCCTCTTTTTTTAGCACTTGTTGACAAAGGGGGAGAGAGGCAAGATTGAGATGTATGATGTATCTATTGATGTATCTATGACCCGTAGTTGTGATTTGAGTTGTGAGTTTGTGAGAGTTGAGGTATCTATTGATGTATCTATGACCCGTAGTTGTGAGTGAGTTGTGAGCTGTGAGAGTTAAGGTCGTTTTCAAACTCTCTTTCTATTGTAGTGGTGCGTAATACACTTTGCTTCACCTTTGTGTGGCGATTTGTGGTCATGGACATGGATGTGAACATATTGTGTTTGATAGACTGCTAGACCTATTCATCTTTATCATTTATTAGCATGTTCAGTGCGTATAGTGTTTGGTTGATTCAGTTGTGATGATTGTTTCTGAATTTTTTCTGAAGCTGCAGAACCCGGAGGTTCCGCGTTCAGGCGCGGAGGCTCTGCGGTCCGAAAGCTCTATGCTTAGGCTCGGAGGTTCCGTGTTCCGCAACTTCAGAACTTTTCCTATCGGTGCTTAATCTGTCATACGCATCACGGATAATACTTGACACTGTTACTTTGCACACCACGATGGCATGAATACAATTGGAGCTTTTTTCACACTTACTCTTGATATATGCAAAGTATGTCTGGGAGGGACATTTGTTTAAATTCAAAATTAATCTTGCATATATCAAGGGGAGCACTTGTATTCATGCTATCAAAAGCTCAATCTTTAAATTAAATGTAAGCTTTAATTGTGTTGTCAACAATCACCAAAAAGGGGAGATTGTAAGTGCAATCAAGCCCTAAGTGGGTTTTGGTGATGTTGTTGGCGGCATGTTTAAAGGACTAATGGCCTTTCTAAGTGTTTGTGACTAATCATTTATCGTGGATGCAAAGAAACACCGGAGGAGACCCCCAACTCAAAGGATGGCTTGCAATAGGCTTTAAGAGAGTTTATTTCATTTTACATTTTAAAATTGAGTTATAGGTCACACCGTACTATCAAGGGGGATACTAATAGTGTGCTAGGTGGAACCAAGTGCTCAAAACACCAAACACAACTCAAATAATCCTAGCCACAAAAAGCCAACCGAGCTGAACTCTTTTACGTCTTTGGTGCAGCGAGAACCTACGCCCTCCGTCATGAGAACCTCTGCGTCGCGGATCTTCCATGTGTAAACATGAAAGTTCCTGGGGTGCATGTCGACCGGACCGTTTTCGTGGGAGCACGGGGAAGTATTTATACTTCTCCCTCTCTCCCCCAACGGTCATCTTCTTCATTCACTCATTCTCGCGACCTGAAGCTCTCTCTCTCTCTCTCTCTCTCTCTCTCTCTCTGTTCTTGGTGCATCCAACTCCCTTGCTCAGATTTGTGTGATTCCTTGAGGGATTTGGCTCTAGTGAGTGTGAAAGCTCGAGAAGATCATTCTCCTCTATTCTTGTGCACTTGATGAAGCCGCAGCCGCTTGGTGTGTTCATTACTCTTGGAGCTAGGCTCCTAGACGGCTAGTGGTCGCCCGGGAGCTCCCAATTCGTTGTGGCTGAGCACCGGGAAGTTTGTATTGCCCTTTGTGACTTAGTGAAACCCTCTAGCCTATTGCCTTGGTGATAGGTTGGAGAAGAGGAGCGAGTTGAAAGAGACTCCATAGCCTTTGTGGCTAACCTCAACAACGTGGATGTAGGCAAGCCTTTATGGCGAGCTGAACCACGGGATAAATCATCGAGTCTCTTGTGATTGTGCTTGTTGTTGTTGTTACTTGTCATTTGAATCGATTTCTAGGGTTTGATCCCGATCTATGAGTTCTTCAACGACTAGGTGCAGCCACTAGTTCTGAAGGGTCAACTTACTTCCCAGGAACACTGGTATTACGTTCGATCTGATTTTCATTCACTATATTCCGCAGTAGATCGACTTTGTACTCTGACCGCAGAAGCTCCGTGCATTTTCCCGGAAGCTCTGCGTCCCGGAACCTCCGCGTACTTTCCCGAAGGTTCCACGTTCTGACAGTTTGCTCGAAGTTGATTAAATTTTAGAAAAAGGCCTATTCACCCCCTCTAGGCCACTTGCTAGATCCTTTCAATCATCGTGTCCAAATGCGCAATAAAGAAAAATAGTAGTGGAGAAAACCAAGATATCCATCAATAAAGTGACTGAATGGAGTGGTTGGCGCATCAATCACGGTGGTTTTCGACTCGGTCTTTTTGAGATATTGATCCCTCAATATGTAGGCGATACATTTCCTACGGTGGGGTAAAAAGAGTGTGAACATTATCAATATCAAAGCTGCCTTTGGAATGTGACGACGGATCTTCTTTGGTTTCCTAGTGGGGGAGGTGACGATGAAAAAACTCCATGCTATCATAGAGTAATTTGCACGATGTAAAATTATTTGGAGAGAGTAATAAATCATCCTAGTTGTTTACATTAATCTCAATGCCTCCTACCGAGCAAAATGATAGCCTTTATTGCCGAAGAAAATCATAGTTGTCCATGGCATCCATGTTGTTGACCATTTATCCAACGAAAGAATAACAATGGAAAAGCGGGTGTTAGGTCAAAAGTAGTGCAGTAATTAAAGCCCACAGCAAAAAGCTCAAGTGATTTCTTCCCCCAGTTTTCCATCAATTCTAGCAAATAGGCGAAGTTGCCGAGTTATAGTACCTGTCTTTGTAGCAAACGACGCCATCCTCCAAGGTCCACCAAGATGCTGCTTGATTTAGCCAAATTGTATCGGCAATTACTTTCATACTTTCTTCTTCCTAGGCTTCTTGACGTAGCTTTGCTAGTAGATTTGGTGCACGAATATTTAAGATGGGTTGAAGTATACACGAGGCCTCCAAGGCAAGGACAATGGGACACATCTCATCACCAAAATCTAAAATATTTGGGTCAAGAAGTGACTGATTTGGTTTATCCCAACATTTTGACCCAGTGTAAATTTCTGACACAATAATTCTAAAAAATCTATCCAGTTATTCAGCAATGCATTTGTGGAAATTCACACAAACTAGGCAAAAAACATTATATGTTAAACGCAGAGAAGTATAAGGTTCCCTTTGCTCTGCTGGCATCTCATATAAATTGAACAAAATTTCCATCCGTGAAATCCAAGAGATAGGATCTGAAGAGCCATCAAAAATTAGAGTTGATATTTGCACGGTATACCTGGATGGCTAGCCTGGCATGGCTGTTGCTCTTGGTAGTGATGTTACTGTTGCCGGCGCTCACTGCTAGGTGCTTTGATGATGTGGCTGGCGGTCGATCTGCTCCTGCTGTAGTTTCCAAGCGGAGCTGCTCTCACCTTCGACTAGCAGTTTGTCTCCTATAGTTTTGTTGGGAAGGATCTTGATCACAGGTGCCTGCACGATCTTCTCGGCTTCCTGCCTGACGGAGAATGCATCCTGGCCCAGCGGGATGCCTTTGTTGGTGTTGCGGACGCTGCAGTTCTCCATATCAGAGATCTCACCAGTTTTCTTTATGATTGGAGCCAGTGTGCTGTTGAATGCCGTCGGTCCCCCCGGTTGCCGATCTCGTTCGAAGATCAGCAAGCGAGCCTTCAGATTAGCGAGGCATAGATCTATCTCATTGAGGCGATCTTTATCTTTCCACGTCGCGCAATCTCCAATGCGCTGAAGCGGTTGTCGACGATGTCGAGGCGCAGTTTCAACTCATCCATGTGTCCATAAAAGGCGGTGGCAAAACATTCGAGCATCGTCTTGATCTCGGCAATGGGGGTGGGATTCATGGTGTCATCCTGGTTGTCTGATACCAGTTGTAACACACGCGGTAGGGAGGGTGGATAGGCTTAGTGTGGAACAAGGAGAGGAGGAGGAGGGGGTGGCGCCCGCCCATAGGGTGGCGGCGCTGGCCGCTGCTTGGCGGCGGCTAGGGCAGGGGGGGAGGCGGCGGCGCGTGCGGTGGGGAGAGGGAGAGAGGAAGGAGAAGGCACGAGCACGGGAGAGATTGGAATAAAAGGACTTTCGCCCAATTACTTCTTGATCTCATCTGATTACAATGGTCTAATATTTATAGTCCTAAATGGACTCTAATAAGAAAGTTCTTATCGAACACGAACTTTCCAGTTTTCTAATCTTAATTCTTTAAATAATTAATAATAAAAGGTGACTTGTGGCGGCGCTAGGGCCCCGGCCCGGCACGCGTGGGCCCCGGCTTCGGCAGCGGCATGGCGGTGGCGGCGGCTAGGGCAGCCGCCGCCCCCTCCCTCGCGGCGCCCCCACGCCGCCCCTTCCTAGGGGCGGGCAGGGGGCCCGCTATCCACGGCTATGTCCTCCTTGGGCCCCTCCTTGGGCCCATCAATCTCATAATTTGTCACTGTTTTTATTTGACGTGTGATTGTGGTTCGCATAATTTCTACAAGCATATGCCCTTACCATGCTGCGATATCAAACAGATCCTGCAGAATATACCAGGAAGGCAGGAATAGGAATGAAAATGCGTTGCTGGGATCTCAAGCATATATATAATATAGAACTCGTGATGAAAGAAATTGTTGTGTGAGATGACAGTAAAGATTTTGATTTCATTATTACTCCACATTACACCCAAAATCTGGGAACTTAAGTTTCCTATATAAAAGACTTCATGGAAAATGTTGTTGTTGCCAAGGACAGACATTAGAAGCAAAAACAAAATTTTCCATCAAGTTTAACTATCGATGGTTTGCATAAACCACTGTGCTATCCAATGGTTTATCAGCTTAACCGAAGTGGAGACAACTTCATCCTCACTTGAAGCTACAAGGTTTCTGCATATATACCCATGAAAGGATTTTTATTTCGGGTGACAAACAGTACACAATAGATTACTAAATACACCTCAGAAAAGTGCTCATGTCTGCATACTCTACCAAACATAACTGAGAAAAACAGTCACATTAGATTTTGTCATGAAGGTCAACAACCAAGTGGTGTGCATCATCTAGGAGTTTCTAGACATCTAGCTGCCCGGCCATGCAATTACACACTCCCACAGCATCCACAGTATCTCATCCATGCTGCTGTACTTCTTGATTATCAGCTTCCTCCTCTGCAAGACACAGGCTGCGATAGCATAGAGCAGCAAGTCGTATGTTGGCAGGGCATGAAGCCTTATCCTTGCCCAAGTGGACCTTGCAATCCCAGCTTGAATCGTAGCTTGGTCAGCCCACATAACCTCCCACAGACACATAGTCTGCTCAAAAGTGAGCTCCCTCCTAAAGAGAACCATCACCATTCGATAGAGAAAGAAGCAGTCTTCGACCTGAAGTTTCTGTAGATGCCTATAGAGGTGTGAATCCTTGCGCTTGATGATCTGCGAAACAGTTTTGAGTTTTCTTATTCCAACCTCATCAAGCCTGAAGTTGTGTCTGGCTTTCCTCATGAAACCCACAAAGCACCAAAATGCTTCATGATCTTCCTCCATGACTGCAATTATTGGTGACAAGAGATCGCTCATTCCTTGACAGTACCTGATCTCTGGATCATAGAGTGCATATGCCTCAAGCAGTGCAACTAATCATGCAGCATGATAAATCATGTAAGGCTCCAAATGGTCAAAATCTTTCAACTCAACAGATACGCAGTGGTTTAGCCTACCGGTAGAGTTACAAATATCGGAGGGACCGATAGAAATGAAAATCAGGGGAAAATCGGTGAAAATCGGTTGAAATTTCGGTCCAAATTTATAAATTTTTGTAAATATTTAAAAAATTTGAATAAATTGAACCGAAATTACCGGTATGTACATTTACCGGAGGTCACCGATAGAACCGAAAATCGCCGATTTTCGGCGAAAATCGGCCGATATTCTGAACACCGCGCAGACTGCAGTGCTTTCTCTTTAGAGACTTCAGCCTGGTTACGGGCAAATAGAACCCATTCTGTATTTGCTCGAATAGCATCTACACGTATAATGCGCTGCCATGTGGTAAAATCCTCAGGAGTTTTGTCTGAAATAAAAGTGTCTGACTTAGATGAAGTGGTCCGGACGAATTTTGGTTTGGGATCATAGTTCTCTTCCATATTGGTAGAGACGGGGGCGTTCTATCAGGGTCCTCTTCATAGGAAGACTCAGATTCAGAAGATTCTGATTCTACCATACATGGATCAACAGAAGTTAACTCACTTGTATCTTCATCTATGCATTCCACAACATCCTAGTTAGAACTCTCTGATTCTTCTGCCTTATATACTGCCTAAAGATTTCAATTCTTTGGGCATCACACAAGCTCTCTTATTAACACTATTTGAATATGGTGACTCTCAACCTTCAGCCCCATCAGAGAAGCCCTCATTCATTAACTCGTTTATAACATTCAGCCCATTTCCTCTATTACAATGCAGAATGTGGTGGCACTGTCGCCTCATTTTTTTTTTTCATATTCTTTCCTGCACCAGAAGTTGAGGCAATTCATTCTATCAATAAAAAATGTATCACGACAAAGAATACTGGTGTTATTGTGGCATTTTCTTCAGATAATAGGAAAGCACAACATGTCTGATAGCAACGGTGCACATTGCTGTTACACTTTTATTCTCTGGATTCTACAATATAAAGATAAATCATCCTCAATACAAACTGGAAATTCAACTCAATCAAGAAGCAAAAGCTGATGGTCAAAGAATGGAGTTATCAAAGTGATACCTTTTCTTTATCTTGACAGTATTCCTGTTCTCTTCAGAGCTGTTCAAATCATAGCTGTGTCTATAATATGAAATTGGTCAGTCTATCAACTGGAAGCAATTAAATATGATATATATCCAATAGCAAAAGGCTAAACCTCAATCAACCAAATTAAACACATTTTTATTTGCTGTAAGTTGCATATATATTTTTAAGCATGCGCTTTTCTTGGCTTTTAGTCCACCTAAGATAGATGCATAGATGATTCTTGTTTCGATCGATTGGCCCAAGAAAAATCAGCAACTTTATAAAATGACACTTGGGGGACCCATAAATTACAATAGTATCAAATAGGAATAAATAAAAAATATCATCAAATATTATGACACCATGTGAAGCCTAGGGACACGTGTTGATGATCGCTGATCTGAACCAACGCGATCTCGAGTTGACGAAATTTGAATACAAAGAAAACCTCCAAGTCGACGAAATTTGAATACAAATGATCCGCCGGAGTAGAATGCTATGCAAATCTTGTGCATTTGTGCCCATTAAAGCACAGCCGAACAGCCTGATTTTGGCTGGTGGATCCATCACAAGACCGTCTTTTTCTCTGTGCACTCGATCGCCGCCGTTTCTCCGGCGTTCCGAGCACAAAGCATGCTCTCAGACAGACAGAAGAGGATTCGACGAGTCCTTGTCGCCGCGCCATTTTGGCATTGTGTTGTGTCGTCTTTCCGGCGAATTCTTTGCTCCAAAATATGTTTGAGCGCGTGCCAAAGTTACCGACGCCGCCGGCGAAGGGGCACCACCGTGCGCCAGGCCGGAGACCGGGCAGCGAAGAAAAGGACATCGGGACATCGTTTCGTGGCGCGCATGCCTGACGCCCCCGGGCATGGCATGTTCTCGGCTCTTTCTCCCCCTGCGTGTTCATGTGATCGCTCGTGGCGAGTCACATGAACTTGGGAATCCAGGAGTTATTATTAATAAGGTTATCGCGTAGAATTCGTTTCATTCTCCCCTTTTTCTTTCCAGATACTGCCGGGGCAATTGACTCGTGGTCACGACTCATGTGTTGCTAATGTCAATACTAGTAAATGTTCTACACCTGTCACGTGGTACCTGATGCATACGACACGAGCTCGAGAGATGGAGAGAATCATGGAGGAGATGCAGGAGATCCGATGCATATCTGTCTTCAGGTAGGTAGATACGATTCAGAATTATGTTTCACAACACATACAGCTCTTACGGTCTATCAAGGATTAGGCCCTTTTTGCAAATGCACTTGAATTTTAATTCACACACAAAAAAAAGGAAGATGCACATGAATCTCAAGATACAAAAAATGACTGCGAAACACACAAAAAAAATTGTACTAAATATCCCAGAGAAGCAGATGTGCGCTAGCAAGTGCAAATACTAACAAAAATCTTCTGCATCTGATGTTCCTTTAGATGAATTATCAAACATCACAATTCACGTGCTAGACAACATTTAAAAGCACATATTTGGTAGATACTGTATATCCTCAACAAAATGGAAAACCATAAATCTTCATTATTTGGTAGATACTGGAATCCAAGACACAATTTATATAGTACATAAACACCTCTCAGGTCGTTCGTTTCTACCCCAATCCAAGGGACTAAAAATCCACTACAAGTCAAAATCCCCTCACGCCTCCAATCACCTTGGTTTGGTATAAAAACGAACAAGGCCTCACAGTTTCAAGCTATTCCGAACCCAAAGATTCCCATAAATCGTATATGAATTCCTTCAGATGAAAGTTCCAGATTTATACAATCGTGGGCTTCAAATGCTCGACAACATTGACACCGCTGGCTTGTCAGTGAACCAAATGAGCTCCCCATCCAGAAGGAAAACCATCTCAACAGGCAGCAAATCTGATGTATTTTGCCCTTCTGAAAGTGCTTTATGAACAGCACCAGCTTTGCCAGCACCGGTGACAACAAGTGCGATGTGTGCGGATGAATTTATCACTGGCAAAGTGAACGTTATTCTCTCTGGCGGTGGCTTCGGAGAATCCTTGACAAAGGTGACCCACTTCTGGTTTTCATTGACAACAGGGTGACCAGGAAAGAGTGAGGCAATGTGGCCATCAGGTCCCATCCCCATAAGCATAAGATCGAACTTGGGGAACCCAGACAACGGTGACATCTCGATCACACCATCCTTGACAAGTTGCTTTAAACGAGTTTCATAGTCCTCAGCAGCACCCTCAGATGACAGCGCATCATTTATGGCATGAATTTGGTCAGCAGGAATTGGCACCTATGTTGTAGGAAGACAGAGATGGAAAGGTTAAAAAAATGTTTCAGCAGGCTATATATATGAGAATACACATATGAACTGTGTGAATGAAAAGTACATATGCACCAAGTTGAATTCGACTATTAGTAATACATTTGACAGACAGGGAATTGTGCTTTAATTTAAGATGAGAATGCAGATTACATACAGAGCTACATCCTGTATTAAGCAAACATTACCAATTTTTTCCCCTGAGACTTCCGGACAGGCGGACAGACAACTCACTATCTCCAAATCGACATTTTGCTCAATATTCATCAGTCAAAATATCCCGACATCGAGAACACCATGAGAAAACTACCTAAAAAATTCCACATTTCCATTCTCCATCACTCGAAAACAATCATGATCCCGTTTCTACAAAGTATTAATCAACAGAAACCCTCCTCCAGCTTTCACAATCGAACAGATTTCTGAATTTGACTAAACAATTGAGCTACCTTAGAGAGGAACTCATCTGAGGCGAGCTTGTAGTTGCTATCCGCGTGATCCTTGGGCACCACCCTCTCATCCACCCAGAACACATGCCATTTACTCCAATCCACCGCCTCCAGATGCGGCGGCTCCGCTAGTTTCCTGCGAAACCCAAAGGTTAAAACCTAATAGATCCCCCCATGTTCCGGAAACCAAGAACTTCGCGGTCGGAGGCGGGTCCAAAACCTGAGGGACTTGACGAGGGAGCCGCCAGAGAGCACGACGGTGAAGGCGCCCCTCTCCGCCGCGAACTTCGCCGACAGCTCCGCCGTGTACTTGGCCAGCGACGCCGCGAGGTCCTCCTCCGCGTCGAATATGGTGAGCTTCTTCCTGGAGGCCGTCTCACCGGCGGCTGCGGCGTCGGTGGCGGGGGAGGACATGGCGGAGACCGGCACGAGCGGGGAGCGCGAGGGTGGCGACGACAAGAGTCTGCTGGGAAGGGATCGGCGGGAGCACGATGGGAGCCTGAGCGCAGAAGACGACCGGCGGGGATTGACGGAGGATGGAATGGTCCACGCGGCGGTGGCGGAGGCGGCCGCCGAGGTAGTAGACATGTTGGCGGCGGCGTGGAAAGTGGAAATGGAGAGGAGGTTTGGAGGGGGTTTGGTGCGGAAAGAGACGGGCCCTTTGGAAAATAATGGTCACTTCCTAGCCGTCGAGATCGCGATGGACGGCTGGATCGCGCGGGCCCGCTCCTTCTGGACTTTTCCACGTGGAGACGGTGCTCTGGTGCTGCCGCCTGTTCTTGGTCACCGCACTCGGGGATTCGCCGCCCAAGAAAGCTGGGTGAGTATCAAAAAAAAAAAAAAAAAAAAAAGCTGGGTGAGCGGCCAGGAGAATACCTGGTCCAGCCCAATTACGGCTAGTCCCGTGCCTTCCACCTCCCCCAGGCGGTTCCCCTTGCCAGCATGACAACTAGAACATGGCCACGTTCCGCATTCCATGTTTATAAGGAACACTAATATTTGAAAAATAATACACCTACGTTTTCATTCCCGTTCCACGCTCTCATTCTCTCATAGAACGTGGCTGCTAAGGTTCCACTCCTTGGCTCTTCCTTCGTCGCCTTCTCCACTAGTGAGACCAACGAGCACTCCTCCATCAATTGTCATGCTCTCTCGATTGCCTCTTCGACTTCAACGGCATCCAAGATGGAGTAAATCTAACTAAGGACATCACCAAGATCATCAAAATCAACTCTATTGTTATGTAATATAAAATTTTGTTAACCCTTAACCATGTTTTACTAAAGTATTTATACATTATGAGAGTCATTGGGCCTCGACAAATACTATTGAATTCGGTCTTCATATGTGAGCTCCACATCACCTAACGACCAAGCTCGCCCTCCTGCGCAACTCGGACTCCCTTATTAAACACCAGGTCGAGTCAGATCGGACTACACCAAAAAGAAGAGTTGGCTTAATTTTTAGTTTGTGCCAAATCAATGGCACATCAACAAGTTAGGTCAGGCTATTTTTGGCAGAGGGTGTGGGGTTTTCCTACGCTGGGTCAGGTTTTTTCGCGTCATAGGCCAAAAATTAGTTTGAGCCTGCTCGACACTGGTTGGGTTGGGTTTTTCCAGACAAGTCACATCATGTAGCCCATGATCTAGCAAACAGCAGGATTTTTTTTTTAGCTCAAACATTTCATCTCACATTCTAGCAATTCACATTGTAGCAAACGGTAGTTCACATTGTAACAAAAGTTAGTGAACATTACATCAGCAACTAGTTGACATTTACATTAAAAGCACTCTCTATATTATATTACCCCTGACATTTATTTCTTCTCACTTCATGTAATTAGTAACCTAAAACCACAAGCCCAGCAACATCCCAAGAACAATTACACCTAGCATAGACAGAAAGCATTTTACAACCAAGTTATTATTTATGCATCACAACCGAGAATTTTTGCGCTTCCATGTGCTTCCTTTGTTGTCCCAGTCAAAAAATCACATTTTCCTAAACTGTATCACAACAGAGAATTTCCCTCCCAACGCCAAAATAGGCATGAGGTTCGATCTTGCTGCACTCCAGTCACATTACATTAAAAGAACACAACATAGTTAACAAAGCTTACTCGTAGAAAGTTCAATTCAACTTACCCTGTAATGCGGGCCATGTAGAGGTTATCCTATCGACCATGGCTGCTTGAACCTCAACTCAACAATTTTCATGCAATTGCAATCTATGCAAACTCCCCGATTGATTCAGCGTGCCATTCACCCCACTCCACAAATAGCCCACTTGAGATAGACTAGGGATTCTAATTTTAGGAATAGCGAACAAGTTCATGCTTTCAATTTCAATTTAGGGGCTAGGGTTTGGTGTTGCGATCGGAGTCAATACAAGGAAGAGAGAAAGAGAGGGCGTGGGGTTGAAGAGAGGATGAGTTGAATAGAGAATTTGTGGGGGGGGGGGGTGGGGGTGGTGTTGGTTATTCAACCACTAAGCAGTATGAGAACCAACTTACAAAATTCTCAGCTAACTGTCTCCAAAAGGTGACCCATTAGAGCCACCAAACCCAAAATGTTGTATTGGCCTTCAGAGTGCCTATACAGGATACCTATTTTAGGCTGGTATTTTGGATGGCAGGAGAGGCATAACCTAAATCTAAGCACCCTCTCTTCTGGAGACCTATTTCTAAAGATCTATTTGCAGGTTCTCTTTTGAATCTTATTGTTGGAGAAAACAATAAATGGATATTAAACCCTTTGCCAATAGCATTGCTCAAACATCAAATGAGTCTTGTATTTTGGATGCCGTTGTTAGAGATTGTCCACAAATTCATAAATTCAGGGATCTAGATGAGAACAACCTCCCATTTACTCTACCTTCATTATTACAGCTGTTTTATGTTGATGATGAAAACTTATCTGAAATGGTGGATCAACGGTATATAAATAATTAGATAACCAGTTCTTCAAACTACCGAGTAGCCACACCTACAAGCTTTAAGCACACGGTACCATCAGTGCGTTTTATTAAGAGTGGGAAACTAAATTCTCGTGCGAACAATCTTAGCATAACCTGTTCTCTGAGACCACGCCACGTGTAAAGAGGACGGGGGAGCGAGAAACGGACCATGCCAAAATCCATGAATGATTGTAGCTTGTACGGTCCGGTTATCTTTGCGCGACTTTAAATATGGGGCCGTAATTCTTAAGCTGTAAATTTGTAACAATGAATATTTAAGTCTTGTCTACAGAATGTTGCTGCCTGCTCGTTGAGTTGTCAAAACAGACACCCAGAAGTCTAGTTCACCACTTCAGATTTCAGAACCACTCAGGAAGAATAATCACATAAACCATTTGGCGCACACCAGTTCAGAACCACTTAGTAAGAATGCTACATAAAATTTTCAGATTCACACTTCTGCCGCACACGTGTGCGTTCCATAAATAAAATTGAACAGAGTGCAATAACACACGGCTGACGCAAAACCGTTCACGACACAGCAGGCACGCAAAGGCACATACAGACTGATGCAGAAACGTTGAAGCAATCGCAAACTGACAAGAACGACGTGCGAAGCTGACACGCACAAAACTAGTGAAATCAATCGATTTCATAAAGTCACTGCAGTTAAGTAGGAATTGGATCGGTCGACAGGGGTTGGCAAAGACAAATTAGCAGACGTAATTTAGACATGTAAACACATAAGCAAAAGACAATGCAATAACTGTAAAGGCATACAAGCATACCTATTGGGTAAATATATTGCACAGCCAATCTCAACACATCATGTAAAGCATTTGTAAAACATTCCATCCATTAAGAAGCAATAAGCATGTACAATATAATAGCTATCTGAGAACGAATGCGAATTATATACCAAGAATTCAAATTCAAATATACATATTTAGAAATAAGATGAAAGAAATCAACAAAAAGACTTCCAAAGTGACAAGTAGGGGATCACCATAAGTTACATGAAGACAACTAAATTTTGTATTACCTGAGTGCAGGTGCATGACTGTATAATGCATGGCTACTTTGACGCTGCTTATGGAGCCAGGATTGGAATGGCATTGCTACATCTTAAATTGGTTCACTTATATGCAAACAATACCCACAACAAGAATCCAGCACCACAAGTCCATGTGATTTGCAGTTTAGAGAAGGACATGCAAATCTAAATACTTCCTCCATCCCGCCATCCCAGAATGTATTACATTCATTAACTTCGCATCTTGATAAAATCTATCAGTTATTGTGTTATTTCCCACAAAATTACTACAGACACCCCATAGACAGGGACCAACAATAATCACATCAAACTTAAGGGAAAACCCTAATCACATTTATAAATGCCAACGAAAAATTTCAAAAGTCCGCTACCAAATTTCTAATCAGCAACAATCATCCATTTACTGTAGCTGATCTTAGAGGACCTTAGCCGTACAAAATAAAGTCGAAAATAGGCAAAGTAGCCCCTGACATTCTTTAGTGCTTAACAAGGGTGTCAGGATGTCAGCGGGTTACACCACAGTTCCTAGAGAACAACATTTTATTTAGGGGAAAAAGGGCTGAGTACTAGTCCTAGATTAAATTAGAGAAAATTTTGGTATGTGGGCAAGAAACACCAATGGGGGCAATATATTACTAAAAGAGGCTAAAAACATCTACTTTTCAAAACTCAATAATCCACAGGATAACAAACTTAAATTGTCTCGGATGTGAAACAAGGTAATGAAGTAACAGTAGACCATAATAACTAAGGCAGCAGATACAGTATGTCGAATAACTTTAAGTTCCATCTCTAACACACTCTACGGCAATCTAATAACATTTGGCCGAATATCACTTATTGCATTGTCCCTTTCACGCATTCACGAAAAGAGCTGACGAACCCTAAAAAAGCCACCGCCCCGAATTCAGCGCATATCGAAGCGTTAGCCCGCCCGTAGTCGGATCGCTCAGTATAAACGATAGGTTCGGCAACCATGATGAGGTCCTTGACGTCTTAACGCCTACCGCGAGGCCCGCCAGCTGACCTTGGACCAGGAAAGCGTGAGAATTGCAGCCGCAAATGGGCTGAGTCACGATCGTGTTCGTCAAACTTATAACCTGCAAAACGAATCGCGATGGTTTATATTGCTCAGGTCGTCGCGTGAACAAGAGATCAGACCGCAACAAGAATAGGAAGAGTTGGGTTTTTGCCTTCAACCAAAGGCCTGCTTCCCAATGCAGATCAAGATGGATATGCAAATCTGAGATCCAGTAGATCAGAATGCTAATGTGAATCGCATTAAATTGGCAGAGATGCTGGTACAAAGCAAGCTCGCCTAGGTTCTGTAATCTGGTCATGAGTTTCTCAATTTGGTAACAATCCCTAGATGTAATGCATTAGGAAGGGCATAATGTGCACTTCGTTATGAAGCAGAGCACAAAAGCGCAAAACTCATGACTCACTAGTCCTATTAAATGCACGAGAAGAATATTAGCTTGTTAGGAAATGCTGAGTGGTTTTGCCACTTTTCAGGATGCAGTGAACAAGAGATGGGTTTACCGCTGGATACCCACCTAACTACCAGCTTCCTGCTAAAACTAATGTGTGAACCAATTTAAAAACTATGTTACGGAATTCGCATGAAGTTAGATGCAGAATAAACAAGTATTTACAATTTTCAAAACAAGCTTCACAACAAACTATAGACAAATGCAGACATGCATAATAGAATTGAAGCATATACGTGCAGAATTGGAAGCCACCAAACCTAAGAATCAGAAAATCAAAACACCCACACAGTCCATATCCACAAATATAAGTAGTTTCACCTTGCAACGCTTCAAGAGCAATTGTAGCCTGAGCAGGGTTGTCAAAATCGACGAAACACAACACATGTGGATCTCCGCCGGGCTGCAGAAAGGTTGACAGATAAGCATCATCCATCGCTAGAGAAGAAACTTTCTAACAGGGTCAAAGGATGCAGCAAATTAACTTACATGTCTTGACTCCTTGTTGACAAGACGGACTTCACGAAAACCAACAAATGGGCGAAATATATCTGAGGCAAAAGGTTAAGGAGCAAAAATACTCCAAGAGAGAGGCAACATACACAGTACCACCAATCAGTACTTTGGATTAACAAGAATTGAAGCATATAAACAGAAAGAAACTACTGAAGATGAACAATATGAAGGTGTAAAGAAAAACAAGACAGCACCATAAGTCTCAACAAAAGCAGGACCAACAGTAGAATGTGACATTTAAAGGGGGTCAACGGAATGTTCAAATCTAGCAAGACACATCTAGAAAAAATAAGTTAAGCAAAGAACAGTAATAAGATTTTGGAGAAGGATACGTGAAACCTCCCGTCGTGTGCAGTTTGCAGGTAAGCCCTCAATATAAAGAGTGCTTGATGCATCCGGCGGAAGAGGAGGCTCAGGTCTGCCACCATATCCCATCCCTCTGCTGTCCATACCAACAACACCCATCATACGCCGATCATCAACGCCATATCCAGCCATCCCAGCACCCATCCCTGCACCCATTCCAGCACCCATCCCAGCAGCCATCCCTGCAGCCAATCCAGCACCCATCCCAGCAGCCCTAGTACTGTCATTGGCACCGACGGAGGTCATCTATGAATTTATAAAACACAGATAAAAGGCGAAGTCAATAACTCTGTGTGCTCTGGGGAAAAAAAAGCTAGTACAATATGAAAACTGTTTTTGTACCCCATTGCGCAAGTAACGGTCATAAGATGCTCCAATTGCTTCGTTCTCTCTAAGCGAATGGTATCCTGACCTGTCGGTTTCACGTGGATAATATCCTGTCATGTCTTGCCCACCAGACACATCTGCAACAATGGAATAAGAAATCGAAGATTACACTCAAGCCTCATCTCCAACTATTGCATGTAATCAATATAATAAATTCATCAGAAACTTCTGTGTTACAAAAGACTCCTGGTCTCAGCTTCACTTTTTTAGTGATGATTATTTTAATAAGTTCAATAGTAAACAATATATTTCCTAAACACCAAACTCGGCCACTCAATACATTTAACGACCAATCCAGGAATACATGCAAGGTGCATGATCACTTCGGTGCAAGATCAACAATCACTACGTTCACTGGACAAGCCCTGTGCAACAAAAATAACGATATGGCCACCATCCTTTTCAACCATATAAGCCAAATCGGCAGATGCCTAAGAATATCATTACATAATTTTCTCCCCAAATCAATAAGTTTAGCTCAAGAATAGTCAACCAGGACGCAATTATCAACATAGTGCAACGAACCTAGCTTGTCAAACTTTATTACACACCAGAGCTATGGCAGACAGCCCCGATGCATGGATAATCACCTAACCATAACAGTACTGCAGATCTAAACGCTGGATCTAAAATTACGAACCTAAACCCAGCAAGATACTCCTAAATCCCGCAAAGCACGGGCAAACGAGGAGATCGGCGGGGGAATAGCCACCAAACAAATAAAAAGGCACGATCTGGTGGTCGCCCGGAAAAAAGAGCGAGCGCGGGGAGGGAACGAACCTCCGAAGTCGGGGCGAGCGCGCGCTTGAGCGGCGGCGCGGCGGCGGCGGCCTGCTGCGCCATGGCGGCGGCGGCGGCCTGCTGGTTCATGGCGGCCGCCGCGCTGCCGACCGTCTGCGCCGCGGTGACGGTCGCCGCGGGGGGCCATCCCCGCCGCGGCCGCCGCGGCGGCCACCATCGCCTGCTGCTGCTGCCGGGCGTCGGCGTACCTCCAGTAGTTCTCGGCGGCCATGGCGTGTGCTCGTGCCCGCGCGCCGGGTGAGGTGAGGGAGGGGGAGAGCTGCTGCGTGCGGCTAGGGTTTCGAGGCGCGAGGCTGCGTTCTTCTGGCAAATCTGGTGTGGGCGAGGGCGACTTGCGGAGCCAATTGGGGGACGGACGAGACGTGGCACAGTGGCATTGGTCGTGTGAGGCTGGATGCTTGGGCCGCGGGAATACGGCTCGGCTCGGGTCAGGAAAGCGTGTCCTTCCGCTTCACGGTTAATTACCTGGGCTGAATCAGGTACGAGGACGGTATGGAAATGGGCCTTTGGCAGGGGAGGGCAACTTAAATGGCCTAGCGGCCCAGCCAGGAGTCCAGGAGCACGACTATCGCGGAGTGCGTGCAGTGCGGACTAGCACGATTGTTGCTCATGTTTTGGCACCGACGCAACGATAAAACGACGTCCGTGCCGTCCAGGTTTGCCAACGCGTGGCTTCAATCTTGATGAAGCTTCAACTCCATAATAAGAAGTCAATTGGTTGACACAAGTCTAGTAATCCTTAGAAAACTTAACGAAATCACCACTATCTGGTGGTTTTGTCTAGTTATATCTAGAGTGTACATACGGCTTGCTTGGTTAAAAAGCCAATTTTTGCCCAACCAAAATGAGGGCATGGCCAAAATTTTGGCTCTTATTTGGTTGATGGTCAAAAATTAGCTCACAACCTTAGTTGCCCCAACTTTTGCAAGTTTTTATAGGCAAGCCAAAGTTTTGGCTTGCCCTCATTTTGGTTAGGCAAAAATTGGATCCTATCCAAGTAGGCTATAGTTACATAAATATTAGCAAAATACAACAAGAGATGTTGAAGGCTCAAAAGGTCAGATAAGATTGTACTACAATAAACATGCTTATTTTGATTTTGATTTGATTATTATCGTAGCCTCATCAAATTCATCCTTACATTCATAAGACTAAACGATCATGTTATCACTCAATCCACTAATAACCATTGCTAGATGTCATTTTTATTACATAGGAGATCACTTAACGGAGAGGCATTTCTTTCATGTAAAAACATATGGATTAGACAGAGAGAATCATGAGGGGGATTGGAGATAGATCATGAGCTAATACTCAGGTGTTTTAGCTTGCACGGTCTTTTTGAGCTTCATCGATCTTCTTCTCCATGTCTTGATGAACTTCCTTCCCATTTCCTCACATCTAGCATCTCCATGCTCATACCTCTTTTCATGGTTCTTAGATCTGGAGAGAGAGAGAGATGAGAATAGTGTGATAGAGCTAGTAGAGTTGGTTTTCATCTTCATGCTCAAGCCTCTTTTCATTGTTCTTTTCCTTTGTTCGGTGATTTTGGTCTTCTCTATGAGCTGACAGGTGGGGCCAAGGAGTTTAGGTAGAGAACAACATATAGTATTTGCATGCTATAGAGCCACTAATGACTTGACGGTTCCGTTGGAGTCTCGTGGACTCCGACAAGCTAATTCGTCAACTTATTGACCTAAAGGGTGATGAAGCATATATTAGGATTCCATGGATTGTGTGTAAAAGCAATAAAGGCACCGATTGTCGGGCTTCATCACTTGGTCAACTTGGTGAGGCCTTTAAGGCACATCCATGATCTATGGTTAGGTCCTTTAGTGCTTGAGCGACCTCAAGCTTGAGTGGTTCCAAAGGAGTTTCCCCTTCTTTTTTGCAGAAAGCAGGTCCTTGTTGGTTACTTCAAATATTTGTCTTAGTTTCATCCAAAAAAAAAATTTGTCTTAGCATTCAACTACTTAATGGTGTCTTTCTTAGAGGATGGTGAGGCTTCGTTCTCTTGTGGCTTAGCTTGCGGGCTACTGAACATATTGGGATCGATAGGTTCCATTGGGTTCCTACGTTTGAAGATCGAGTATCGAGCTTGATGAGATTAGGGCCAAACAACTAAGAACAACTAGCTGGGGACAAGGGTGGTTGATAAAGATGCTTTGGGAGATCAAGCTGAAGATCACATCTCAGAATCGCACCGGGTTGTTTGAAGGGTTAGAGCAAAGACTCAGCTTACTCGGCTTAAGGATGATTAGCAAAGTTTTATTTTAAGAATGACTTTTGGGTCATGACAATGGGCTAGATGGGCCTTGGTGCAAGGATGAATTATTTGTGAGCCCTTGGTCTATTTTCGGTGATCCAATTGACAATGGGCCCACTATGCATTTGTAGTAGTCTAATAACGACTCCTATCCTAAGTTTTTTATTTTTATTTTGACACGTTTTCTATGAGACACCTTCTTCCTTAATGGTTATAACTTTTTGTGTGCAGATCTACTTTTTTTATGCAGATCTATGCTCTCGATCTGATTGTGGGCCTACATGTCCGGTTACCTTTACAGAATTGTCGAAAATCTCTGCGATGCTGTTATTGACTTACTCCCTCCAGGATGTCTTAAAAAAGTCAAAACGACTTATAATTTGGAACGAAGAGAGTAGAAGCTAATGCCAAACTCACATCACAATGAGACTTTAGCTACAAGGGATTAATACTTAGTCGAATACCAACCCAGAATTAGTTTAAGACTTGATGTTTTTGGCTGGCACATTTTGTCTTAATGGATAACATCTTACTTTGTACCCACCATAACTGGTTCATCTATTTGTTTTTTAATATAATTATTAATTCATGAAAATTTCATAAAGCTGTGCACCTAATACAATACTAAACAGAAGTTAGACAAATACAGGTAGGAAGTTCATGAGAAATTTAACTTTGCGCAGAGGGAGAGGTGCAGGTTAAATCCGGTGAGAAATGTGTTGCAATCAGGTATGAAGCGCTTTTTTTTTTTTTTTTTCCTTTTCTGATCAGATATGAAGCGTTTTTTCAACTTATAGCAACATTGCACGCCAGTAAACAAAAGTATATCTTCTCATCCTTGCAATATCCAAACTCGAATAACAAGGTCCACTGGAATAAATGGCTTTTGCCAGCAGTGATGACATGAGAACTCAAGTCGATGTAAAACAAATGTAAATGGGCTTCGGATTTGTATCCAAAATTCCGAAGCTACAGAACTGAATCCAAAGACTCCCAGCACAGGCAATCAGTAGCTGCGGCCCCAGAACGACCATTTCTTCGCTGGCTTTCCAGATGCAAAGCACAGGGTACCTGAATTTAGGTTGTACATACAAGACAGGTCAGCATGGCAATCTAATCATAACAAGGAAAAACCATAGGTAACTTGCATTCAGGCCCTCATAGAGCCATACCTTCTGGAAGTTCTGGCTGCTTAAATGGAGTACACAATGTTTTTGCAGCTCCAAGTTCCCCTTTTGTCCGAGCTTTCACATCTTTCTCAACTTCCTGTACAGGGAAAAGAAATTTACAGACATGGCAGGCGGAAGTACTACAATAGAATTCAGGACAGGAGGTAAATCTGATAAAAAAAATTGGACAACTTCAAGTACCTCCTCGTCACACCATGGAGCCAAGATCAACTTTTTGTTATTCAGAGCAGTTGTGAATTCATCCCAAGTGTTGATGACTTGAACACAGGCATCTCTCTTTTCTTGGGCTGTTTTGAACAGATTTTTTTGAATCTCATCCAGTAACACTTTAACCTCTTCAACCAAATTGGTCACAGGAATGTCAACCTTTGCACCGTTGTCCCGGCGGACAATGCGCACCTAAAAAGAACAGGATACAATTTCACACTCAATTTATTTTTCACATACTCATGGGAATTCAAGTTCACAAAAACATAGTAAATTGGACATGGCAGCAAATACAAGAATCAGAACATGGGAATTCGAGTTCACAAAAACATAGTAAATTGGACATTGCAGCAAATATAAGAATCAGAAGATTGCTGCCACTCAGCAGCCTTTTTGCAGAAGCTCACAGATTGGACAACAAGTAAGCTGGAAAAGTATCAATTGAAAAGGACAAGCTTTGTATGTTTGGAGCAAACAATTATTTGTCAAATGATATGCAGGATCAATAACTAAAAATGTGACAATGTGTTCATATTTCACATATTTTTAATGTGTATTGATTTTGTACCAAATGATAGTAACACACTTTAAGAGAAATTTATGGTCAGGTTTCAGTCAAATCGTAATATGCCCTATGTAAGCTAAGGAGGTACTAGTATCAAAGAACTACTGCTAATATACAAGGAAAAAAACAATGATATAAATAAAACAAGGGAAGAGTAACCAGCCAACTAACAAGGTTGCTTATATTTAAAAGGCAACGAAAAGTATTATACTGTTAATTAAATGCAGATAGTCCTGGAGAAAATAAGCATGATTAGAAGAGTGATTCATGTGGGACATTAACTTATATAAGAAACAAGAGCCAACAAAAAAAATGTGACCAAATTTAAACATGAATTGTGATCTGCGAGAAATCAATAGTCAGTACCTGTTTGTTTGCCAGATCTTTTGGACCAATCTCAATTCTCAATGGAACACCTTTCATTTCCCAATGAGAATACTTCCAACCTGGAGAGTAATTTTCGCGGGTGTCCAGATCCGCTCGAAACCCAGATTGATTGAGTGTGTAAACAGTTGATTCACAGGCTCCCTTTATGGCAGTTGTGTCAGCATCCTTATAAGGCACTGGAATCACAATTACCTGGATTGGTGCCACCTTTGGTGGTAATACCAAGCCTTTGTCATCACCATGTGTCATCACCATCACTCCAATCTGCAAGGGCGTAGGTTCCATATGTTACAAACATAAACATAATTTGTGCAGAACAATATGTAACTGGAAATACAAGGAGCAATAAAAATCATTATTTCAATGCAACATGTGTTGTTTTTTTTAAAAAAAAATTGCATGCCATCACTAGAATTTCCAATTGTTCTTTTTGCTTCAATAGGATGGGGATTTTTCTCTGTTAGGTTGACTCTAGGAGGGAGAGAGAAGAGGCTCAGAAGGGAGAACACCGGTCTCTCTTCTATCATATACTCCCTATTCCCCATCAACAGCAATCTTCTTGACATGCCCACTTCACCAAACCCATTCTGTGTAGGTTAAGTGGTGTATTGCAAAATTGCACTTGCAATGACCTGTAAAGATGAGAAGCTGGCTGTACATGATTTCAGCAGATCCATCATCCAAGTAAAGTCAATTACAGAAGGTTCCGCAAAATGGGAAGGCAGTAAGCCAGGTACTACCAGGAACCAAAAATGGCAGTGACTACCTGGAACAATTGTTTCGGTGAGAGCATACCATTTCAGCAAACAATTTGTTGTTTCAGGCTCTATTTGATGATTATATGACTACAAGCTGGTTCCATGTTTCTATTTGACCATTGAGATTTCAAGAGAATAATATGAAAAAAAAACTATGCAACTAGGATAGAATAGCAATCACTGGTCTCTGGCTTCAAGCCCAGGACCATGAAACTTTTAGTGAAATGGGTGCAAACAGAACTCCAATGTTTTGATATTGGAAACTGATGACATGGCATGTTGAACATATTCAGACTGAATTCTAAGTATACACTTGCTCAGTATATTATCAAAGAACAATTCTTGAATATATTTACAGACCTGTTTCTGTTCAAATTCGAACATATCTACTTTCCATGTTTTCACTCGACAACATATCATCAAACCGCATTTTAGATCAAGTAAAGGTGGTAATAAGGACCTAACATATCTACAAGTGAAAGTGTATTGAGGCACCAGGATCAGATGCTACTAAACATGACCTGAGCCATTGGTTTGCAGGTCTGAAGGTTGAGATTGTGTGCTTAGTGAAATCTGTATATTGCTTTTCCCCTGTATTAAAATTGCTACGATGACATGCAAATGAACCTTTGATTTTGCATCCTGTGGCACTAGTGCAACTGCTAAACTCTAAATGAACACTGGTGGTTCCACATGATAACGGTCCATGTGTGATGTTTCAGTTCACTTTGTTCACTAACGACTACATATGGACAAAAGTATCAGGTGCAGCATACAAAATGAAAGCATCATTCCACCCCCACATCAATTATGCATTTTCAATCAAAGGAGTGCAAGAATTACCGAGCGGGTTGTGTAGGCCCAAGAGTTTTGCCAAACCATTTCCCTAACACCCTTCTCATTCTCAAAAGTAATATCAAACATCTTGGCGAAGTTCTGACCAAGACAATGTGAAGTTGCACCTTGTATGCCACGGCCAGTATTTGGAATGAAGGCCTGGTGAAAAGTAAAATAATATTTAGCAACAAGCATATTACAATAAAATACTGGAATTAGTTTTCATGGATAGTTACAATATTTTACAAATGTATCAATACCTCAACACTGGTGGTATAAAGTCCACCTGCAAATTTTTCCATCTCACTTTTCCTCCCTTTGGACACTGGAACTGCTAAAAACTCTTCATATATCCTTCTGTACAGTTCCAATATTTGGAGAACCTGAAAACATCACCATCGATTAAAAAAACTGATCATTCACCATTCAATATTTATCCAATCATAATAGATAATTATTACAGTATTGAACTGTCCCTTTGATACATCACAGAGGCTAAAATTATTTTTGCACAGAACTACCTAGATAAATACATGAAACTTTAAATTACCCAAATTGAAACGAGGGTACTAGTTTGCAATTGAATGTAATATAGAGTTTGCAATTGAATGTAATATAGAAACTAAATTGCTGAGTTTGGAATTGAATGTAATATAGAAACTAAATTACTGCTATAAACAAAAGTCTATAATCTAATCTAACATGCTACATTAGGTTAGTTGCGCTTCAGACTCAATAGTTAGTGTTATACTTTGCAATAGATTCACCAAAACCACCACAATAATACTAGTTGACAACAGAAACATATCAAAATTTTGCAGTACTTATACCTCTTCATCTGCCTCTTCTTTAGTGGCAAAAGCAGTATGCCCCTCTTGCCACAGAAATTCACGGCTCCTGAAGAGAATAGTTGCAGAATATTTAGCAGGGAAAAAACACACGGGGCACAGGGGGTGGGGGTACTGGGTACAGCGATATGCACAAAAACAAAGGGCGAATGAAATATATTCCCTCAGCAAAATATCCCACGCATGCATTTCAAAATTCAAACCTGGTAACTCTAGACCAACAATTGGGACCAAAAGTGAGTTTAGTAATACACAAGCAGAGCCGCTAGGTTCATATTCCAATGTACATTTCTATAGTTACAATTTTGTAAAAAATCATGGTCAAAGTTTAATTTTGAAAACTGTACCAAGTGAAAAATAGATGAAGGCAGTTCTTTTGAAAACTGTACCAAGTGAAAAATAGATGAAGGCAGTTCTCAAACTTATAAGAAGGAAGAGGATCACCTCAAATGGTGGGTGTTGTGGATACTAAACAAAAATAGCACATTGAACATTTTAATTACTCAGGGCGACAATTTTGAGGACAAGTAGTCAATGCCTTTAGCCCTTTATTATCAATCTTTCCATTGGGCCACTTAGTCAAATGTTCTAGAATATATAACAATGCTTGTAAGAAAGTGCTATTACATTATCTTATGAGAAGAAATGAAATATGGGAGCTCCTTGATTTTCCAAAATATTGAGATCTGACAAGTGAGGCAACCATCTGGGCATGTTCTTACCGCCAACACATTAACATGCATGCAATGGACTAAGCGAATTTGCTAGGTAGACAGTATGGGAGTGTCTTGCAGAACATGGGGTAATAAGGAAGGTAAGGAGAATTGCATAACTGCATTGACAAGCCAACAAATGAGGTACCTTATGAAAGGAGTAGGATTGCTAAACTCCCATCTAACAACGTTACACCATTGATTACACCTCAAGGGTAAGTCACGGTGGCTTCTTATCCATTTGGAGAAGTATGGATACATGACAGTCTCACTTGTGGGGCGGATTGCAATAGGTGCTTCCAGTTCAGATTTCCCTGACTTAGTAACCCAAGCTACCTGCAAGAAGAATATATTACTTTCCTTTTTTTTTTTTTTTTTTTTTGCATAAGTGACAATGTGATGGGGAAAAAAGCTGGAAGCATCAGCGAATAGCAATGAAAGAAATTCAATTAACAAACAAATTTCATGAAACTATTGCCTGTCTGCAACTCTGCAGCATAGTGAACCAAGAATATATCCTAAAAGAGATGATTGTTACCAGCTGCCAACAAACATGCCACTAGATTATTCAATATCAATGGACCAAACAAAACTCTGGCAAAAGGTGGATAGCATGCACTGGCTAGTGGCTCGTACCAATTCACCCATAGCCAGCACAGAGCTAGTGAGAAATTGGCATTGTTCTTTTACAAAGGAACCTTATATATTCATGAGTGCGCTTGATTTTTTTTTTTTAACATAGATTATGAAATAGCCCGTGCTTAAAAAAAATCCATGCGTGCCTATAGCCCAATAAACATGATAAAAACAAGACAAAATAAAGAAATTATTCATATTAAGTTACTTTCAAGAATTCTTTTCCTTTTTTGAAACATCAAATCATCAATACTTCTATTTTATGTGCATTCCGAAACACTTTTTGTGACTAAAACCAACATGTTGTAAATCTGTTCCTAATAGTATAAAGCTATGTGCAGTCACCATCTCCCACATGCCTTGTGGGCTTGTGGAAAATACCACCAGTACCTCCAGGAGATCCATGGCACCACCAGAGTTCAAATTCTGAACCAGCCCCCCATGACTATGCCACTGTCCACGCCTGCCTGCTTCAAATCTTGGCTTGTATAGTGGCGGGAACAACTCCTAGAGGAACTGCCGCCTCCTAGCATGTTGTTATCAAGATTGCTTGGTGGTGGACAGCTAACGACCAGCAATTGTTTGAAATCTTAACCATCGAAGAGGACTATCGTCTCATGGACTTTGCTGCAGCAGGGAAGGGGACTGGTGGTGGAATCAGGTATTTATTTGCGCTCTTTAATATTATGTATATAGATGTAGATGCAGCATGTGGGAGGTCAGGTCCTTCTAGAATTAAGGGAAGAAACTATATTTACTTTAATATATTATTACATTGGTATAGATATAGATTAACAATCCCAACTAGACTTTTCCTAAATACAGTGGTACCATAGGGTCACAGGGAGCCCATGAGAGTTGTGACCTTATCTTTTCATGAGGAAGAAATTAATAATGGGTTGCTTAAAAATCCCGACAGATCTTAAATTCTGGTTTTTCTCAAAAATTCATGGTAACAGAACAGAGGAAAACACATCATATGAGATGTATTCAGATATAAACAAAGAAATTCTGATAGATCTTAAATTCTCGTCTCTCAAAAGAAAAATCATTGAAACCAGAACAAAGGAAACATGTGTTGCATTCATCATATTCAGATGATAACAAAACCCAAAAAAAACAGCTATCAAGTCATTTGTATGCCTAATTCCATGTAGTTTTCCTTACTGAGCTGCTTCCGAAAGAAGTAACTCTTATAGTTGCGCAGCTGACTTGAAGAATTGAAACAAATATCCTAACTGTGAAAATCTGGAAATGGAGATGTGAAGGAAAGAGTAAAAGGCACACCTCAGGTGCAAAGCCCTCAATGTGGTCCTTTTCCTTCTGTAGAACATTCTCAGTAACAAACAAAGGAAAATAATATGGTTTGAGCTTCAGCTTTTTAATTTCTGCATCAAAGAATTCCTGCACCAAATCACAATGCAGTTATCAAGATTACAGTAATGTCGCTATGCTTCACAAATATGCATAGAAACAAACATAAAGGAGTAAAGGACCCTGATGTTAAACATAGCTTCCTACATAATTCAGGGTCAGAATTTCTGTTACGGAGAAGCTGTGAAAAGTTCTACACCACACTAGAAATCAGTCCCCAGATACAAGGGTGGCTATTCTTAGCACTGAAATAGTTGCAGTTCCAGAATTGGCAACAAGGGAGACTTAAGGTTTTTAGTCCATATTGACAAATACTTACTTTCAGTAGCTCCCAGATTTCCATCGCCCATGGCCTCAATATATAACAACCAGAGATGTCATAGTACTCGATCATTTCACTGTTAACAACAACCTGGAGGAACAAATAACAATGCTCTGAATCAGCCCCATGGAAGCATCAAGGTATAATTTCATATATAAAAACAAGGACTATATTCCGAGGAAAGATACTTTGTCATGTGCCAAACAGAGCAATATACTTTGCCATGTGCCAAACAGAGCAATCAGAGAATAGCAGTACAAATATGGTACTTAATGGAATCACTGCACCTGAATGAAACAATGTAACAAGTCAACAAACCCAGTTTCTCACAAGTCACAACTAGTGGCTTTGTGATTGCTATAACGAATTTTGCAGCTATTTCCGTGGACAAGTAGTTTGGGCAATAATTTTAGTAGGTCTAGAATAAGCAACTATAGTCTAGAATTGCAACAGTGTCTGTTCACAGAGACCAGAATTCTAAGCTACTGAAACAGTGGTTTCTCCTAAACCCTCTTACACCAACCCTAGCAAAACCTTCAAATTTCACCCCAACCACCCCCACCCCCCGCTGTAATCGCACAATTGCCAGCACATCCCACCACAGCACCAACATCAACCAAATTGGAAGTACCAACATGAATCAAACGAGATCTACTACCAACATGAATCCAAATCGGAACTAGTCGCCCTACCACAACGAAACAGCAAATCAACGCTTAACCAACCTCGGAGTACCACTCCCCGAAGTTGTCGTCCTTCTTGTACGCCATCCCGAGCTTCGTCTCCTTCTTCACCTCCTTCTTCTTCCCTGCAATCCGCGACCAAGCAAGCTCAGATGCAAACGAACGAACCCAACAGCGCCGGTGGACGACGACGACGACGGGGAAGGGAAGGAGGTGGTCGAACCTCCGCCGCCCTTGGCTGCGCCGCCCTTGGTGGTCGACATGGCTCGCGGATTCGGGTCTCGGTCGCGCAGCTGCGCAGCGGGGGGGCAGGGGGAGGAGGAGGCGGCGCGAGCGAGGCGGGGGTGTCCCGATAGGGTTTAGTAGCGGCTGCTGACGGAGAAAGGGCAGTGGCGTGGGTGCTGGTGGGGTAGAGTAGTGGCCACTCCGTCCGAGTCAGAGTAGCGCGCAAGTTGCCAATGGGACAGCACGGTGCCCGGGCACGTTGCCTGTGTTTTGTTTACGCGCCGGCGGGATCTGTGGACCTGGTCCAGGGGTGACGTCACAGCTGGGTTTGCTTCCACGGCGCGGATGGCAGTCGGAGCGGGACTCCGGAGTTCCATGGTTGACTTCTAAAATTTGTCACATGCTAATCATTTTATTTTGGCAACTAAAAACTGATAAAAATATCTGTCACAGACTTGGCAGATTAAGTGGGTGTTCGAACCGCCCCACTTCATTTTTTTAGCTCAACTCCATTTTTTATCAAAAAAGTAGATTCACCTCCATGCACTCTCTCTGCTTGAGAAAAACGATAGAGTTATGAGAGCACACAAAGAGATTTTCTATAAATTTTTAATTTTTTGTGGAGCTATTTTTATAGTAAAGTTTGTAGAATAAAATTTATAGAACGATCCCAAACATGTCTTAAATATAAGGTATTCGTAAATTTTAGTAACCCAACCAAATAGAGGCAAAAAAAAAGTGCGTTTGCCCAACCAAAATTTGGCTACCAACCAATAAAGCCCTACATACCTCCAGTGATGGTAGTCGGAGCTAGGGCAGACGGCTTCTCCAGGATGAGATTTAGTTATCAGCGACAAGTGCATTTATGCAATCTTCACAACCTTGTATGGTAATGGTGTTTGCACAGATGCATTAATCTAAAAACAATCCTTCTCCTTTTTAACTTGCCTGTTGCCACAAATCATTGGCTGGCAAGTGGCAACACCTTGTAACGCCTGACAGGGGATCGGAGGAGGAGAAGGGCGCGCCGGCGCCCGCACAGGACGTGGTGGCGTGTCGGGGAGTGGGTGACGAGGTCGCGTCGTTGTAGCCCTTATGCGCGCCAAGGTCCGGATCTCCCTCCCTCCCCTATGGCCACCTTCAGGCCTCTGGTTTTGATTCTGCTCTTATTGTGGTCTCACTGCTGTTGGTGCCGTCACACGACTGGGCTGTAGGCACTGACCGGTGCCATGGACAAACTAGAGGCACTCTTGAGGTCCGAGAGGCTCAGTCCAATCCGACAGGTATGACTCTACGAGTTTTGTTCTTGTCCGGTAAACTCACTTGCACTGCATCCCAAATGAAGTTTCAGTTTGGGGTCGTTGCAGGAGCTGCAACATGAGCAGTAGCAGCGCTGCTGACAACATGGCCTCGATCAATATGGTTTTTAGTCTTCAGATCATCTGTAACCTTTCGCAACCATGCACAGCAACAATGTGGGCTGAGAGAGGAAATCACCAATTACTAATCACGAGTTCCCTGAATCAAACAAGCGAAAGGTAATAGCATATTTGAACGGGCTTGCTGCTGCTTTTAGCATAAGCTGCTAGCAATTTATATAATATAGATTATTACAGATTTGTAGGAAGAAACAAAAGCAAATGCCGCAACTGAGTTTTTTTTTAGCAATTATTAAATACTAGTGCGGACCCATACAATTAGATTGACTAATATTTATTTGCGGACCCATACATAGTTACGTAATAGTTCTATGGTGTACTTGGTGGTACTTGTAACAGCAAAGTGCTTAATTATTCTCGTGAAACGATACATGTGAGTATGATTAACATAATTGGCGCATGTGGAGGTTCCTCTGCTTTTCAACCTCTGTTGCTGATTCTAGAGTCTATTCTGTGTGGTCTGCAGGAAAACATGGAGGTAATATAATTATAGTTAGTTTTATTGTGTATGTTGTAGTTAGTGGAAGGCGTTCAACACTAATTCCATGATGCGTACCATGGTGAGTGATTGGTTGGAGGTGGTTCGGATATTACTGTTGGTGGACGCCCAGCGTGCGGGTTGTGTGATTTGAGTTATTGCCATCTGTGGAAAACTCAGAAATCCTACTGGGAGGTTAATTAATTTCATAATATCAAAGTGATTACCAAATCTTTGAAACTAACAGGAATTTCATATGGCATAGATGTGTTGGAAAGCACATTTGCGAATTTGAAAAGAGATATTCAAGGGAGGGCTGGAAAAGAAAACGGATGTGAACTTACCAATCGTTAAGGAACATGATAAATTTTTTATCTGAGTCATGAAACCCTATGGCATACATGTGTTTGAGACCACACTTGTCAATTTGAATGAGATATGCAAGGTTGGGCTGGAAAAGAAAAAGGATGTAAACTTACCAATCACTAAGAAGGAACATGATCAACAAATGGAAATTTGCAAAGCAACAAATCCTGTTATAGAGAGTCCTGAGTCGCTAGGCTGTTGCGGCCGGTGGAGGCATCATAGGTTTTGCCCTAGTTGCAGCCCATCGTATATCGGGGCCGGGCCTGCCCTACCCTCTCGAAAGCAAAGAACACGCCGATGTAGTTCGAGCTTTCGTGGCTTATGAGAATGATGGAAAAAAAAATAACAAAATTGATGAGCTAACTGTCGGCTTCTAAAAAAATAGCACATATGGCATACCAAGGGGTCACAAAGATCCGAGCAAGAGATTGTAGTTCCTAGGGGCCATACCTTTAGTATGGTGGAAGAGATCCTTCTGTATTGAAGAGGTCCTGTGTATGTCACCAATTGCAGGAAACATGACTGATGGATGAATGTAGTTGAGCTTGTTTCCAAGGCGCTTCTTCTCAATGGCGTGGAGGTTGCCTCCAAAGGTGGCTATAGCCGGTCAACTATCGCAAATCACATGAGTCTATAGTAAGGACCATCACCACGGATGTCTATCGAGCAAACGTGTATTTTTAGTTGCACCTAATGTTTCACGCCTAGATTAGGGCACACAAAGAAGCTTTTTTCCCCTTGTAAAAAAAAGGTAGTAAGGTGCAAGTGTAAATTGATAAGGTGATCGCTTTTTAAGAAAGTTCTGAACAACCTACTGCCCCGAAGATACTTGTATCCATGTCGTCACACCGAAAGCAGGTAAGGCAAATCTGTTATCAAATAATAAGCCGGAATAAGCATACAGTTGTGTGTCAAGAACCGACCCATTCGAGGAGTGGCGGGGGTAAGCAAAAGGCATCATAAAGCAAGGGAGTGGAACAATTAACTATGTAAGGTTTAGTTGGATAAGTAAAAGAGCATCTTGATTTTAGTACATCTCAGTTGAAAGCATAGCAGCCTAGGTGCAGGTCACGTTCCTTAAAATGGAACCCCCGGTATTCTACTTTGTATAAAATCTTTACATGGAAAATACTCGAACCTAAGATTTTAAAATAAATACTATGCCACTTAAACCAGGTATCCTCATTCCAATAAAAAAAAATATAATGCAATACCTTCAGTTTAATTTACATCATTTTGTATAAATCATCGACATGGATTAGCATGGTACCTGCACTCATCATTTCACCAATGCAAAGTGACTCGAGGGCCTAAACAAAGGCAGCAATGTAGTCTTTAGTAACTGAATCTTGGGAAAAAAAGATGTAAACATCTGCGAAGTTTTAGATCAATGTGGAGCATATGTTAAATGTCCAATGCACTAAGTTATGCATTCAAGCTGCCCTGATGTTGAACTATGGCATAGTAAAAAGAAAATATTGCTAAAATATCTTAGCAATGGAGAAGGTAGTTTATTTTGATGCAGTGAAACTATTGTACTGAAAATAAATTAGGCATGCCAGATTCATTCCATATGCAGAAGATAAGTACTCAGTTTGTTATACATGGAGACTTACTAATAAAGCCAAAAACTGAAATAAATGGGCCTTTGCAAAGATGATTTAGGTGCATTATTTGTTGAAAAATGTAATGAATAATAGTATTAGCTGCCAATGAAACTAACAGCGCACCTATTTTGTTGTGGTTCATAGTGTGGATGTATTATCTGAAAATAATGTAGCTTTTTTTTGGCCAAAAGAGAAGTATTTACCGGCTGTTATTTCAGTTGTCAAATCACCCTGCTGTTATTTTCAGTTGTCAAATCACAAACCAGGCGAAGGACAGTTATAGAACTATCAGTGCACAGCTACATACATGAAGGTCGTCCATTTTGTTCAGAAGCCACCAATTCAGATAACTTGACAATGCACAGTTACATACCTCGAGGTCCACCATTTTCTTCAGAGGCCACCAACTCAGATAGTCTGAAACTACATCATTTTATTTTGATGCATAATGGGAAACTCTCTCCTCTTTGGTATCACGGTAAAAACTGAAAAGTGAGTATAGGAATAAGGGTAAGAGTAGATCACTGGGATCCTTAGAATCACACCGCGACATTTGCAGAAATAATTTAGATGGAATTGTAGTAAAGGAATTTATCTATTTTTACAGATTCGACATAGCAGACAAAAAATGATTTTTTTTTTACATGTAACACCTACGGTGTTACGTTAATCTAAACCTGCCATGTCATCATCATCATTGCATAAGCATTCATGATTAGAGAACCCTAATTTAAACAACTAAAATGAGTTTACAATTCTAGGATTTTGTTTGAGCTCTTTATATCACATGTGAATGTGTTTATTATTTAAATTCCACCCACAAGTTTACTTTTGTTTATAAAAGCAATCAATTAAAACCAACCTTGGTGTTTGCAAGTGTTTGGCTAACTCTAACTCACACCCTAAACATGTTTTACAAGTCAAATGAGGTGCAAGAAAGAATCAATTTTGAATTTGGAATTCAAAATCTCAAACCCTAGCTTGATGGCTAAGTGTGGGAAATTGAATTTCATTTTCAATTTTAATGAGCTAACCATAATTAATTTTATAAATAAAAGTTGCTAACCAATGGCACTATTTCAAACTATGAACTTTATACTTTAAAAGTGTACTATTGGTTGGGTTTGAAAAGTGCCACATCATCATTAATTAATTGCCCAAAGATTCAATTTCAAAATTCTTTCAAAAAGTGTGAATTTCAAAGTGTTTTTGGCCCCTTTACAATTTCATCTCAAAATATTCAAAATTTGGAAAAACTCCAAAAATACACTTTGTGCATCTCTTTGAGCTCTACAACTTTGGTATATAAAGTTTTTCAAGTTTTTGAATAAAATTTGAAGTAATTTCAAAAGTTATTTAAATTGAAAAATGTCTCCTTTTAAGTTTTAAACTCTAATTCAAAAATTATTTAGTTTCATAAAAACTTCCTAAATGAAAGTTGTAGATCTTGAGAAATAGAACAACTTTTATTTTTGGAAATTTTCATCTTTTATTCAAAATTTGAAAGTAATTTTAAAATCCCTAAAGTTAGGGTTTTGCTTTAAATTCAAATTTGAACTTCAAATTCAAAAACCAATTAGAATCTGATAAAACTTCTTTAATGAAACTTGTAGAGCACAAAATTTTGAACAATCTGTATTTTAGGATATTTTTGTGAACAGTTCAAGTTTTAAAAGTAATTTTGAAAATGGAGAGAAAAGGTGGCACCGCTACGGTGAGAGCAGGGGGGCACCTCACCCGGCCGCCCATGCCGGTCGGTCGGCCGCCGTCGTCGTGGTCGTTCCGGCGAATTCCCGGCCTTCGCGCGTCGTCAACCAGCTCACGGCCATCGCGAAGCCTCCGTCCACATGTCGAGCACTCCCTTGCCCTATAAGAGCTCGAGCCGGTGATCAATTTTCCTCCTCTTGCTCACCGCCACCGCTCGCGCCGTGATCTCCCTGTTGGTCGCTCCACACACCGCCACTGCTACCAATAAGCTTGCACACAGCCATTTGTTTCCCTGCGCACGCCTTGAGCCGATGTCGAGCCGTGAGACCCTCTGTATCGTCTCCGCGCCGTCACCTTCCAACTCAGGCCGCCTGTCGCCGCCGTAAGCCTTCACCGTGGCCAGAGCTGCACAGGCGTCTCAAGCTCTGCCGCTTATCGCTCTAGCTTCGCCTTGACCTCCGATGATCGTGGTCGGCTTCTTGTTTTCTGCAGGTGAGCCACTTTGGAACGCCGATACGCCACCTCGCCGTCGTGTTCGCACCACCGCATGGCCATTGCCACCGCCGACGACCTTGCTCCAACCGCCCCACGCCCGCCGCTCCTTTGTTTTGAAGTCGTGGTGAGTCCCCTGAAGCTTGCATAGGTGTTGGTTGCGTTTGTTTCGCGCCGTCGTTTAGCCGGGGTGTGGCATGCCGAGGAGCTCGCCACGTCTCTCGCGTCGTGATCGCCGCCAGGCGTGTCTAAGGTCGCGGGGCATTATTTTCAGGGTGAGTTGAGTTTGCGTGAGGATGCCGAAGCTATTGACCGAGAGGCTCCGGTGAGCTCGGCCGCCGTGACCCGCGCGCCACCGAGCCGCCATGGCCGTCGCCTGGTGTGCTCCGGTGGTCACCTAAGGTCATGTAGTAGCTCGTCGGGTGCGTTACGGTGAGAGGAAGCCGTTGATGTAATCGGTTTTGTCAGAGGAGCCACGGTTGGCGAGCACCGTCGTCAGCCGCCGCCGCTCCACTGTTCCCCGCCAGAGACAGAGCGAGAAGGAGGAAGAGGAAGGCGCTGACGCTTTGGGTCCCTGTCGGCGGGAGAGAGAGAGAGGGAGAGTCGCGCGGGCCTGCGCGCAAGCGTGGGAGCAGGCCAGGCCATGCGGATGGGCCGCAGTGAGCCCACGGGTGGGGTGAAATGCTTTTTCTTTTTCCTTTTTAATTTTCAAATGTTATTTTTCATCTTTTTGTGATAATTTATTTTGGGTAAATAAAAATGCAACAAAAATATATATGTGTTCCTTGTAATATGCTCTGTCCAGGAAAAATACTAACTCTGATTTTTCAATAAAATTTAATTATGCTTTAATTTGCTCTTTTAATTAATAAATGCAACTTCCATGATTTTTAATAAATAAAATATAAGTCCAAAAATCATGAAATTTGTTTTGTGAGTTAATTAGGTAATAATGATCTTAATTATAAAGTTTGATCCTATTTTGATTAAGTTTTGTATTACACTGAATTAATACCTTAATTAATCAATGTTAATTAATTAATACCTTAATTAATTAGGGTTTAATTAGTCTCCAATTAGCAAGTTAATTAGTGGCTTTCAACGACTGTAAAAATGGTTAATAAATTAGTAATCACTCTTAACCACTGTTAGGGTTGTTTGATTTTAGAATTGAGTGATGGCCCTAGGTCATTAACCCTAATGACCTTCAAAGCATTTCATGTGATTGCGTATCGTTAGTCCATCGTTGTCGACGCTAGTTATACTTCTTTAGTGCAACTATACCATGAAGAGAAGTGGTACTCAAGATAGGTTAACGATCGTTGCATCATTATCGCATGCTCTTTTATTCACTGCATCGTAATCATGCATTTCAATCGTGTAGTTGTGCCATCCGAGGAAGGAGTTGATCCAACTCCTATCTCTGAAGAAGGTGTTCAGTGCGAGGAGATTGGTCCAGATCCCGGCAGTGCCATCCCCGAACCTCACTTCTCCGAGCCCCAATGCAAGTCCCGGATACATCCAAACCCGTCCTTGTATTTTAAAACGTTTTTATGATTTTATGTGAATGATATGATGCATTACGTATAGGAGTTGTGTGATATCCTAATTGATGCATTACCGTACCTTGTGATACTACCCTGGATACCTGTTTTGATTTTAAAAATGTTAGTACCTGCTTAGTCCTGCTACTAGTGTAGGTTTTTACGAAATGTTTTAAAAGTTGAGAACAATATCATCTCTGAGGAAGTATTCAAAACTTGATGTTGCTTGTCGCCTATCCTTCACCTTGGCCGGGTCGGGGGTACGCACAAGAACATGACGAGTAACTCGAGACGTCGGTGGAGTGACTTGCATTAGGATGGGCTAGTGCCCTGGTGTAGTGTCGTCCACTGGTGTCGGTTAAGGACCGTTCGTTGTGGTGATCCTGTGGTCAAGATGGTTATTGGATAGTACTAGTCGCATGCTAATGGCGGTAAGCTCCCTTGTATGATCCATACGAGAACGGATAACCGGGACGGGACGTAGCGTGTACCCACACTACGAGCGCACCGTCGACGGTCAGACTGGCAGCGTAGGGAGATGGTGTACTGTGCTCTCGTGGCTAGGACCCGCTCTGGTTTGGAGAAATACGAGCGTGAGTTGATGTATGTGAGATGTTCGGTCCTGCATACATCGTGTGGCTAGGAAGCCCCAGCTGGGTATATAAAGCGATTCGAATCGTCGTTGCTCCACGATATGGGAGACTTGACCAAGCGTCAGCATCGTAGTAATGATGAAAGTTGTTGAGGCTAAGAAATTTTGAAATCGTTACATGATTGACAAGTGAGTGCTATAGTCAAGATTGGTTTTAAAAATGCTGTTGGCAAATGTGTCTTTGATTCTTGCTAAAGCCTCACATTGATTTCTATTAGCCAGCATCCCTGAGTCTTCTCCCCAATTTTTGGTCGGGTAAGTCTTGCGGAGTACTTTTATACACAGGGTTTGTTAAATCCCCGTTGCAGGTGAACCGCATGGACAAGAGTGCTACAGCCCTTGTTGCATGACGGTTATCGAAGAAGGAAGTGATGAGGAGTAGATTGTGTGGTCCTTGGGCAGGGGGCTTTCTGTTGTGTGATTTGTAATAAAGTTACGTAATGGTACTTCCGCTGTGTTGTAATAATGATACTCTGGTTTGTATAAGTTTTACAAAAGGTTTGTAAATTAAGTTATTGTAAGTCTTTCGCTACTCTGGTATTTGTGTATGAAAACTGTTGTAATACTGTGATGTTTCTGTAAGTATCGATCCTGGAGTAATCGTGGTTTATCGGGGATCCACCCGACGGAACGTTTTAAGTTATGTGGTGTACAAGCATAGCCGACAAAGGTCTTAGGGACAATGTCAGGTGCTTGTGGGCCATATAATTTAGAAGGTTCTGCCACAGAGGGTATCAAGCGGTACTTACAAAGATACTCATAGTGTTACCTTTCAAAAACTTCAAAATGTTTTGGATCCAAAAGTTTAATGAGTTTAGTCCAAATTGCTTCTGCTCCGTCTTAATTCTTTCTTATAGCCTTGCTAGGTGCTATTTAAAAGAAGTCCTAAGTGGAGTATCATGTGTTTTTCTTTCGCCCTATATTACTAAAAGTATGCTTATGTTAGTTTAAAAAGTTTTTGCTTGATCCGTAGGTTCGATCATGCATCATATTTCATTCATATGTTTAAAACTGTATCCCCGATAAAAAGTGGTTGGGCTAAGTAAAATCAATCCTATTCTTGCTGACTCTAAGGCTCTCGATCTTATAGATTCTATCTCTACTTTCTACAGGATGGCCCGTACCAAGCAGACTGCTCGAAAGATGACCGGTTCTAAGGGTGTGCCACGTCACCAGCTGGCACCGCGTCGCAATGATGCTGAAGCCGGCCCAAGCGAGCTAAAGCCTGCGAAGAAGAAGACCAAAAAGCAAAAGATAGCCGAGTTGTCTGCTGAGTTAGCTATCGCCACCAAGGAGCGTGGAATAGCAATTGCCGAAAGGGACGAGGTGAAGTCCGAGTTAGAGGGTCAGCTGAGGCAGGAGCAGTCGGACCTTCGCACCATCCACAAGCTCCAAACGACCATTGCTCATCTTCAGCATGAGCTGCAGGGCGCAGTGAATCAGAGGAACGATGGGTACGACTACATTGAGGAGTTGCCGGTTCAGGTGGATGACCTCCAAGCCTACAATGCCGCCTTACATGAGGAAGTCCATCATCAGTACAACCTCCATAATCCTCTGTACCAGCAGCAGGTAGCCGTGGACGACTTGGGTTCCGTGGAGTCACCGGAGGTGTACCTGACACCGACTGAGGAGTCCGAGGCAGACGAGTCAGTCGCGGCCAATGAGTCCGATGTCTGAGTTCTTTGAGAAAGATATGTAAAATAGTTATCTTTATACGCTAAGTAGTCAACCTGGGTATGTCCTGCCTATGAGCGGACCTGTAATATTAAGAAGTGAACCCATATGTGACCGGCTTGTACTAATGTTTTAAAGTTCAATAAATCTGCTTGTGAATAAATATGATCATATTTATAACAGATGTCTGGTACTCCACGTGCTGGTTCTTCACACGAGGGGGGAGAGGTCCCTCAGGCACCCCCAGCACCACAGTCTCTGGCTGAAGCAGTAGCAGCCTTGGTCAATGCCACCACTGAGAATTCCCGGTTGTTGCGGGAAATGGGTCAGCAGAATCACGAGGCACTTTATGAGAATCATGGCCGTCGTCATCACGACGAGATCACGTATGCGGACTTTACAAAGACCCATCCGCCAGTGTTCACTAGAGCTGAGGAACCCTTAGAGGCCAATGATTGGCTTCGTATCATCGATCAAAAGTTTGACCTGCTAGAGGGTTGCCTAGACCTTTTAAAACCAAAGTTTACCGCACAACAATTGAGGGGCCCTGCATCTGCCTAGTGGGCAAACTTTCTGGCACGACAGCCAGCTGGTCAGCAAATTACTTGGGCCATGTTCCAAGATGCATTCCGTCAGCACTTTATTCCTGACGGGGTGATGCAAGCAAAGCTGGAAGATTTTCTGGCACTAAAGCAGGGTGGTCGCACAGTAGTACAGTATGTTAATCTGTTTAGTCAACTATTACAGTATGCGCCTGAACATGTGGATACTGACAATAAAAAGAAGAAATGTTTTGTTCGGGGTCTGAAGGGTGATATTGGAACCCACCTTACTGCTAATCCAAATGTCACCTTCTATGAGGCAGTGGATATTGCCATATCCTATGAGAGATCCCTGCTAAAACAGAAGGATGAAGAGAGGCGTGCTTTTCCTAGATCGTCTGGCGGAATCCAAAAACGCCAGAGGGTTATCTTCCATCCCACTCAGCATACCCGCCAACCGTTCTGCTATCCACAGCAGCAGCGCAAAGCCACCAATCCTATCCCTACCCACAACAGCAGCAACAAGCCCAAAGGCAACAGGTGTATACTCGTCCTGCTGCCGCAACCTATCCCCAGCAGCCGAATACCCAGGGTGTTCGAAACACAACTCCACCAGCTCCCCAAAATGCTCCCACTGGTTTCGGTCCGTGTTTTAATTGCAATCGAATCGGACACCTTTACCGAAACTGTCCTTATTCCTGAAGGAATACTTCCAATTTTCAGCAAGGGTCTAGTAGTCAGCAGCACCAGAGTCAGGGTAGGGATGGTTCGCAGCATGTCCCGAAGGCCAATGCCGGGAGAAAGACTGGGCGTGTATACCAAGTCCAGCCTGAGAACGTTCTGGAAGGAGAGCCAGTTTTAATGGGTATGTTCCCTGTTGCCAGTCACCCTGCAATTACATTATTTGATTCTGGTGCATCGCATACATTTATCAACCGCACATTTGTTACAAAGCATGAAATCCCCATAAAAGAAATTAAAGATGAGTTTTTGGTGCAATCACCGGGAGGGCGTATATGCACACGGAAAATGGTATATCAGATTCCTATATCTCTTCGTGGGTATCTCTATCCCACGGATCTGATAGTACTGAAGGATCAAAATATAGATGTGATCCTTGGAATGAATTGGTTACGCCATTATGGCGCTGTGATAGATACACTGAATAGAAGCGTTAAGCTGTTGCTACCTGTTAACCAGTCTCCACTTATTATCCAATTCCCGATCCCCAAGAAAGCAGTTGAGACAGTTAATGCAACCTCAGTGCAAGAAATCAAAAATATCCCTGTGGTCTGTGAATTTCTAGATGTGTTCCCTGAGGATTTGCCTGGGTTACCGCCAGAGCAAGATGTTGAGTTTGTGATTGAGTTAAAGCCGGGTACTGCACCAGTATCCCGAAGAGCTTATAGGATGCCCCCAAAAGAGTTAGCAGAATTGAAAACTCAGTTAAAAGAATTGTTGAACAAAGGTTTTATCCGACCTAGTTCATCGCCGTGGGGTTGTCCTGCTATCTTTGTGAAAAAGAAAGACCAGATTTTGAGGATGTGTGTGGACTATCGTCCACTCAATGAGGTGACCATCAAAAATAAATATCCTCTTCCTCGAATAGATCTTCTCTTTGACCAACTTACGGGAGCCAAGGTGTTCTCCAAGATTGATCTTAGGTCGGGTTACCACCAAATCCGAATCAGGCCCGAGGATATTCCTAAAACCGCCTTCACCACCAGATACGACCTATATGAATATCTTGTTATGTAATTCGGGCTTATCAATGCTCCAGCCATTTCATGTATTTGATGAACTCGGTGTTTATGCCCGAGCTTGATCGCTTCGTCGTGGTTTTCATTGACGATATTCTTATATATTCCAAAACCAAAGAAGAACATGCGGAGCATCTCCATATTATTTTGTCTCGTCTCCGAGAACATCAGCTTTATGCTAAATTTAGCAAGTGTGAGTTTTGGCCTGGATGAAGTCAAATTTCTTGGTCATGTTCTATCTGCCGAGGGTGTTGCAGTTGACCCTAGCAAAATCCAAGATATTCTTAACTGGAAGCCACCCATCAGTGTCCACCAAGTTCGTAGTTTCCTTGGAATGGCGGGATACTACCGTCGTTTTATTCCTGACTTTTCCAAAATAGCCAAGCCAATCACCGAACTTCTAAAGAACCAAACCAAATTCCGATGGTCATCTGAATGTGAGCAAGCATTTCACAAGTTGAAAGATCTTTTGACTACTGCCCCAATTCTAGCTCAGCCAGATATTGAAAAGCCATTCGATGTGTATTGTGATGCGTCTGGCATCGGCATCGGATGTGTGTTGATGCAAGAAGGCAGGGTTATTGCTTATGCTTTAAGGCAGTTGAAGCTACATGAAGAGCATTACCCAACTCATGATCTTGAGTTAGCCGCAGTTGTGCATGCTCTGAAAATATAGAGGCACTATTTATTAGGCAATAAATGTCATATTTATAGTGATCATAAAAGTTTAAAGTATATCTTTACCTAGTCTGAGCTGAATATGAGATAAAGAAGATGGCTTGAATTAATCAAAGATTATGATCTTGAAGTGCATTATCATCCTGATAAAGCCAATGTAGTTGCTGATGCTCTCAGTCAGAAAAGTCAATGCAATTGTCTTACTGTCACACCAGTGAATCTGAGTTTGTGTCAAGAGTTAGAAAGATTAAATATTGATATGATCTCTCAGGATAGCCTGAATGATATCACAATACACTCTTCTATTCAAGAGAAAATTATTGCAGCTCAGCGAGAAAGCAAAGGTCTCAAACATATTAGAGAGAAAGTCAGATCAGGGCAAGCATCTTGTTTCCGTCTTGATGATAATAATGTGTTATGGTTTAAGAATCTTTTGGTGGTTCCGAAAGTTCCTGAGTTCCGGCAGTTGATTCTTGATGAAGCTCACCTAACCAGATTCTCGATCCATCCGGTAGCAATAAAATGTATCATGACCTGAGACAGAGATTCTGGTGGACCAAAATGAAAATCGAGATAGCTCGATATGTTGCAAGATGTGATACTTGTCGAAAGTCAAAGGCGTGCATCTAAAGACTTTAGGAATGTTATGACCTTTACCAATTCCAGCTTGGAAGTGGGAAGATATAAGTATGGATTTTATTGTGGGTCTACCTACAACGGCAAGGGGCTATAATTCTATCTGGGTTATCGTTGATCGTTTAACCAAGTCAGCCCATTTCATTCCAGTGAAGGAAGATTATAGAGCTCCCAAGTATGCCATGATTTATATTGACCGAATTATGTGTTTGCATGGTGTTCCGAAAAGTATAGTTACAGATCGAGGTACTCAGCTCATGGCTCAGTTCTGGCAGAAATTTCATGAGACTATGGGTACTAATCTATTGCATAGCACTGCCTATCATCCACAAACTAGAGGGCAGACTGAAAGAGTGAATCAAATTCTGGAAGATATGTTAAGGTCTTGTGTGCTAACCTATTCTTCAACATGGGATGAGTGTTTGCCACTAGTAGAGTTTGCTTACAATAATAGTTACCAAGAGAGTATAAAAATGGCACCATTCGAGGCTTTATATGGCCGTCGATGCCGTACTCCACTCAATTGGTGCGAGGCAGGGAGAAAGAAGGTTCTTCGGTGTTGACTTAGTCAAAGAAACCGAAGACAAAGTGAAGCAAATTCAAGATAATCTGAAAAAGGCTCAGTCCAGGCAAAAGAGTTATGCTGATAAACGACGAAGGCCATTGGTATTTGCAGTTGGAGACTATGTATACTTAAAGGTGTCACCGAGCAAAGGTATCGATCGTTTCAGGGTGAAAGGTAAACTAGCACCTCGATACATCGGTCCATTCCAAATTATTGAACAAAGTGGGAAGGTAGCATATCGTTTGAATCTACCTGAGCGGTTGTCTCTTGTGCACAATGTGTTCCATGTGTCCCAACCGAAAAAGTATTTGCGAGTACCGGACAAAGTCGTTGACATTGAAGGCATCCACATTGAACCTGATCTGACATGTGCTGACTATCCAGTCAAAATTCTTGATCGAAAAGATCGGGTCACACGCAGGCACATAAGAAGATTTTTCAAAATTCAGTGGGATCAGCACTCTGAAGATGAGGCAACACTGGGAGTCTGAGGAGTTCTTAAAGGAGCACTTTCCAAAGTTTCTTTCTTCCTTCTCCTAAGTCATGATTCGTTTCTAAGGATTGTGACTTTATGAAAACATGAGACTTGTAATATGAACCCTTCTACCTCCCTTATGAAACCATGTAAGATGTCTTTGCTTGACACATTTTCTTTTCCATTACTTACCCCTAAGCTTTGAATCTCGGGACGAGTTCCTTTTAAGGGGGATGTAATGTAACACCTCTGGTGTTACGTTAATCTAAACCTGCCATGTCATCATCATCATTGCATAAGCATTTATGATTAGAGAACCCTAATTCAAACAACTAAAATGAGTTTATAATTCTAGGGTTTTGTTTGAGCTCTTTATATCACATGTGAATGTGTTTATTATTTAAATTCCACCCACAAGTTTACTTTTTGTTTATAAAAGCAATCAATTAAAACTAACCTTGGTGTTTGCAAGTGTTTTGCTAACTCTAACTCACACCCTAAACATGTTTTACAAGTCAAATGAGGTGCAAGAAAGAATCAATTTTGAATTTGGAATTCAAAATCTCAAACCCTAGCTTGATGGCTAAGTGTGGGAAATTGAATTTCATTTTCAATTTTGATGAGCTAACCATAATTAATTTTATAAATAAAAGTTGCTAACCAATGGTACTATTTCAAAGTATGAACTTTGTACTTTGAAAGTGTACTATTGGTTGGGTTTGAAAAGTGCCACATCATCATTAATTAATTGCCCAAAGATTCAATTTGAAAATTCTTTCAAAAAAAGTGTGAATTTCAAAGTGTTTTTGGCCCCTTTACAATTTTATCTCAAAATATTCAAAATTTGAAAAAACTCCAAAAATACAGTTTGTGCATCTCTTTGAGCTCTACAACTTTGGTATATAAAGTTTTTCAAGTTTTTGAATAAAATTTGAAGTAATTTCAAAAGTTATTTGAATTAAAAAATGTCTCCTTTTAAGTTTTAAACTCTAATTCAAAAATTATTTAGTTTCATAAAAAAACTTCCTAAATAAAAAGTATTCTACTTTGTATAAAATCTTTACATGGAAAATACTCGAACCTAAGATTTTAAAATAAATACTATGCCACTTAAACCACGTATCCTCATTCCAATAAAAAAAATATAATGCAATAACTTCAGTTTAATTTACATCATGTTGTATAAATCATCGACATGGATTAGCATGGTACCTGCACTCATCATTTCACCAATGCAAAGTGACTCGAGGGCCTAAACAAAGGCAGCAATGTAGTCTTTAGTAACTGAATCTTGGGAAAAAAAAGGTGTAAACATCTGTGAAGTTTTAGATCAATGTGGAGCATATGTTAAATGTCCAATGCACTAAGTTATGCATTCAAGCTGCCCTGATGTTGAACAATGGCATAGTAAAAAGAAAATATTGCTAAAATATCTTAGCAATGGAGAAGGTAGTTTATTTTGATGCAGTGAAACTATTGTACTAAAAATAAATTAGGCATGCCAGATTCATTCCATATGCAGAAGATAAGTACTCAGTTTGTTATACATGGAGACTTACTAATAAAGCCAAAAGCTGAAATAAATGGGCCTTTGCAAAGATGATTTAGGTGCATTATTTGTTGAAAAATGTAATGAATAATAGTATTAGCTGCCAATGAAACTAACAGCGCACCTATTTTGTTGTGGTTCATAGTGTGGATGTATTATCTGAAAATAATGTAGCTTTTTTTTTGGCCAAAAGAGAAGTATTTACCTGCTGTTATTTTCAGTTGTCAAATCACAAACCAGGCGAAGGACAGTTATAGAACTATCAGTGCACAGCTACATACATGAAGGTCGTCCATTTTGTTCAGAAGCCACCAATTCAGATAACTTGACAATGCACGTTACATACCTCGAGGTCCACCATTTTCTTCAGAGGCCACCAACTCAGATGATGCGAAACTACATCATTTTATTTTGATGCATAATGGGAAACTCTCTCCTCTTTGGTATCACGGTAAAAACTGAAAAGTGAGTATAGGAATAAGGGTAAGAGTAGATCACTGGGATCCTTAGAATCACACCGCGACATTTGCAGAAATAATTTAGATGGAATTGTAGTAAAGGAATTTATCTATTTTTACAGTTCGACATAGCGGACAAAAAATGATTGTTTTTTTTACAATCGTAACACCCTCGGTGTTATGTTAATCTAAACCTGCCATGTCATCATCATCATTGCATAAGCATTCATGATTAGAGAACCCTAATTCAAACAGCTAAAATGAGTTTATAATTCTAGGATTTTGTTTGAGCTCTTTATATCACATGTGAATGTGTTTATTATTTAAATTCCACCCACAAGTTTACTTTTGTTTATAAAAGCAATCAATTAAAACCAACCTTGGTGTCTGCAAGTGTTTGGCTAACTCTAACTCACACCCTAAACATGTTTTACAAGTCAAATGAGGTGCAAGAAAGAATCAATTTTGAATTTGAAATTCAAAATCTCAAACCCTAGCTTGATGGCTAAGTGTGGGAAATTGAATTTCATTTTCAATTTTGATGAGCTAACCATAATTAATTTTATAAATAAAAGTTGCTAACCAATGGCACTATTTCAAAGTATGAACTTTGTACTTTGAAAGTGTACTATTGGTTGGGTTTGAAAAGTGCCACATCATTAATTAATTGCCCAAAGATTCAATTTCAAAATTCTTTCAAAAAGTGTGAATTTCAAAGTGTTTTTGCCCCCTTTACAATTTCATCTCAAAATATTCAAAATTTGAAAAAACTCCAAATATACAGTTTGTGCATCTCTTTGAGCTCTACAACTTTGGTATATAAAGTTTTTTAAGTTTTTGAATAAAATTTGAAGTAATTTCAAAAGTTATTTGAATTGAAAAATATCTCCTTTTAAGTTTTAAACTCTAATTCAAAAATTATTTAGTTTCATAAAAAACTTCCTAAATGAAAGTTGTAGATCTTGAGAAATAGAACAATTTTTATTTTTGGAGATTTTCATCTTTTATTCAAAATTTGAAAGTAATTTTAAAATCTCTAAAGTTAGGGTTTTGCTTTAAATTCAAATTTGAACTTCAAATTCAAAAACCAATTAGAATCTGATAAAACTTCTTTAATGAAACTTGTAGAGCACAAAATTTTGAACAATCTGTATTTTGGGATATTTTTGTGAATAGTTCAAGTTTTAAAAGTAATTTTGAAAATGGGGAGAAAAGGTGGCACTGCTACAGTGAGACAGGGGGGCACCTCACCGGCTGCCCATGCCAGTCGGTCGGCCGCCGTCGCCGTGGCCGTTCCGGCGAATTCCCGGCCTTCACGCGTCATCAACCAGCTCACGGCCATCGCGAAGCCTCCGTCCACATGTCGAGCACTCCCTTGCCCTATAAGAGCTCGAGCCGGCCGTCAATTTTCCTCCTCTTGCTTTTCTGCTCACCGCCGGCTGCCGTGATCTCCCTGTCGAATTTGCGCTCCACACACCGCCACTGCTTCCAATAGCTTGCACACAGCTTCGCTGTTCCCCTGCGCACGCCTTGAGCCGATAATCGAGCCGTGAGACCCTCTGTATCGTCTCCACGCCGTCACCTTCTCCAACTCCGGCCGCCTGTCGCCGCCGTAAGCCTTCACCGTGGCCAGAGCTGCACAGAGCGTCTCAAGCTCTGCCGCTTATCGCTCTAGCTTCACCTTGACCTCCTGATCGTGGTCGGCTTCTTGTTTTCTGCAGCTGAGCACTGGAACCGCCGAGACGCCACCTCGCCGTCGCGTTCGCACCACCGCAGCCGCTGCCACCGCCGACGACCTTGCTCCAACCGCCCCACGCCCGCCGCTCCTTTGTTTTGAAGTCGTGGTGAGTCCCTGAAGCTTGCATAGGTGTTGGTTGCGTTTGTTTCGCCGTCGTTTAGCCGGAACAGTGGCATGCCGAGGAGCTCCGCCGCGTCTCTCGCGTCGTGATCGCCGCCGTGCGTGTCTAAGGTCATGGGGGCATTGTTTTCGGGGTGAGTTGAGTTTGCGTGAGGATGCCGAAGCTGTTGACCGAGAGGCTCCCGTGAGCTCGGCCGCCGTGACCCGCGCGCCACCGAGCCGCCATGGCCGTCGCCTGGTGTGCTCCGGTGGTCAGCTAAGGTCATGTAGTAGCTCGTCGGGTGCGTTACGGTGAGAGGAAGCCGTTGATGTAATCGGTTTTGTCCGAGGAGCCACGGTTGGCGGAGCACCGTCGTCGGCCGCCGCCTTCCACTGTTCCCCGCCCGAGACAGAGCGAGAGGGAGGAAGAGGAAGGCGCCGACGCCTGGGTTCCGGTGTGTCACGGGAGAGAGAGAGAGAGAGAGTCAGGCGGGCACCGTGGGGAGCGAGCCAGGCCGTGCGGATGGGCCGCATAAATGAGCCCAGGGGCGGGGTGAAATGCTTTTTTTTTTTTTCCTTTTTAGTTTCCAAATGTTGTTTTTCATCTTTTTGTGATAATTTATTTTGGGTAAATAAAAATGCAACAAAAAATATATACGTGTTCCTTGTAATATGCTCTATCCAAAAAATACTAACTCTGATTTTCCAATAAAATTTAATTATGCTTTAATTTGCTCTTTTAATTAATAAATGAACTTCTATGATTTTTAATAAATAAAATATAAGTCCAAAAATCATGAAATTTGTTTTGTGAGTTAATTAGATAATAATGATCTTAATTATGAAATTTGATCCTATTTTGATTAAGTTTTGTATTACACTTAATTAATACCTTAATTAATCAATGTTAATTAATTAATACCTTAATTAATTAGGGTTTAATTAATCTCCAATTAGCAAGTTAATTAGTGGCTTTCAACGACTGTAAAAATGGTTAATAAATTAGTAATCACTCTTAACCACTGTTAGGGTTGTTTGATTTTAGAATTGAGTGATATCCTAATTGATGCATTACCGTACCTTGTGATACTACCCTGGATACCTGTTTTGATTTTAAAAATGTTAGTACCTGCTTAGTCCTGCTACTAGTGTAGGTTTTTATGAAATGTTTTAAAAGTTGAGAACAATATCATCTCTGAGAAAGTATTCAAAACTTGATGTTGCTTGTCGCCTATCCTTCACCTTGCCCGGGTCGGGGGTATGCACAAGAACATGATGAGTAACTCGAGACGTCAGTGGAGTGACTTGCATCAGCATGGGCTAGTGCCCTGGTGTAGTGTCGTCCACTGGTGTCGGTTAAGGACCGTTCGTTATGGTGATCCTGTGGTCAAGGTGGTTATTGGATAGTACTAGTCGCATGCTAATGGCGGTAAGCTCCCTTGTATGATCCATACGAGAACGGATAACCAGGGGACGGGGCGAGCGTGTACCCACACTACGAGCGCACCGTCGACGGTCCGATCGGGCGGCGTAGGGGAGATGGTGTCTGTGTGCTCTCGTGGCTAGGACCCGTTCGGGTTTGGAGAAATATGAGCGTGAGTTGATGTATGTGAGATGTTCGGTCCTCGCATACATCGTGTGGCTAGAAGTCCCAATTTGGGTATATAAAGCGATTCGAATCGTCGTTGCTCCACGATATGGGAGACTTGACCAAGCGTCCAAAGATCGTAGTAATGATGAAAGTTGTTGAGGCTAAGAAATTTTGAAATCGTTACATGATTGACAAGTGAGTGCTATAGTCAAGATTGGTTTTAAAAATGCTGTTGGCAAATGTGTCTTTGATTCTTGCTAAAGCCTCACCTTGATTCCTATTAGCCAGCATCCCTGAGTCTTCTCCCCAATTTTTGGTCGGGTAAGTCTTGCGGAGTACTTTTGTACTCAGGGTTTGTTAAATCCCCGTTGCAGGTAAACCGCATGGACAAGAGTGCTACAGCCCTTGTTGCATGACGGTTATCGAAGAAGGCAGTGATGAGGAGTAGATTGTGTGGCCCTTGGGCAGGGCGCTTTCTATTGTGTGATTTGTAATAAAGTTACGTAATGGTACTTCCATTTGTGTTGTAATAATGATACTGTTTGTATAAGTTTTACAAAAGGTTTGTAAATTAAGTTATTGTAAGTCTTCCGCTACTCGGTATTTGTGTATGAAAACTATTGTAATACTTTGTGATGTTTACGTAAGTATCGATCCCGAGTAATCGTGGTTTATCGGGGATCCACCGACGGAACGTTTTTAAGTTATGTGGTGTACAAGCATAGCCGACAAAGGTCTTAGGGACAATGTCAGGTGCTTGTGGGCCATATAATTTAGAAGGTTCTGCCACATATACCCACTGCTGTATGAAGAATTATAGATACCAAGAAACAAATGATATTTCAGGACGGAATTTAGTTAGCATAAGGGAGATGGTTTTCAGATTACCTCCTTCCCTAGCCCACCAAAGAACTTTGCCACATACAAATAAATATTACCATGGATAATGAGAGCGACCAATAGATATAAGGGGGCACAACTATAGGATGCATCAGTATGCTGAGGTAAGCTGATTTTTACTCAATTACGACAGGTATACCTAAAATGACGAAATGAGAAGTCAGTAATGGGAGTCCAATAATTGCAATATGTACAGAAACTCTTGATTCAAGAGTTTGAGAACCCAAATATGAAACGAAACTGCAATATGTAGTAATAGGAAACATAAAACCCCTCCCTCTCACTCTCGCCACTCTTTAATTTTGGGTCTGGGCAGTCTAATAACAGAAAGCAAAATGAGATTTGCATGTCCAAATCTGTGTTAGACTGTCCCCAACGGGAGACGCAACATGCGACGCATACCCAAAATGCATCGTGCGGCTTGAAAAAGCAGTCTCCAACAGAAGATGCAGACCTCCTCCCTATTTTGCATACCTTGCGAACCAGCAGACAAAAATGCATCTTCTCTCTCCACAGACGCAAATCTCATGCGAGGAACCGCTCCCGCAGCAGACGGCGCAGGGAGCAACCGGCCGCGGATGGCGCGACCTCCACGCCGGGAGAGGTTCAGCGATAGGGGCGCAACCGCGGTGTGGCACAAGCGACAGTTGGAGCTCGCGAAGAGGCCGGCGGAGGCAGCGTTCCCAGGGCGGTGGGGGTGTCAGAGTTGCCGGCGTTTTATTTTCCTTTTCATCCGGGGATCTGGAGCTTTCTTGCAAATTACTCCCGCGGTAGCCAAGCTGATTCGATCTTCGGCTCACCTTGATTTCACCGCACCTTGCTGAAATCTCCCATCTTTCCGGGCGTCTTTGGGGCAAGTTGCCGCAGATGGCTGCAATTTGGGGTGCTAAATTTGGATAGGGAAATCTTTGGAAGGCGCAACCTGCTGTTCCCATGACCATGACGCTACTGGATTTGATCCGGGCAATAGAGCTCTGGCTCCGGATTGTGAAGAAGCAGGTGCCCTTGGTCGATCCCACCATTGACCCAGTGTTACTTGTTCCTTGTATTGCTAGCTCCATAGTCCATACTGGAAGCTGTCGATGAGGAAGGAAACAAGGAGAGGGTTTGGGTGCTCATCCTTGCTGTTGAGCATGAGTTGTTCCGGGAGAAGCTTTGGTCCAAATTTGGGTGCGCTGTTGGAGAAGTCCAAATTTTGGGTCCGCGGCTGCTTCTTGTGCAAGACCCAAATGAAGGAATGAGTGTCCAATATGGGTTTTCCTTATTGGAGATAGTGTTAGATCTATCCATCAGCACCTAACAGCTGTCCTTTCACAGATAATGAATAGGTTCTCTATTTCACCAGAGTAGAAAAACTGAAAAAAAACCGAAACAAGGCATCCCCAAATCAAGTCTCCGTTCACAGCACGTACTACTGAAGAAGCATTTGCGACTAAATCTTTCTATTGAGCTGTTGAGGTCAGGAGAAATGAGCATTAATTGATGGTAGAAAGGCAACGAAATTAAATGGGAGTGTGCTCACCAAAGGTATGAACCAGGATGCAGCTGGCGCTGTACAGAAATTCGTACCAGACCTTGGATGACATGGATGTTCTGGGCTTAGCCAACGCTGTTCTAGGTCGGAGATGTGGTGCACCAGTGGACCGACGGAGAAGAAGAGAGGTGACGCACTGCCACAGAAGCCCGGCACAGACCGGACCTGTAGTTGCGGAAGAGGAAGAGACAAGCACGCACCTGGGGGCGACCACCGTCGAGCCGCCAAGCAGGTGGCCGGTGTTGGGAGGGGTCGAGGGACGCCCTGTTGGGTTGTTGTGGCTGGGGCCGCCGTGTCGGACGCGCCGGTGCCGGCATCGCCGCTGAGGGCCGCCAAGGTGGCCCGTGCCGGGTTTGCCGCCGATGGGGAAGCAAAGTGCATGGGGAGGAACATGAGACAGAAGAAGAAGAAGAAGAAGAAGAAGAGGGTGAGGTACCGGGAGATCCGTCCCGCCGAGCCGGGATGCCGCGACCGCCGGTGGGAGAGGGGCGAAACCCAAAGTCGCATGGACGCACGCGCACCGGGGAAAGCCGCGGGCGCGGGCCACCGACGGGTCCCTTGCCGCGCTGCCCGGGTCGCGGATGGCCACCGCCGGTGGTAACGCGCCACGCCTGACCGCCAAGACGTGGGGGAGCGCCGCGGGGCGCCCCGCCAACGCCCCGGGCGTGGTGAGCAAAGGCCGGCGCCTCGGGAAGGGAAAAGAGGATGGCGGCCGCAGCCGCCCCCACGCTTCACGCCGGTGGGCATCGCCCTGCCCGCATCGGGAGGATCGTCGTGGCCATCCACCGCGCCAGCCTCCGCCGAGGGCCACCGCCCGGACGACGCCCCGTAACGTCTTTGCCGGTGTGCTGTCCCCGCCGAAGGCCGCTTAGCCGGGGACACGCCATCGGGAGGGAGACCGTGAAGACGGCCGGGCGCCGCTGCTGCGCGGGGGGGTGCCCGTGGGGGACGGCCGGGCGACGCCGGCCAGGAGTGGCAAGCACATGGGACCACCGGCTAAGGGGCGCGTCGGCAGAGGAAGACGAAGGAAGAGGAATACCGGAGAAGAAACATCAGGAAGTGAAGAGAAGCGCGGGGTGAAGGATTAGAGTCTGGAGTCTATATTTTTTATTAAATTTGGATTATAGAAGAGTCGATTCTCTGAAAATCGTGGCCATCAGTGTGTGATCCAACGGTCATAAATATTTTGGCTGATGTGGACGGTGCCATGGCCGAGGGCCTTGTGCAACTTTTTATATGTTAGATAGAGATTATTAAAACAAAGCAATTATTAAAAATATGGGGCAAGCTAAGGATGATAAATTAAATAAAAAGATAAACACGTATTTGTAGCAAACTTGGCAGTTGCAATGGGAATTTTCAGGATCATATTTGCTTGTTGATAGTGCCGACATCAATCTCATTGGCTAACACAGTAGAGGTATTATATGAGGCAAGCTAAGGATCATATTCGCTTGTTGATAATGCCCACATCAAGTTCATTGGCTGTAGTAGCAAGTAGCAATACCGTGGCACAAGTTTCACTATAATTCATCATCTGTTTGTGGTTCTGAACTATATGCTGTTGAATCTTCATGTTCATCGAGTTAAACTGTTATGTTTATAAACCTAAAACTTTTCAGTCCTATGCTCAGTTTCAGACAATATAAAACTGATTGGAGAATATTTGTGCACTGGTATATTTTCTCGCAGACTGTATTTGTAATTGTTAATTTACTGATATGCTACCTTTGTATTTTCTCGCAACAGAGAAAGACTTAGACGAAAGCAAGATGGTTCAGATATCTTGCTTATTAGGACGTTGTCTATCAGGCTATCATAACTTTAAACATAAAGGCCTAATGTTATTAAATAATCATAGTGAAAGGAAATAACAATAATGCCAAATATAGTCTGAAAAGGCTAAATTGAGTGCAATGCCTCACATGATAGTATAAACCAAATGGGCTTAGACGGAAATGTGTGTTACCTTCTATACTACTATATTTCCCTGTAGTGTTTACAAAATACATTAAAGAATTTCTTTTAGCAAATGTGAGCTACCAGCACTATTAATCATTTGTTTGGGCTGCATTTTCAGGTTGTTCACTCAAATAAGAGAAAGTGGATTGAAGCAAGCATTTGTCTCCTTTCACGATCGTTCTGTTCGCTTGTCTTATCAGCCAGCCGTTTGAATAGTATTTTTCTCGCACAGCAAATCAGTCAGTTTATATGATCAGCCGAACAACCCCAATGATTGGATAAATTCTTGGTTCCATTTATCTTGCATGGAAGCACTTACTAATTTACCCCGCAGTTTTACTTGACGCAAGTGGCTATGCTTTTACATATCCACTGACCACTGGCTCGGCTATTTGGTTGCAAAGTGATCTGCTATACTCTTTACCCTACAATTAGTTCTGATATAGTTGAACGTGTTAAGCACACAGTTCTGTGTACAATAATAACAACTCTCGTACCACAGGAACGTATGCACTGCATAGAGTGATTAGCTTCAACTCTTTTTATTGGTGCAATAATATATGTAATATAGAAAAACATTATGGATTATTGTATCTCAGAAACCATCTTTTCCTAATTATTACTAATAATGTTCTGATTTGGTTTTGTGCTTTCAGGATGGCCATGAAGGATTCTTACAAATCCAGTCTTGTGTGCCGTATATACAAAGCTAAACTATGCCATATGTAAGTTCAATAATAATTGAATTAAACTATTACTTTTAGTTAGTTCATATTCTGCTAGCAGACAAAGACCGCATATATTACTTGTTTTACAGTAGTGATTGTCTTATTATTTAGACTCAATTCCAAATGATGCAGTTTTGTTAATATTTGCAAGTACCATTTATCATTTAACAACAATATTTATTGATGATCTTGATATGTTTTTTTATAAACACGTGTGTGTCGCACGTGCATATCTACTAGTAAAAGGAAAAAGGGAAAGTCTACGGATAAGCACTGCTACACACTTGCCAATCATTTGGCACTCAGGCCAGGTGCCTGCAGTTGAGGCATTGAAACTCGTTTACTCAAGATAACCAACTTGATTTGGTGACAACATGATGATACATACGGATTACGGAGTATCATTTTGTTTTTCCGTTATGAGGCAAGGAATGAAGTCTCTCTCTGAAGCTAGAAAAGTACATTCTATATATACTTACCAGTTACCAAGTTACCAACTATTTACACACTTATGTGTACACTTACCAACTAGGAATGAAGTAGTAAATTTGGTCTGGACAGGACCTCCCGGAGCAGGTGATCAAGGCAATAAGGATTGCGACGAATATGGGCAACAAGGAGCTCTCCAAGGCTCTAGCTGCAATGGCAGCGGAGGCCAGGGCGAATGAGATGGAGGCCCATAATAATGTTGTGAACGAGGCAGAGGATGTTGCACATGGATAATACCCATGTATCTTAGATTAGTGCTAGCGCCGACGGGTCTTCTACCGGTTGAGTTGATTTTATTTTATAATATGTTGTGCTGTTGGGAGAAGGATCAGCTAAAACTTCATGGGGGCCACACTAGGTAGGACTGTTGCCACAGGTGTTTATGGGAAAGGTACAAGATTTTTGATCTTCAGGGACACCCGAAGAAAGTCTGCACAGTCCTTGGACGTAGAAAACAGTGAAGATTGCTCCACTTGGGTGATGGCCGGAGGGCGAGCACTTAGACTGGCCACAATGTTGAGTGGCTCAAAAAATCTGAACCTCTCAAAATAGGCACCGATGCTTCAAGTTCTCCGTTCCCACAGCGTGGGCACCGATATGTGGACCCGGTGCACAGAAAGATTCCTCCTTGTCATTGTTCCATCACACGCGAGAGAAATTTCCCCACTTTCGTCTCTGCTGCGAGCTCTCCATCTCCACGCGAACTGATCTCTCCTTCCGAAATCCAGTTTCCAAATCGCGAATCCATCGCAGTCTTTGGTAGATCTGGTCCTCGGCGGCGCGCAGGAGGGCGTCGAAGAGGCGCAGCCGCCTTGGCGGTCGGCGTGAGGTGGGCGACGTGAGGCGGGCGACGGCGGCAAAGATACGCGTCGGTCCCGGGAGGAGGCCTGGCGGAGCATGTAGAGGAGGAGGGAGTGGGCGAGGCGGGGGGGTCGCGGGAGCGTGCGGCTGCGGGCGCAGTGGTCAAGGAGTTGGCGCTGAGGCTCTGCAGAGAACGCGATGGCAAGCGGCGCAGAGACAGGCGGCAGAGGGGGGCGGTGCCGAGGGCAGCGATGAGCCTCCCAGCAGGGACTGCTATGGCCTTGCTCATGCAGAGCCGCTACTTCAACTGAGCCCAGCTACAGGTGTGTCATCAAATCCACTTGCTTGTACTCACCGGATGATTATGTACTGAAAAATAAAAAGAATTGATGCACGAGCCTCTGTTATTGATGCACATCCTGAAATAGCTGCTTGGTGACTTCTGGCTTGTTTGAATCCACCGGTTAGATACTAGCTAACTATTGACGGACCATGATAATATGTAGCGTGACAATACTCTTATCAATATATCATTTAAAATGGAAGTTTGGAAACAACACTGTTTGTAGCATGACAATACAAAGATTATTACATCGGTTGTGACATGATAATACAAACATTACATCGATTGCAGCATGATAATACAAATAATAAGGCAAAATTACATAATATATTAACTATTAAGCTTGCTTTTGTCCAAATCGCTGCCATATATGCTCAACAAAGTCCTCTTTTAGCTGACGATGCATATCTCGGTTCCTAATGTCTTCTTCTACCTCCAGTAGTGTTGAAAATCCGTGAACAGGCCCATGTCCAAATCCAGCCAATGTGGATGAAGAGCTGGGCTGGTCATATTCACTCTATAGTTGTCGTCATAGCGAACTCTAAAAGAATCCCTCTCATCCTCCACAATCATGTTATGCAGTATAATACATGCATACATAATTTCAGCAAGTGAGTTCATTTGCCACATACGTGATGGGTTGCGTAAACTAGCAAAGCGAGCTTGCAAAACACCAAAAGCACGCTCCACGTCTTTTCTTGCTCCCTCCCCGATACGCTGCATATAGTTTGTCTTTCTCACACTGAGGCAAGGGTATTGTTTTCACAAAAGTTGCCCACTCGGGATAAATGCCATCAGCTAGGTAATACCCCATGTTGTACTCAGTCCCATTGACCGTGAAATGAACTTCTGGGGCTCTTCCTTGAAGTACTTCAGTGAATAAAGGACGTTGATATCATTGTTGGACCCAGCAACACCAAAAAATGCATGCCATATCCAAAGATCATGTGACGCAACTGCTTCAAGCATGACACTAGCATGTTTTATGTCGCCACGGGTATACTGCCCCCTCCATGCCTTTGGACAATTCCTCCATTGCCAATGCATGCAATCTAAGACTCCCCAACATACCAGGAAAACCACAAGCTTCACCTATATGCAGTAAACGTTGAATATCTTCTCTAGTAGGCTTGCGTAGTTATTTTTCACCAAAATTTGCAATCACACTTTGGCAGATTTTTTTTCATGCACTCAATAACTGTGGTTTCTCCTATTCTGAAATTTTCATCCCACATGTCTGTAGGTGTACCATATTGCTAACATGCGCATAGCAACTGTGCATTTATGCAATGGTGAAAAGCCCATCTTCCCAAATGCATCATTCCTTTGACAAAAATATGGAGACCAAGAACTTAAGGTATGTACAATTTGTAGGAATAGGTGACGTTTCATACGGTACCTACGCCGGAACTGAACATCATTGTACACTGGATTTTCTAAGAAATAATCTGCAACCAGCCTATCACTAGCAGCTTCCCTATTTCTTTCTATATGCCTTCTAGGAAAGTGACGATGGTCACTGGACGTACCTCCTAATTGAGCCTCAATCTGACCTTGAAACTTGGCCTCAACCTCAGCTTCCACTGGATCATTCATGAACTCCCAAAAGAACTGCTGGAGGTTAATTCTATTTGTTGGTTCTTCAGGAGAACTTCCTGTAGTCTCTTCTGGATTTGATGCCATTCCCTTGGCCCCTTGAAGAGAGTTTGCTGGGTGGTGTGTACTTTGTGTAGTGGTTTATTGTATGTAGTGTTCTGAGAGAGAGCATCACCTTCTATTTATAGGGAAAAGCTTGTCACAACAGCTAATTTCCAACGGCTATATTCAATTCACTAAAAAAAAAATGTGCTGCAAAAGCTAGATTCCAACATTGGAACTGCAGCTTTTTACAACAGCTAGATTCCAATGGAATAAATTGTACACATGATAGAATAGCTAGATTGCAGTGATAATAAATAAATTATAATTGACATCAAGACAATACATAAATAAGGTACATGATGCATTTTGGAAAGTACATGATAAGTTACTTCTACAAACACAATATGGAAAGTACATTATAATCTACTTCTACAAACACATCATAAATATCTCTAAATATTGAAGGCTACTTCTACAGACCGAGCTCTGTAGCTAGCAAATCCAAGACTTGTTTATGTCTGCGTAAAGTATCCTCATCATAACCTGAAGTATCCTTGTTAAATAGCTATATATGTGCTGTGTCTAACTTGTTCCTCTCCTTGTTATTTTCAGCATTCTTGTTATCAGCTTCAGCTTGAGCTAATGCTGCTTCAGCCATTTTTTCAGCAGCTGCAGACTTGCGTACTTATAGTTCATTGAATTTTTGCATGCTTTCCTCTGTGAAAAGACTTCCTTCTAAACACTTCTGTTTTCCATTCTTGTTCCTCTCAGATTTGGCTGCTTCTCTCCTTTGTGGACACCCTGATTCAACAGATGCATCATCTGTGTCGAGCTGAAGAAGAGGTGTAAGCACCAGATGAATTTAGCTTAATCCTCTTCTGCACTTCATGAGCTGGGTAAGCTCTAGCCCATTTAGGTTGGTCCTTGACTGCTGCCCACAAATGTTCCAATGGGAATGGTCATTTCTTCTTCATAAGTCCTTTCCACTTTGCTCGAACCTCATCCATAAGTTGATCCTCAGATTGTCCACTAGCATTTCTATTCTTGACCTCATTGTAAACTCCATTGAACTTGTTAACGAAAGGCATATTCTTGTGCCAGTGTTCTTTGCACTGATTTGCTATTCTTCTCTGCTGCTTGGGAGCAGTCTTGTTATATTCAGCTGCAATTTCCTTCCAAAAATGATCTTAGGCTTTCCATTGCCATCGATTGGATCATTAGAATTCTTGAGCCAGGCACTTACTAGGCGTATGTTCTCCTCTGCATGCCACAACTTGCGACCTCCTTGCTTTTCACCATCATCTGTGCTGCTCTCATTGTCTTCTTGAATTTGAACAGGTGTTGACTCCATCATAGGGGGCTCTGGAAGCCGGAGAAGATGAAGCAATGGGGCTGCTCTCATCACCCCTGGAGTTGCTGCCACCACTAGGTCCATAGAAGTGCATCGATCCAATTGGATATGCTGGACCATTGCCATGGTAACCTTCGTGGTAGGCTGGTGGTGGGAAAGAGAAGGGCTGGAAACTTGGTGGTCCTCCATAGGGATTACTGATATTTTGTGGATACAGACCATGCAAATTGGTGGTGGGTGGATAGTTCATGGGGTAATGTTGCTGCTGATGGAAGGTTTGGAAGTTTGGGTATTGCTGTGCATTTGGATTTGGTGCTTCTGGACTAATGTGTGATTTAGAAGATTGGAGAAACCAGAAGAGGAAGAGTGGTCCATCTTTGAACTTTTGCTTTGGATTGTCTGGTGTATGTTTGTTGAACTTGTTCATGTGAAGCGTGTGTGTATATATGGAATTTTTTAAATAATAATTTTTTAAGATTAAATGCGAATCTAGGACGTCGGTAAAAAAATTACAAATCTAGTAGCCTGTCGGCCTACTGGTAGCCGATATGCGACTTATCGGCCGATCTTTGGGCCGACTAGCATATATCGGCTTCGGCGGCCGACTAGTCGTCGACACTAGCCGGGTCCGCGGCCCGTGCGGGCCCCGTCGGATGGACAGCCAATCGGCGATCCGGAGGCCGATTGGCGCTGTCGGTCCCCGTAAGGCCAATAGGTACTGTTGGCTTTCCACCGGGCGAAGGCCAATAGGTACTGTTGGCTTTCCGGCGGGCCGACAGCCCGTAAATACCTAGGCCTCCGTCTTCCTCTCACGCGCAAGCTCGCGACGACTCTCTCTCTCTCTCGGGCCGGCCCGTAGGGAGTCGCCGGGGCCGAATCGCCGCCCGCCTCCCCTCGCCGGGCGGCCACCGGATCCGGTGGCGGCCGGAGGTGCCGCCGCCGCCGCCCCTCCCGCCCCCCGCGCGCTCCCTACGGCGGCTCCATTGCCGCCGGCTCGCATGTGTATGCTTCTTTCTCCTTTTTTTATTAGTTTAGTTAGTTGTAGTTTTTTTTAAACGCAGCTTAGTTGTAGTTAGGTTTTAGGGTTAGTCTTTTAGAGTTAGATTTTAGGGTTAGTCTTTTAATTAGATTTTAGGGTTAGTTTTAGTAAGATTTAGTTAGATGTTAGGGTTAGATTAGGTGAAGAATATTTAATTTAATTTTAAATTAATTTTTTTGAGGTACTTATAATTTTAAATTATATTTTTGAGGTACTTATAGTTAGGTAGTGTGCAATGGTATTTTAAGATTTTTATATCTATGTTATTTAGATTGGGATGAGTTAATTTTAGGATTTAGATTATTTTAATTATAATTTAGGTTTTATAGATGATGGTTAGGGTTTAATTTAGTTAGGATATTCTTTATTTAGTTTTTAATTTATTTGCGTAGTTTAAGGTTGAAATCTTAGATTCATATTATTAATTATACGAGCGATATTAAATCATGAATTATCTAATTTTTTAAAATATTGAACCGTAAATGTCGTCCGATTTAGTTCCTTTCGTAATTTACTATGGAAGTGGTGAAATCAGATATGGGGACAAAGTGAGGTAGACCTAAGAGAGTTCAGTTCTTTGACACGCAACCGAATTTTCCGCTAGATTATAGCCGGATGCAACTTTTAGCTTTGGCCGCATGAATATTTTGAAGTTGCCCCCTCCCAAAGATTATTTCAAGATTAGTATGTTGGTGCCTAAGAAGCGAGAGAATGGGTGGAGATGGGAGTTGTGCGAGGCCAGTAACACGAAGAAATGACATTTTCTCGTGGCTAAGGCGTTGGAGCGTCGATACAATAATATCATGCTTGTTGAGTTCCTGGAGGGTGGCATACAGGCAGAGAGTAGTAACATAGGTCAAGAACATAAAAATCTTGAGCCCACACCTACAGAGGAGACCTATGTTTACCATCCTCAGGAGGTTGACAACACCGCGCAGGATGCAGCACAGAAACAATATGTGGTTCATAGCACCACGGAAGATGCAACAGAGAAACAATACGGTCAGTCCATTGAAGCTGATCAGGGCGAGGAGGATGAAATAATCGTCGAACAGATGGAGCTGGATGATGCGGAGCACATAGCTTTTGTCGATGAATTTGTCGGCAGGAGCTTCGACGATGAGACTGACATCCCTGAGGATTGCGTTCACATTGCACCAGATGTCATGACGGTCGATGATGGTCATCATTCGTCGTGGGAGTATTCGAGAAATGAGGTCAGACAAGGACAGATGTTTCATGATAAGATTCATCTGCAGCACGCAGTTCAATGATGGGCTTTTTTGAAAAGAAACAGTTTTGGGTGGTTATATCTAACCCGACGACATGGGACGTGAAGTGTGTCACCCCAGGTTGTACTTGGCGTGTTCATGCTCATATGCCACGTACGGTGAGGACTGCGTAGTTCAGATGAGCGATGACGAGATTCATAGAGGCTGTTGTTTCTTCAGATGCACAATAGGATGGGTATTTTCCCTTCAACTATTATCTTGCGAAAAAAGTCTTTTACTTTAAATGCTTACATGTTTATATTATTCCTCTATTTCAGACAGCCAATGAGGGCAGCGATTGTGGATTCACTAGATGGGTCGATCCTGCTCCTATTTTTTTCCCATCAACAAGTACATCTACTACCTAAAGAAGTGTATCTTCGATCTTGAATTCAAAAACCAAACCCCTGATCTGGACAACAGCGATGATACGGGTGCGGACCAGGGACTCTGCCCTAATCCATACTGTCAATGTCCTTATCACAAGGGGCCTTCTCCTCCACCACCGCCACCGCCACCGGCAATGGGAGGCTACATCGGAGAGGACTCAACTCAGTTTGCTATGTAGGAACATTATTAGGATGAATCAATATTCATGTTATGTATTCGTTGCTTCGTTAAATTTTTCTAAGGCATGTTAGGTTTAGTTTACCACCTCTTTTCTATGCTTTACTAGAGGTCGCCACATGCCATTGTTAGTTGTCATTACTGGTCGTCTTTTGCTTAATTCTCTAAGACATGCTATGTTTATATAGTGCACTGAATTAATATTAAAATGTGTTTGTTCCTCATAAGTTTCTACTTCACGTCTTTAAAATAAAAAAATTGAACAAATTTTTATTGAGGCAATTCAAGGAGAATAATATTAATAAAAATATTTTACATAATTCAAAGATGAAAAAAGTATGTTGAATAGGAAAGAGGGCACATGAAATAGTGCTGTAGGCTGTTGGGGCCGATAGGCTCTTATCGGCATTCCAAGGCCCGATAGGACTTATCGGCGTTCCAAGGCCTGAGAGGCCTGTCGGCTGGCCGAGGGCCGACTTGTTTGGGGCCAGTCAGCCGCCCACAAACCGACCGGGTCCTATCGCCCGCCCATCGCCGACCGACCCCTTTGTCGGCGCCGACTGGCCTTAAACGCAAATGTCGGCTGCCACATGTGACAGAACCGACAAATTCATACGAGATTAAGTGTAACTGCCCCCGTTAACAACATTGACACGCATATACCGCTTCTCATATGAACCCGGTAGTCCGCCGAGTGTCACGAAGGACCTCGGTAAATCAACTTACATCCAGGATCATATGATTAAGGTACATCATTCATCAACATATAGAGTACAGCGGAAAATAATTACACACTGGATCAAACTTTATTACAACGCAGGTCCCAAATATATTACATAAAAGTAGTCTTTGTTTTCAAACCCCAACATCAAAGGTCATTTTACATCACCAGTTTTATTCAAACCTTACGTACAAGCAAGGCGAGGGAGTTATAGATATGGCCAAGCCCGATGGCCTTACTCGTCCACATCATCCACGGGATTAAAACAAGTAATGCAATAACCCTCATATAAATTGTCACCTGCAACGATGGGTAAAACCCTGAGTACTCAATTGTACTCCGTAAGACTTACCCGACAGGGAAAAGAATAAAAGGCTTCAAGGGTAAATGACAAGTATGAAAGGAAAGTCTGGGGGCTAGCAAGCTTTGCGGAAATGCTTACTAAATTTAATCCTTATTTCAAATGTTAAGGCAATATCACCCTGGTTACTTAAATCTACATTTCCATCATTTGCATACTATCTTACCATCTTGGATCAAACAATTCTATAATATGAGGTACCAATTTATAATCCTTTCAATATCATCATTGGTTATTAATCATTTACTACGTCTCTGCGGTCAGGTATAAGTTTCTTACTATCCAGGAGAGACAGCGATTCGAATCGATTACATGAGCTGGGTAAAGCCCATATCACACACTCTCGCAAGCTGGACCAAAGCTCGCTCGAGTCACTGTTCACTTTATTCAAAAGATAGAATTGAATCCGTATGCAAAGCTCATGGTACTGCGTCCTTTACAAGTCATGCCCGTTCAGCCCGTAGCCCGTAGTCATGCAGGGTCTTGGACCAGTACCCTTTCACCTTCCAGTCGTCCCAGCAATGCATAAACGGTTCAAGAACTACCTCGAATAAGCTAATCAGTTTCACGGTCGAAACGAGTTATTCGGCCGTTATGTGAAGGTACGTTCAATCTCATACCTAGATCCAGAATACGGCTCGGTCCTTAATCGACGTAGACGGGAACGTATAAGTATACAAGACCTCCATGTCTCGTAGCCTCACCGCCACCAAATCCCGTCCGGCCTCCAATTATCACCACCACATGTTTAAGGATATCATAAGTACCAGCCTAGGGTTGCGGATGACAGAAATCATCCGTCTTCTGATCATCTAAGCATGGCTAAGCATCAACTCTAAATACTCCTACTAGTGGAATAAGTTGGTTACATTTTGAGTGGACAAGGCATTCGTGCAACAACGGTATCACGCAACTCCTATAAACGTAATACGTAAAATAAAGCAATGAGAGTAAGTAATTGCATTTCAAAATAGAAATGGGTTAATAGAATGCTCCGGGGCTTGCCTCGGTGAAAAGTGGAGGGTCCGTGGTTCGGGCACTCCGGCAGAGGGTCAGTGGTTTCTCCTTCTTCTCCGGGTGGCAACTCATGTGGATCCTCCTCCTCGATCATGGTGTACTCGATGGTAGGTTCTCCCTCGGATCCTATATGAATGTAGGCGGTGCATAATTATCAAGAATGCAGGTAGTATGCATAATGATAGAATGTCATGACATAAAATGATGCGTGATGAGATGATTATGTGAAAGGCAATCAATGAAAAGCTACATAAGATTCTATATGTGTAATTCTCTTTCTCTGATGACAACACTGTATTATCAGAGTGATTTAAAAGAAGTCAAAGATTACTTGTCATTACATTACACAGAGTAGGTGCATATCTCCTCTCTGAAAGAATTGAGTTAACTACTAAAAGTGGCAAGCATCTCCTACTAACAGTGTATCAGGACTCTTATTATTAATCAAGGGAAACACCAAAATTCATTAAGGTGCCATGGTCCAAGGCCAAGGCAACCTCAGAAAGTCTCACAAGCATCACATAGCAATTGCTTTCTTTTAAAAAGGGAAAGGATAATGTATACACATTTATATATATGTTCTAAAAAAGCATGACATAAAATAATAAACATGTATGAACCAATTAAAACATTTTAGGGTTAAACAGTACTTTAAGACATTGAAATAGCAAAATATGAATTTAGAATATCCAATCATCACACACATGACATCATACCCTTTTTCTTTTCTTTTATTCCTAATTTTAGAAATAATGATTTTATAAAATATTCTCAAATTTATCTCAAAATTTTTGTGCAGGTTTGGGATGTCATGAAATAGATGTAAAATAAATTTTATGATTTTTGGATAAATATTCTATCCTAGAAAAATCAAGGAATGCTCATTTAATAATTAAATAAGGCAATTTTTGACTCAACAAAATTCATTGATTTTCTAAGTTTCATATTTTTTCCCATCATGGAGAGGCCACACAAAAATTTTTAGAATTTTTGGAGCTATATTTATTTTTCTACAAAAAAGACAAATTCTAGCACTATTTACCATTTTTCTAAAAATCCAATTCAATCACAAGACAGTGCCTTTTCCCCTCAGGGAGAGGTCGAGGCCGACAGGCGGGCCCTGAGTGGTCAACCCAAGATACTCGCTGGCCGACAATGGGCGGCCATTGATTCTAAAGTGAAAGCTTCATTGACGGCGAGGTTGCCAGCGGCGAGGTCAACACCGGCGTCTTTCGGGGGAACCCCGCGCACTTTCCTAGGGGTTGGTTGGCCTTCGCGAGCAACGCAGCGAGCACCCCGGCGGCCATGGCGGCACGGGCGGTGCTGCCGGCAGCGGCGACGTGATACTCCAACGGTTCTCTGGTGCCGACAAAGGCGGCTACGGCTTGTTCTCACTCCCCGAACCCCCTTTGACTAATTAATTGAATCAATACGCCTCCTAGCGAGCTCGGTTACAGTGATGGCGGCACGGCAGCGCAAGGCTCGCCGGCGTGACGTGTTCCGGCCGCTAGGGCACGGTAGAGTCAAATTGCAAGTTCTGGCAAGTATCAGGAACCTATAGTGATCACGATGCTCACGTTAGGTGCGTCGGAGATGATACAGATACGGCTGGCCGCGGCGGTGGCGTCTCCGGCGGCGTGAACACGGCGGCGAAGAACCGTTCCGACGAGTTCTGTGCAAAAAAGACACAACGATCTAGTCGGTTACGATTCAAAGGTCAAGGCAATCATGAAACAATAAGCGACGTGATGGTTGGCTCACTGGAGTGTCTGGATGGCGGTGGACCTGACCACGGTGGCGTCCTGACCGCCCGCGAGGAGGAAGAAGACAGCCTGCTGGGCGATTCCGGCGACGTCAGTTGATACAACAAGATGCAATCGACTCGCTGGGACACGCTGGAGCTAGTAGCAAGTGGAATTGGACGATGATTGAGTGACGAGAGCGAATTTTGCGGCGAGCTAAGCACGGTCGGCGGTGAGCAGAAAATGAAAAGAAGGCGACGGCGGCCGGCGTGGGCTTTATATAGGCGATGGTGGTACTGGGAGGCAGCCAGAGGGTTTGCGAACTCGGCCACGCGGTTGGCAGGGCATGGTTACGCTCGCGCGAAGCACGGGGGCCGTTCCCGTGTCGCCGGTGAGCAGTGAGGGGAAGAAGGAAGACCGGCGGCGAGCTGGCCGGCTCCCAGCGACGGTATGGGCCTGGCACGAGCTCTTCACCCATCGCAGGCCAACACGACGCTAGCTGCATCCCTGGTTGCGGCGTGGCTGCAGCGACGAATCGACTGTGGGCACGGCGGCGACGACGTGAAGCTGCGGCTGCTGTCGCAGCTACTGTTCCCGACTGAAAACCCCATTTTCTCCTCCTCTAATTCTTTACTCAGGCCATCAATTTGCAAACAATTCCACCATTGTACTCCTGGATGTATGTACTCTAACTTTGATTTAAGGATCGAGCTCTGGTTCCTAATGGGTTGGAAGTTATAAGCTGCTAAGCACAGGTAAAAACAAACTAAACTAAAAATTTAGTTAACTTAGGGCTGATTACGGTGATTAGCGGTGTTTGACATTTAATTAAGAACTAACCATCCACAATTAAGCTCAACCAATCACATGGTATTAAAGTACAAACTTTGTACTAACACAATGCAATTGGTCACATGATTTTGGTTATGGAAAAATAATTTTGTGCGGCCCTCAAAATTGAACTTTCTAACTGAAATCCAGGACAAAATTTTCAGTGTACTTTCAATTAATGCTGGATTCAATTTTAGGGTCACTTTTTGAACAATTTGCAAAGGGATTTGGCTCTGGACCCTTAAATAAAAGTTGTTGCATATGTTTTGTACTACAACTTTTATTTAGAGCTTAACCCTAAAAACTGAATAAAACATGCACTTGTACTTTAAGCTTTCTAGTAACATGATAAAGGGCATATTTAACTATTATCACATGTGAGATGTTTTGGCAAAAGTTGTATACAACCCCCATCTCAAATATAATTCCACACATTTTAAACAACTTTTGGAGACTATTAATCAAACATGTATATAGCACCCATGGAACTTGCAATAGTGAGTGCTTATGATAGAATAAAAAAAGGATGCTTATGCATCAATGCAAATGCAATGCACTTGGTTAACATTTAGAATGTTACACCACGCGTGCGCCACGTAAGACTATCGGCTTTTGGGCGGCCGACAGGTGACTTGTCGGCAGCCACACAGCCCGACAGATAGCTAGTTTTGTAATACTCCTATAACAGCTTCTATATTTACAATTATTTATTAAAAAATATTATTTAAAAAATCTGTATATATGCAGCAAGCTGCAAGCAACAACGGCTAGCAAGCCAACGGCCGGCTGTGATCTATTATTTTAATTAATACTAGTACCAATGGCTGTCTAACATATATTATTTTATTCAATGGAGCACCGAGGCACCAACATGCGTCGGCTCATGAAATTCTAAACTTGGTACCGATGGCCACAAATGGCATCGGTCTTTGAAACCATCTACGGCATGTTTCAAAGCACCGCAGAATAGACACATTGTGGGCAGTCTTAGGGTATGTACAACCCATAGACAGCATGTTGTCTCTAAGTTTTTGGAACCCACGTACAGACAGCTAAATAGACAGCTCGTACAATAGTTGTCTACTTAACTGTCCATAAGTTTTTTAACACTTGTATGTAGCGATGATTAAATATGAATATGATCCCCTGTATATTAGTGTCACTAGTACAAAAATCATTTTTGCTGGCACCTTATTTTTTTTTCACAGGCGGTTCACATAATCATGACGGCTGTACAAAAAATACGGTGGGCCCAGCTAGAGAACCGCCTGTGTAAACCCATTTACACAGGCGGCTCTCTCTTTTAACCGCCTTTGTGTAAATTGGTCCATTTACACAAGGCGGTTCTCATTACCAACCGCTTTGTGTTAAGAGTGCTATAAATTCCCTTCGTCTACCTCCCGACAAACACAATTACTCCCGTGCTCAGGTACGCGTGGCGGCCGAGAGAAAGTGGCGATTCGGGAGGGGAGCTTTTGAACTTCATTTCTTTGGTGAGAAACTTCCAAAAGGTTAGTTAGTGTCATTGCCGCTATTTTTTAGCGATTCTTTGGTTCAATTCTTGTATTGGAGGAGCTCTAAATCTAGGGTTAGGGTTAGCTTGCATAACTAGGGTAAGAGAGAGAGTTTTAGCTATTTTTTTGGTAATTTTATGGTAAATTCTATATTGCTTGGATTATAGAAAAAAAAATACTTTTAGAATTCTTGTGAGTAGATTTATGCAATAGAGTAATTAATGATGAGCACTTTTTAAAGTTTTTTAATTGAGTTATAGTTAATATTTCTTTTGATGATTAACATATCATAATAAAAAGTCTTGTACTAAATTCTTAAATAATCTTGAAAAAGGAAATGTGTACTTTTTAAAATTGTTGTACTTATTTTCTGTTCTTATAAACTGTGAATTAATTTAGTGTTTCAATCTAAGTACTAATTAGTAAGTAATGGTTTGATAATTAGTGTAAGGTATATTATTTGAATTTAGGGTTTGTGCATTATTTTAGTAGTTAATGTTTTGTTAATTACGGTTAGTTATTATTGCCTATACTTAGAGTTTGTAAATTAATTTACCTATTTTTTAATAGGCTTACTTATTATGGTTAGTTAGTATTTTATGTAGTTAACGTTTGTTATTAGTTATAGTTAGTAATGATTGGTTTCTTAAATAGGGTTAGTTATTATTTCATGTACATTAGGTTTTTCATTAAATTTTGTTAGTAATTAATGGTTTATTATTTAGGGTTAGATATTCCATGTACTAGGGTTAGGTAGTTATGTATGTAGGGTTTATTATTATTGCTTATACTTAGGGTTTATTAATGAAGATGCTATCTTTGTTTAATTAATCTTATATTTATAAAAATGAGTGACATACAAAATTTTAAGTAAATAATTACAGATACATATGGAGAGGTCGTTATGGATGTATAACTTATCAAGATTAGACCCATCATATGTAGTGGAGGTCCAAAAATTTATTGATGCCGTGAAGATACATGCTCGAGAGAACAAAGGCGAAGCACATATATTGTCCATGCCAGATGTAAAAATATTGTGGTATTTGACAATGTGGAAGCAATCACTTCTCATCCGGTTTGCAGAGGATTCATGGAGGACTACTTGATATGGACAAAACATGGTGAGGGCGTTCTACCCCTTATATACGGACAACCGACAACACTTCAAGTAACATCAATGTGGAGGGTCCAATGCCATATCTCAATGAATGTGATGATATGCCGCCTATCAATGAAACCCATCATGCTATGCCCGATGTCAATCAAACTCATAATGATATGCCTTTGTCAATGAATCTCAACATGCTAACACCGATGTCATTGAAGATGCCGATTTCTTAGAGGCAATAATGAGCCGCAGCGGATCCATCAATATTCTTTATGAAGCGAATGGAAGCCTTGAAGAAGGCAGCAGAGGAGCCATTGTACGACGAGTCAAAAGGTTGTACCAAAGAGTGGTCGAGTGGGCTGTTCTCCGGTTCGACCATTAAAGCTAGATATGGTTGGTCCGATGCTAGCTTCAATGAATTATTGCGTGTACTTAGAGACCTTCTTCCTAAAGAGAACAAAGTGCCCGCTAACACGTACTATGCAAAGAAGCTAGTCGGTCCACTTACGATGGGTGTTGAGAAGATCCACGCATGTAGAAATCATTGTATTCTATATCGGGGTGATCAAGACAAAGACTTAGACATTTGCCCAAACTGTGGTGCTAGTAGGTACAAGACGAATAAAGATTATCGAGAGGAAGATAATGCAGCCTTTGTTTCTTCGGGGAGAAAGTTTAAAGAAGACCCAAACAAAGACTCCACAAGATAAACGCTCAAAGCCCACTAGCAATGTCGAAGTGGACTATTATGCGTTGAGAAGAATTCCCCGCATTGGTGATATGGTATCTCCCCGTGGTTGATCATTTGAGGTGTTTGTTTGCAAACCCGGATGATGCGAGAACTTATGACCGGCATGCATCCGATGAAAGAAAAGATGATGAAAAGTTACGACATCCGGCCGATGCAAAGCAATGGCAAGAATTTGATCGAAATATCCGGACTTTGCCGAGGATCCACGAAACATAAGGTTTGCTCTAAGTACCGATGGAATGAATCCATTTGCCCGAGGAGGAGCAAAGACGCACAAACACATGGCCAAGTGATCATGACAATATACAACCTTCCTCCATGGTTGTGTCAAAAAAGAAAATATCTTTTGCTAACCATTCTTATTTCGGACCTACACAACCCGGTGTTGATATGGATGTATTTCTAGAGCCCTTAATGCAAGAGATGCAAATACTATGGGAAGTAGGTGTAGACATGATTGATGCGTTCCGCAAAGAGACATTCACACTAAGAGCAATTATTTTTGTCACAATTAATGATTACCCTGCTCTCTTCTCCTTATCGGGCCAGTTCAAGGGAAAGGTTGGTTGTGTAGAGTGCATAGATGGAACATGGCACGTGTCTCTTCCTCCATCTAACAAGATAGTGTACATGAGGCATAGGAGGTGGCTACCGGCAGCCATAAGTATCGCTTACAAAAAGATGAACAAGTACTTTGACAATATGGACGAATCAAAATCTATTGCTCCATCAAAGGGTTATAGTAAAGGGCACGAGAGTGTACAAGATAGTTGAGAATGTCAAGTTTATTTTTGGAAAGAAGACCAAAGATGGGAAACCAAGAAAGGTTGTGAAGGCAAAAGAAGGGGACACATTCAAGAAGAAGTCTATTTTCTTTAAGTATTTATCGCATCGAAAGATTTGGACGCACGACATGCGATCGATGGTATGCATGTTCGGAAGAATGTGTTTGACAAGTGTAATTGGAACTTTGCTAGACATAAAGAGCAAAACAAAGGAAGGTCTCAATTCACGTTTGGACATGCAACATTTAAAGATCGAGAAAAAGAACTTCACCCCTGTACTCCTAGAGAATGGGAAGTACCATCTACCGGCAAAGAAGCTATAACCCGAAGCAGAGAAGAGAAACATGCAATGTGTGTATGGTTGAAGAATTTAAAAGTTCCATCTGGTTTTTGCTCCAACATAAGGAGTCTTGTTTCAATGAAAGACCTTACACTCACCAACTACAACTCACATGATTGTCATGTAATGCTGACCACTTTTCTTCCTATTGCCATCAGGGCTATAAATCCAGTGTTCTTAAAGATAGCAATCATACGGTTGTGCTACTTCTTCAATAAGATATCTGAGAAGGTAATTATCCGTGATGAGTTAGAGTCCCTACAGAAGTTTCTTTGTAGAGACATTGTGCCGATTGGAGATGTGCTTTCCCCATCGTTCTTTGATATCATGGTGCACCTTGTTGTTCATTTGGTGCCTCAAATTGAGGCATTGGGTCCCATGTATTTTCATGAAATGTGGACGTATGAGCGTTTCATGTCAATATTGAATGGCTATATGTCAAATCGAGCTCATCCAGGAGGGTTCCATGATAGAGGCATACACACTACGTAAGAGGCCATTGAGTCCAGGAAGACCATTATGTAACAATCTCCTAAAAGACCAGGTATCAATTGGTTTGCCTCCGTTGAGACATGAGGGAAGACTTGGTGGACGAGGGAGGATGGGGACGGAAATCATTTATCCAGATTACAACATAATCCTAGAGGTACATTACAAAGATACTACAACAACTCATAATAATGGACCCATTCACCAAGCAAAGACATGGAAGAGCTTCGTGAGGACAATCCGGGATGCACAGATGATTGGGTACACAAGGAACACAAGCGTCACTTCACCGCATGGCTAAAGAATTTGGACATGACAGAGGAATCGAAACCATCAAGATTTTAGCATACGGACCGTCAAGCCAGGTCACATCATGGCGTAGCTATGACATTAGTGGCTTCTCATTTTCCACCATTTGTAGGGACACCAAGGGAATGGCACGAGAATAGTGGCGTTCGATGTGAGGTCAGATGATGCAACCGGTGAAGAAACTACATACTTTGGGTTCATTGATGACATATGGGAGGTTGAATATGGTCCACGGTGCGCAGATTCCAAAGTGTTCGATGTCGATGGGTTCAAGATAAACATGTCACTTTGTGGATAACTATGGCCGAGAGTCCTTGACCTAAGTAAAGTAGGTTACAAAGATGATCCATGGATCCTTGCTAACCGTCTTTGCCGCATGTGTCTTCTATATGGAACAAATCCTCTCTAAGGATGAAAAGAAAAGTACCCAAAAGCCAAAGCATGTAGCTATCCCCGGAAAGCAACAAATTATATGAGTTGAGTGTGTTAACGGTTCAGCGAGATGTCTCTTTTTACAAACTTTGAAGAAAATATCAAAAAGTTGAGAAAAGTATCCCGCAAACCTCTTTGCCCCTCGGATGCGCCACGATGGACAAGGAAGGACTGTAGCACGATAGATTGTTTTTCATGTAACTCATGTATCACTTGTCATTTGTACCTAATGCCACTCTTTCTTATTAAGCAAGATGTTTAACGAAATTTCCTCTTATTGTTTACCTTTGGATTCTATATTATTGGACATGAAATAATAAATAACTTAAATTAATAAACCATTATTTATTAACTAAATTAATCCACAACCCCTAAATAATCATGCAAAGGCAGTAGAAACATATTTACCATTTTTGTATTTTTATTTCAATTATAATTTATTTAAAACTATTTCAGTAGGCATTAAGAAAGATAGTTCAATAACTCACAAGGTTTTGAACTAAAATATCATATTATAGTTCCACTACAAAGAGGTACTCACAAGGATTCCAAAACATCCTCATTTTCTATTTTATGATTTTTCTACTAATTGTTATGAATTTCTAAAGTATCAGCCCAAATTTGCAAAGAAAAATTAATTATTAACTTTATTAAATAAAACATGCCATATCAGATATTAACTAACCCTAATTAACAAATCTTTATTTAATAACTAAAGTAATTAATAACCCTAATTAATAAACCTAAAATTACCAACTAAAGTAATTAATAAACCTGAAATGAGGAAAACACATTAGTACAAAGCGGGGCTCATTTGAGAGCCGCTCAGAGCTATCCATAGTACAAAGCGGCCATTAATAAGAGCCGCCAGTACTAATATATTAGTACAGCGGCGGTCAGGAGAGCCGCCTGCGGAAAATATTTTCACAAAGCGGGGGTCAATACCACCCGCCTGTACTAATGCCACCCAAAATAAATTTGCCCGCGAAATTTTCTAAGTCCCTGAGGCGCGCTTTTGACGAATTTACGCCAAGAAGTCGCCTAAATTCGCCGTCGGGCCACCGCCTTGGCTGCTTTTGCTACCGCCGGCCTCCCGCCGGACCACCGCGCGCCACCACCTTCGCTCGCCGCCGCGAAGCCGCTGCGGCGACGGACGCCGCCCGACGGACGCCGCCTACCGGCGCCGCCGCTAACTCCGGCGGCCGCGCTGGGCCGCCGCGGCCTCGCGGCCGACCCGCCGCTGCGGTGAGCGCCAAGGCTGCTTCGCCGGACGCTGCGACCACCGCCGGCGCCGAGGTGAGCGCCGCCGCTGCCGGCCCGCCTCGCTGGCCAAATTAGTGGTATTTTGTTGGGTCTTATTGCCGGCAAAGCCGCTCGTCACTGGTGGCCTTTTTTTTTTTTTTTTTGCTAATTAATTAGTAGTATTAGTATTTATTGTTTTAAACCATTAATTAGTTAGAGTTAGTTAGTAATAATTAGTAATTTATACTTAGGGGTTTTAAAATAGTTTGTTAATTACAGGTTTGTTAGTAATAATTAGTAGTGTATGCTTAGGTTTTTTGTAAGTTAGGGTATTGTTAATAATAGGTTTGTTAATTAATTATTATTTCATGTACACTTAGAGATTTTGTTAAGGTTTGTTAACCTTCATTTAGTAATGTTTTTGTTAGGGTTACGCTAATAGGTTTTCTAATTAATAAGAGGTTTGTTAATTATTATTTCATGTATACTTAGGGTTTTTTAAAAATACGTTTGTTGTTAGGGTTTGTTAATTAGTGTAAGTTAATTAGGTTTGTAAATTATAGTTAGATAATTAGTTTGGTAAATTAGGGATTGTTAGTAATAATTAGTAATGTTTTTTGTTTGGGTTTGTTAATTAATTTAATTAAGTAATTAAAGGTTTGCTATTTAGTCTTTGTTATTATTTCATGTATACTTAGGGTTTTTGTTAGGGTAAATTAACCTCTACTTAGTAATTAATATTTTTTTTTTGGTTAGGGTTTGTTAAACAATAGGTTTGCTAATTAGGCTATGTAATTAGAGTACATACTTTTATTCCAAGTTCATACTTATATTTCATGCGAGATGAGTACTCCATCAAATGCCGAAAGCGTGCCCGATCGCAGATAGATAGATACAGCGGGATCTGACTCCTCAGGATCCGAACCTTATAGGAGCCCGAGCGTATCACCACGTGAATCTCCTAGAGCTAAGAAGGCCCGTCTTGAATTAGAACATGACCCTAATTACGAGCCTGAAGATGAGCCAAATGATGATGAGGTATATGTGATAATAGATTGTCTAATATGAGAGAATAATGCATTTGTATGGATGTACCTAACAATTGAATTGACAGGAGGTGTTCTCTCAAGTTGTTATGAAATGGAGGCAGAGTCACAAGATGTTCATAAGGACACGGCGCCTCAAACGCCAGGACATCCTCCGAGCGAAGAAGTACAAAGAAAAAGAGTGATCGGGCACGAGGAGATAGAGGAAGGAATAGATTTTCAGAAGAAGTCTATAGGATTACAGAGGTTAGCCCGAGCGGAGAGCCCTTAGCACCTCTAGAGGCGCTACCCAAATTTAGGGCCGCCATTGGATGGTTAGTAAAGGAAGAATTTGATATCTCCTGGAGTGATTGGAGTATGGTGCCCGAAGGAAAGAGGAAGAATTGTTGGACTCGATTGTGCACTAAGTTCATTTTCTGAGGGAATGTAAGGTTTGGTCAAGGGTCATGTCATGAAGCGCTTAGCAATATCATTCGGGGCTATAGGCACGATATGAATAAAAAGTGGTGCAGAAGGGGCGGGACCCGACGAAGCGGTACCCTATCACAAAATGAACAGTGGGCACGTTTTAGTAAAATTAAAAACTCCGATGACTCCAAGGCTAAGAGCCAAGCCGCCTCGGAACTTGCAAAGAAGAACATTTACCACCACCACCTCGGCACCGGTGGCTACAAGACCAAGATTCCTAAATGGAGGGGCGTAAGACGAAGCAAAGAGGAGAGAGGGCAAGTTGGCATTGACCGATATAGTGCCGTAACGGCGCGAATTGGCTTTCGCCGGAAGGCGCATTAATCGAGAGCGATGAGATCTCCCGTCCCCGATGAGATCAAGCCGCTTGCCGAGAATGTTTTGGAAGCAACAAACCTGGAAAAGACAGTGCCTTCAAGTCACAGAGGGAGAGGGACAGCCTTTCCCATGCTCTAGGTAATGTAATTATATTTTCCATTTTGTTCGAGTAAAATAGAAATCAACACCGACATAAAATATCATGTTGTAGGTAACCCCGAGCATCCCAGGCCGTGTACGGGCGTCTCATCCGTAACCACCGGAAAGAAGGGTTTGGCGAAGAGTGGAAAGGCATGTATAAGAAAAGAGAACGACATAAGGAGCGGTTGGCGGACTTTTTTGAGCAGCAGGCCGCCCAAAGGTTTAGGGATTTAATGGATCAGTTCGTTAAAAACCCTGATCCTGAAGTGATGAAGCGGTTGGCGGGAGCAGTGTCTGCTCAACAGATGTCATCACAAGCTCCTTCATATATGCAAAGATGTCCCAGCTCAACCCTTGGGTAGCCGTGAGATGGCCACACAATCTATACCCTTTCCAAGCAAGATAGCGTCAACATCAAATCGGGACCATTATCCAGCTTGATGATATTGATAAACCTTGGCCTTGCTCATTGTTAATTGGATATGGCCTTAGGAATCAAAGATACAAAGCAAGTGGCCACAGGCAATGCCATCTCCGGACGTAGGTTCCATGGTGTTGAGATGCAAGATGCATACCGGGGGTGGAAGTGTTGACGGTCGAGAGTGGATATGAAGACGACTTCATCGACATCCCGACCTCTCGAGGGTATAGAGAAGCTTGGACAAGCAATCAAGAACTTCATACAATGACCGAGACGGTAACGTAAGGTTGATTGATCCACCAACGGCACCTCTCCACCAAAGGCATCAAGCATCCCAAGAGGCCGAAACAAGTCAACAGCCAGCATCGCCAATGCATGCCCCAAAGATCCCCGTGATATTTATGAGCCACCGCCGTCATCCCCAATACATGATTTGTCATTCTCATTTGGATGAGCTCGAGGGGCCAGCCAAGAACATGCCCGAGCAGCCAGACTCCGCCCGCCCAAGAAGGACACAACACCGAGAGAAGGAGGTAGAGCAAACTCCCCCCGCCACCACCAAAGCGTAATGAAGATGAGCAAACTCCCCCGCCACCACCAAAGCATAAGGAAGCAGAGCAAACTCCCCCACAAGCACCGGCCTCCAAGAAGGCAAAGAAATTTCCAATTCCAAAATTGGTTTCTCCCTATGAGCCAAAAAAGGGGAAAGCAAAGCAGTACGTTCTATTTTCGAAAGGGCTTGAAAAGCGGGGACGGCACGAGTCGTGGAGCTCGAACCGTCACGAGAATAAGGAAGCCGCCCGGCCAAGCAAATGAAGCCGTGCCACCAACAAAGGAAGCCCCAAGTGGCGATGCACCATTGACCCTTAAGGATATAAGAAAGCCAACGGTTGATGATTATGTCAATGTCCCTAGTGACTATGTGCCCGGAAGGCCTATGCTGCAATGGACGGTGCTTGAAAAGGGTCCATGGACGATAAAAAGATTTCATGATCGGTACATGAGAGCAAAGTGAATGCCGGGCCCGCATGCGTTAGTGTTGATATACCAGCCAGACGTGTTTGCTACGGGCACGGAAAAAAGCGGGGCATTTGTTACCTTCGATGACATGCACCTCTTGTTGAACTATAGAAAACTTGACGCCCAGCTCATTACACCGGGTGCCTGTAAGTATCACTCATGCACACACATTGTTATTATTAAATTTGGAATGTGATAAACTCTAATATGTGGATGTTGTATGTAGTTTGCAAGACCACGAAAGCAGAGATCGTTAACTACAGGATCGATGGTCGGTTACCCGAGTCCAATCGGGTTACAAGAAAATATGCACAAATTTGTACTTACAAATGAAGATAGAGCAAAGATAGAGAAGGACAAAACACCGTGACAATTTGCGGGAGTCGTAAAGGAATTACAAACGAAAATACGAGGGGACGAATATGCCCTCTATATCGGTAGAGCAATCTTTGAGATATAGGTACAGGGATTTTATATTGGCACCCTACAACTTTGGGTAAGCGTGACCTCGTATACGTGCTTCAAATTATCGTGTTAACCCTAAGTACATGTGTCGCTCACTCGTTTATTCATGCAAAGTGAGCATTGGATTGTTTTTTATATTTATCCATTCAAGGGAAGGTGCTTGTCCTAGACTCCTTACATTATCCTCCCTCGGTCATATCAAACATTCCCGATTCATTTAGAAAGGTGAGCCAACATACAACCACATCCGTATTTATATGAATTAGAGTTTCTAAATAACTATAGTGTTTTATATTCGATATCTACAGGGCATGGCGGTTTTATAAGAAGCAAAAAGGACCGGTCGACGACGCCCACAAAGATCTTAGTGTGCCATTGACGATACAACACAATTATCCGGTAAGTTGTCCGAACAAATATCATCATATAAATAATACACAAGGCATGACAATTTTAGAATAATCTTTTGCTCATTAATTACATAGTGCCACAAGCAACCACCTGGATCGATCTACTGTGGATACTATGTGTGTGAGTTCATAAGGCAGCGGGGACGATACGTCGGGGACAAAAATATGGTAAAAAATATCTATGTATATGAAGTTTTCTCATTAAAGTTATAAATATTAATATTTGACATGTGTCAATGATGCTTCTAAACTTTGTTTCAGTAGAAGCAAAGGAAAGGACGTGCCATTCACTCTAACGACTATTGAAAATATAGTAGCAGATTTGTGCGGTTTTATTATGAGAGAAATAATTTCAAGTGACGGAGCATATTTTGATGAAGCCGGCGACTTGGCAAGTGAAAGATTTAGAGCGCCGACAGACCCTAAGGGTGTCTAAACTTGAAAACGAAATGATATGTAAAGACTAATTGGTTGGAGGGATACATGAAATGATGTGTATTATATGTAATTTTATGCTTGATGTTTGATTTCATGTGTACATATCTATAATATTTATATGTGTTGTTTGTATGATGCAATTTTATGGTTCATGTTTACATATCTTAAATATATATATATATATATATATATATATATATATATATATATATATATATGTGACAAATATAGCACAAAGTGTGGAGGCAAATATTAAAATTTGAAATAAAAAAAATTAATTACACAAAGGCCCACGAGTGAGCCGCCTGCGGAAAATCTCGCTTACACAGGCGGCTCATTTAGTAAACCGCTTGTAAATAGTATTTACACAAAGGCGGCCGACAAAGTGAGCCGCCTGTGAAAACAATTTTCACAAGCGGCTCACAGCCCCCCCCACCGCCTGCATCAGGCCGATTTGTATCGACCCCCTAGTACAAAGGCGGTGGGCTTGGCCGCCTGCACAAATGCATCTAGCACCGCCTGTATGGCCACGGGCTCCCACCCTATGCTTTGCCTTGCTATGTGGTAAGTGGAATGCAATGGTAGAGGAAAAGGGCTATATTTGGTCAGTAGTTTTCCTATGCAAAATTCATAATATAAATATAATGTAGTTCATCAAGTTTTAACCCATCTCATCCACACATCCATCCATCCCATCCACATCCACATCCACACATCTCACCACACTCTCACTCTCTCTCTTGTCGGCAAGGAAGACTCCCGCTCCTCCTTGCCTCAACGGCCTAAGCCGGAATCCAACATCACCCGGGGGGGAGAGAAGAAATGGACACCTCTCACTATAACGAACATATGGTACTCACGGGAATGTCCGCAGGGGACACGGCTATACGTATAGATTTAGTAACTCTGAGAGCTTGTACACTGGAACCACAAGATCACCATCATCGACGATGCCTCGTCTAGGCCGATACCAAGTTGCCGCCTAACCGGCCCAATGCCACTCTACCACTCGGCCTCCGGGGCCCCAGGAGATCCACCCAAGACGCCCGAGGCTGCGTGAGACACGGTACCGGATCCCAGTGGATACCACATTTGTCTCGGGAGGGGTGTGGGTCTCGGCACCCGTACCTCCCTACACTATCACCTATCAACCTAGTAGTAGCAGCCGGGGGCCGGCTAGTCGTCATGTCGGACCCGCCCATTCGAGAGACAGTGGTGTGCACGAAAGAGTCCCATGAGCCGCATACTCGCCCAATCGGTCCTTAGAGGGACCGGACGGGATATCTTCACAAGGGGGCTCGGACGCCACGTGCCTCGGCAAGCACCTCCATTCCGAGGATTCGTCCCACAAAGGCACTCCTCCCCGGAATCTACTCACATCACATGTACCCGCCACAGTACTCTCTCACATAGGGAGTGCCGGGGATCACACTCCACCGGCAAGACTTGTCCCCCCGACTCGTCGTAGATCCCACGCCCGATTGACACAACCCTCACCACACACCCAAGACACACGCCAAGATCTCTCCCACGTTATCCCCAGTTATCCAGTTCACGGCACCACGTGCCTTAGCCACACACAAGCATGTATGAGTAAAGTGTAAGTGTGTAGCAAGTATCATGAGGTAGGCGGCGTTTATCCTAGCGGCGGGGTGTGCGGGGAGAAAGGTTGCGTCAAGGTAATGGCTTATCAAGCAATCTACCATGCATCCTATCACAGTTCATTTGCATAAAGTAAAGCGCTAGCGACTACATATTACATGACTAATAGGATTCTACGAGGTTGGGTGGGACGTGGCACCTGTTCATAGCAATCCATTGTCATCCACATCTGGTTGACCTTCATGTCTCCTCCCTCTAGCAGATCTTCGGTCCGCCCCATTGTCACCGCAATGCAACTACCTCGGTATAGCGACAAACAAGACGAAGAGCAATCAATCCCTAACCAAATTCCAATATCCTCGAAAAGGGCAACAAGATACAAAGGAACCAGATAACTCAGAATAAACACTGAAAAGACTTAGCCCTCGTGGAGAGTGTCCGATCCTTAGGCTCATATAAATAGAAGTGGTTGCCTGCTAAGCACAAGCCCGGATCACGACCATGGTATAGCCGATTACTTCCGGGTCAATCGTGGTGACACGGCTTCAAAAAGAAGAGGCCTTGATCCTAGCTTAACTTAACCAAACACCACGGTTGCGACCTCCCGATCCTGACGTCATGGAAATTGGCGGGAACCGGAGGATCACAAGTAGGAGAGAAGGGAAATAGAAACAGCAGGGTTTGGCCCTTGCGGCCTTTAACCTGCAAGTCGCAACTACTACATAAGATTCGAGTAAGAACGATTAATACGAAACAGAGGAATTGTGACTTGGTTCTAAGGCTCTTTAGCTTACCCGTCATGGTAGCCGACGGTAGTAAAAAGAGATTGGAACACGAACAACAGAGGAGCGGCTATAGGTCCTCGTGACCCGCACGACACAAAGAACGTCGAGAGCCGAGAAGAGAGTAGCCCAACAGGGGAAGGAAGGAGAATTAGCTAGGCATGTCCATGTCGTGGCCTCGGTCACATCCTCGATGAGGATGGTTTCCAACGATCGATCGGGTCGACTCACACGGGTTCGAGAACATGACATAGACCATAGCTTTGCCAACTAGAAGAGATAGTCCGGTCTTTGATCCAATCGTCATGGCTAGGACGGATCGAATAGAATGGGCTAGAGGGGGAGGGTAGAAGGTAGAAAAGAGAGGGAGCGGTGGTCTACCCCTTCCAACGCACACGCCACGGAAAAAGGCGAGGCATCGAGAGGAGCGGCGCCACGAGAGATCATAAGTGCCCGATCCGCTCAGAGGGTACCTTGACCAAGGTGCACTAATGCACTAAGCATTCCCTGTGTCACGGATGCGGTTGTCACCGCGAGATCCTTAGGAATGCTACGGTCTAAGCTAGGTACAAACATACAAGGGATTAAGCACCTAATGATCCAAAAGAGAGGAGAGGCGGGATTCACCTTCCTATGATCCGCCTCGCCATTGCAATCGACGGGAACCGGAGGAATGGAATCAAGATAGCAATAGCAATAAAAGACCACCGTCAAGCGCAAAGAAGGGGCTTAGTTCCCACGGCGCCTCGATCTACATGACATAGTAACGGTCACTGATCGAAGAAGCCGAAACAAGATGACTCGATCCTCGCCTTACTGGATTAGCGAGAATCGAAGGAGTAATGTAGAGGATGGTTCCGCACTCTTCCCAACCTACCCGTCATGGCAAAGGACGGTGGTCGAAGAAAAGAGACAAAGGTCTCGCACGGTTCCGCAATCCACACCACCTCATAGGGCACTATGACCTCCGTGCGACTAAAGCGGCAAAAGCTATTCCTCGGGTTCGTAGCGATGCGGTTGTCATCACGAGAACCGAGGAATGCTCTGGTCTAGGTGGTGCGAGCATACGAGGTGGTGAGGGGAAAAGCGAAAGGAAGAACAGGGAAGGAGAAAAGGTAAAGCCCGATGGTCATGGCGAGACGACTCACGGCCACGAGCTATACCAAAAACGAAGTTGGCATCCATCGCCCCATGGTAGTCGCCACCTAGTTCGCCTCCCACTAGACTAGGTCCTCAAGGGTTCGCCGCGGTACGGTAATATCCGTATCGCTAGCCCCCGGTGGCCATATTCTAGGGTCAAACTTGGGAGCTAACGCCCATAGTACTACGGAATCAACTAAAGCATGAGAGAACGAGGGAATGGGTTACGCTCGGCATTGCGATCACGGCGGGATTTAACCCACGATCGAATCGTCCGAGTGAGTTACGATCCCTCGACCGGCTCGAAGGCGCGGTCCACAAACAATATCACACAAACACCCAAAAACCAATCCAACATAAGATGACGACCACACGGGGTAGCACATATCCATAGCATGATAGAGAACCGGCTCGAAGGCACGGCACAGTCATAGATATATCATCAAGCATGAAAAGGGAAGATAAAAGCGAGGGTTTTGTCGATGTCGGGAACGGCATCGACGGGGGTTCCAAAGGATCGACCTCGTCGGTGGGGAAGGGCGAGGCCGGCAGGACTTCATCGGAGTGGCGCCGGAGGTGGCAGGAGGGCTGTAGCCAACCGAGCTTGGCCCTGGCCAGCCGTAGCCACCATTGGCCAGCTCTGGCCACCTCTGGCCACCTGCGGCTTGCTGCTGGCCAGCAGTGGCTGGCCGTGGCTGGCTGCCGCTGGCCGGAAGAGGCCAAGGCTGGCCGGCATGAGCCGGATGCGGCCAGGAGAGGCTAGGTGCTGGCTGCAGTTGTCGGTGACCCCCCGCAGAGTGTAGAACATGGCACGAAGGCCGTCCGAGGTCAAAGATCGGGGAAGATGGGCAAAGGTTGTGTTTTTTGGTTTGCCGGTGCTCACCGGCGGTGGAAGAAGGCCCGGGCGAGGCGGCGTGAGCGCTGGAGCAGTGGTGGCCGTTCCTGGCCTGTCCCCGCCAGCAGCGGCTAACCCTGTCCAGGCCTGGCCGGCTGTGGCCAGCCTGCAGGCAGCTCTGGCCGGCCGTGGCTAGCTGCTGGCCTGGCTGCAGGTGCCGCGGCTGGCTGGAGGCGGCCACAAGGTGGTTGGCGAGGGCTGCTGCTGGCCGGAACGCAGCAGGTGGGCGGCCGGGAGGCGGCGGACGCCGGCGGAGGTGCAACAAAGGTGGTTGGTGTGGTTGGGGCTGGGGCGACGGCGAAGACGTGGTCGTGGCCAGCCGAGGCCGTGCTGGCGGCGGTGGCTCGGCGAGGCACAACGCGAGCGGGGCGTGGTGGTGACCTGCCTGCTGCCGGTTGCGCCCTGGCGGAGCAGCGGCTCGTCGCGGCAGCGGAGCAGGAAAAGGGCGGTGCGAGGTGGCGCTGGGTACGCGCGCGGCACGACGACACGCAGTAGGCGCGGCGCTGGGCGATGGAGTCCGGCGTCATGCGCAGAGACGCGGGGCCAGTGGCGTGGGCGACGGGCGTGCCCGGCGCGAGGACGCGGTGTCGCGGAGCCACGCGCTCAGGCGGAGCGCACGCGAGGCAGGAAGGGGCGCTGGCTGGTGAAGCACGGCGTGGAGACGAGGCGCGGTGCGTGGTGAACCGGGGCGGCGTGGCGCCACGCGAGCCGCCATGGCGGCGGCCGCGAGGCGCGCGGCGGCACGCACGGCAACGGCAAGGGCGCGGCAGCTGTTCCGCGTGCTGGTGGTGGCGTGTAGCCGCTGGACAGAGAAGAGGGAGAAGAGAAAGAATATGGCGGCGGCGCGGGGGAGAAACGGAGGTGGCGGCGGCTGGGGCATGGTTTTTATAGCGCCACGGTACGGGGGCTTCGGGCGGCTCCGCCGATCCGGCGTCCGTGTTCGTTCTGGGACACGCTGCACGCATCGGGGCGCGTGCTGTGGCGTGGAGCGGGGCGCGGCGCGGGCGCGCGCGGACGCGTTGGCGGCGGCGGGCTGGGAGCGTTGTTCCGGCTAGGGTTTGGGAAGGGGCAGGGGGACGCTGTGGGCCATGGTGGGCTGTTGGGCCGCGCGATGTGGCATGAGCGGCTTGGCCTGTGAGAGAGAGAGAGCGAGGGGTGAGCTCGCGACCTGGGCTTGGTTGGCTGCTGGGCTGCACAGCAAGGAAGGAAGGGAGGAGAGGAAACGGAGCGGGCCGGCTGTGGGCCGCCAGAGGCTGCGGCCTGCTTGGCGAAGGAAGGGGGAGAGGGGCAGGCCTGAAAGCCGAGCCGGGCCTGGGAAGGGAGAGGGAGGAGGTCGGCTGGGGCTTTCGGCCCACGGCAAAAAGAGGGAGCTTTCCTATTTTCGTTAAAGGTTTTGAGTTGGATTTAGAGAGGGTGTGAGATAATTCCAAAGGGCGGTTTCGGGAAGAGATCCGGGAGATAAATTGGGAAGGGATCATAAGATTATTGAAAGGAATTCAAAGAGACAGAAAGGAGGTTGTCTCTTTTTCAATGGCTTGAATTTGAGAGGTTATGAAGGGGATTTGCTATGGACTTGTGCTCTCCAAGCACGGAAACCAAAACAAACTCAAGAGCATTAGCACTCGTCTACAAGCATTGCTATATGAAATGCAACGATTTGTTAACTAATCCTCCTGCATTTGACCTAGGTCGGTCTTAACACTACGTGCTCCACACATTGTAGGAAAAATTTTAAAAAGTTCAAATTTTTGGTGTTTGGAAAACCTAGGATGTTACAGCTCTTCCCCACTTTAATTCATAGCACCAATAATGGCATGATGCTGCCTTTTATCTCTTTACCGGAAAAGAGTTGTCAGTTATTACTGTGCATGCAGCTGAATTTGGCCCGCAAAGCTCATTCATATGAGGCATGGAAGATGCAAAGTAGCGTGTGTTCTTTAGAAGTTCCTATAACTCTATATGGCAATGTTAGGACATGTAGGATGCACTTGAGCAGCTTGAGATGATAAGTGTATAGTGGGAGTCAACAATGGCTGCCCATCATGGCGCAAACGAAAGGCCCAACCGCCTAACTGAAGTGCTTTCCTTGCATGTGGCATGCCCGTCACTACTGGAAACTAGGTCTTTGCTGTGTGTAATTACACACGGCAAAGAGACCTTTACAGTCGGCAAAGGCTTTGCCGTGTGTAGCACTCGGCAAAGTGCACACGGCAAAATTCTACTCGGCAAAGAAACATTGCCGTGTGCTTTTTATCGGGGCACACGGCAAAATATTAAAAATTGCCGAGTGCCACGGACGACACTCGGCAAAATATTTTCGTCCATCACGGCGTGTTAACGGATATTTTGCCGAGCGCCCGACCCAACACTCCAAAAAAAAAACTTTGCCGAGTGCCTTGCCCATGGCACTCGGCAAAGTATTTTTAAAAAAAACTTTGCCAAGTGCCTTCCCATGGCACTCGGCAAAGTATTTCTGATTTTTTAAAAAAAAACTTTGCCGAGTGCCCCGCCCATGGCACTCGGGCAAAGCATTTCGATTTTTTTTAAAAAAAACTTTGCCGAGTGCCTTACCTATGGAACTCGGCAAAATATTTCTGATTTTTTTTAAAAAAAACTTTTGCCGAGTGCCTTACACATGGCTTTCGGCAAAGTATTTCGAATTTTTTTAAAAAAAAGCTTTTTGCCGAGTGCCTCACCCATGGCACTCGGCAAAGTATTTCTGAATTTGTTTTCTAAAACTTTCCCGAGTGCCTTACCCATGGCACTCGGCAAAAGTATTTCTGAATTTTTTAAAAAAAAATACTTTGTAAAGAAATTAATTTTTTTAAAAAAAATTAGATGTCAAAAAAAAGAGCTATGGGTTCACAAAAACTTAAACAATAGATACAATTCGTAACTAAAACAATTAGAGGGTTCTGTATATACATGAGAAATGCACTACTAAATGAAAAGTTTCTCCTCTCCATAAAAGAACAATTGGACATGGAGTACCTAAATAACCTATTGCAATGGAACACAGCTGGCTCAAAAGATGTGTCACAGGAAGTAGCTTCACAATAGGTCACCAATGCCATATTACCTTTAGAATCTTTGCTTTTAAAAATCATTCAAGAGGCCAGCTTATACTACTTTGATGGAAACAAAAGGATGCACCTCTACTGTTGCACACACATGATGGAAACCAACAGTGCATAAATTAGTAGGAAAAATATGTTGAAAAGGAATATACAACAATATTAAACATGGTAGAGTCATCTTTATATATAAACCAACAGTGCATAAATGCTCATTACAGAGTACAGCTATTCCTAGAGTTAGTAATTAAAGAGAAACCATGGTCTCATCAGAAGGACAACACTCTGATCTGCATATATTTATAAGCATCCAAGTAAACACAGGTTCTAAATGCACAGGAATTTGTATGGTGGTAGATTATATGTTTACTAGGTAAATGCCCGTGCGTTGCAACGGGAAAACATAATTTCACTATAACATACATGTCTGAGCGTTTCTAAGAGATGTAGAGAAGAAAATATCACTATGCATGCTGATATAATAGTCAAGAGCTGCTAAAACTGAAGCCTTCCGTTCAACATTATGCAGTTTCTCTTTATATGCAAGGCTCCTCTTGTCCTCCATCTTTTGGGGACTTAATAAAAAAACTGAGTCTGTTGGACAGGAAACAGTGGTAGGTGACACTAAAGTTGCAAAACTGAATTTGTCTGCAGAGAACAAGACTGGGCATCACCTAAACTTGCGAAGTCCTGAATGACTTGTCGAATCCAAATTCTGAAAGACTGAACATAATGATAAATATGAACACGATGTCATCAAGTGTGAGCAGTCAACAGTTAACCACTCTGTGTTTTTCTCAGAGGACCAGCTAATTGCACGGTCAAATTACATAGTTATCATTCATCTTCAGACAATTATCATTCCTTTTCAGACATGATAATTTCATGTGTACCAGTCTACCAGAATGGTGAGGTGTTGGATAATATATAAAGCTGAAAGCTGCAACACTGTAGCTTCTCTAGCTTAATCAATAAATGGATTCACAAAAATCCCCAAAACCATAAAAACATCAAGAAAATTAATTTTGTAACGAGGAACATATTATGCCAGAGTTAGAGTTGTTAAAATGAAAGAAGAGTCTAGTTATTCTTTAAAAAAAAGACATCAAGAAAAAAATAATTTTGCATCAGGGGAGGGGCGGTGTCACAGTGATGTGTCTGCAAGTACCATGACAAAGGCACCTCTGCCCGGACATCCACAATGGTGGGTGCAAGTGAAACATAAGAAATAAAGCTCCCTCGTCATGACATGATATTACCAAAAATATGTTGGTCCATATCAGTTTCAGGGGTTAGCAAATAGTCACTGAATTTTCCAAAACAACATAGTTGAGCAACCAACTTAAACTATAATGAACATAACTACGAGTGATAAACTACTTAACATTTACATATTTAGTGTGATTTACTTTGATTTCTAATGCCCAATGAATTAACAATCTGATTTCTATTTCAAGGCACTCTGTATAATGCACTGCATTTTTGAATAAACTGAATTAACACTATAATTTCAATTGCACTTTAAATTTGAGAATGAATTTATGGTTTCTTTATGATATTAGAAGAATATACTGAAAGTTCAGTACACTAAGCAGTTATGTGACTCAGGTCAGACAAATTCAACTTATAAGCAAGAGAGCAAGCCAACCTGATATGCTAATAATGGTATCCATGTCAGGGAAGTCATCTGAAGGAAATGCAACACATTATGAATGCCCTTTAAAACCATATCAGCACATTATGCATGACATAGCTTGATAGCAGTGACATGACTCATGAGAATATCAAGCTCTATCTCTCTTTGCAGGAAATGGACATAGTGGCAATGGACTATAGTGCTGAACAAGAATGGTCCTGAAAGTGATCACCATAGACTAACATATTCACATAATTAAGAAGTCCATCTGATATGGCACAAGAACCAAACCTGCTATTTCTCTGGCTTAGAACTTTTGCCGCCTAGCCTTGCAAACCTTTCCTGGCTTCTCTGTGCTTCTATAAACTGATTGGACACACAAATTAATGCCTGAATGTGAGACACAAGACAATAGCATGGATACAGATCTTCAATAGAATTGTGCCTACCCTGTGAAGTATTCTGGAATAATTATCTTGCTTTTCCCCAAGAAGCATCCAGTCAAAGGCCAAGTGACACTCAGATCATGTTGGGCTAGGAGAAATGTGAGGTTGATACAGGCTTGTTCTGCAAAAAGGATACTTGTATAAAATATCAAGCCTTAAATAGTCCCTGTCGATTTCAGAACGTTAAATAACCCTTTGCTGCAACAAAGAGGTCTGCAAGTTATACAATAGGCAACAATTATCAGTAGCTAAGCTGCATATTTATGTATCGAACCACATATCATTCAGCTCTTCTATTGGGGCTAAGCTGCATAATTTATAGGAAGCCATTTGGAAAATCTTGACAAATTGGAAATTATCCAAAGTAAACTATTTATAGCTTTTTTTTAAAAAAAAATTATCTGTAGCTGATTACATTAAAATAAATTTGCTATCTTGGACTACTCACACATTTGCCAACTCTGAGAATTCCTCCCTGGCTCCCAACAAGCTAGCATGTATGAAAGGAATTTCAGTGCAAACAACTCTGCTTAAGAAGGTCTCTTTATCTAGGAAGCACTTTTTCTAAAAAAGGAATATCGCGATGCAATTTTACTGGAAAGGTTCTGATATTTCAATTGCACTCTGAAACCACCCTCATATTTTCTTCTGAGGATCCCTCTTCTTTATTAGAGCTAAGGAGTCTCTTGCTGAAAGGAGAAAAAGGGTCTGATATGTCATATTAACATATTATTTGGCTAAATTTATTTTGTTAATTGAATTGGTCCCAATTGGTTTGATGGATCAATATAGTGCTTTCTTAGATCCATATTAACCAAGCAGAGCAAGGATGGTCTTCCTTGTTTACAACCAGATGTTTCCAACAGAGGATAAAGTTTACTTTTCAGACTTTATAACTATAATAATTAGTAATAATCCCTACAAATGAATCATGTGTACTATAGATAGACTGAGTATCGCTACATCAGTAGACCATAGGTACGGTGTTGCCTACAGAAAGCCACCAGTTACTTGCCATAGAATGACAGTATACTCTACCAACACACTCATAGTCAAACATATAATAGGTAGTATTAACTGCTTTTACTTGGCATTGTACAATACTCAAGAGAGCGTAGGTACCAGCATAAGTGAGATAATCCCTTCTAATCACAGTAGCATAAGTTACATAATAGAGGAGATAATGGGGCAGAAAAAAGAACCATAAGACTTGTACCACTACCAGAATCTCCTGTATGCAGAAGCACAATAGAGGAGATAATGGGGCAGAAAAAAGAACTATAAGACAATTTTCAGTTTTGCCATCAAACAATTGTTCAGTTTAGCCATCAGATAATCTGCAGTTTAGCCATTTAGTTATATGTAACAGGCTTTCATCATTCAGTTTGATGTTTCAAAGTTTTAGACTTTTACAAACAGTAAATTTCCCTAACTGAAAACTACACAGCATGCCTTTTTTTTTTTTTTTGATACACTGAAACACTATACATTATTTGTGTACATACAAACAATACTTTGCCTAGCTTACAACAATAGTTTTTCAGATGACAAATTTATTCACTCCATGGCAATAAAAAACCTTGGTTCCTTAAGTCTCAGGACACTAACTTTCTCACTGATGCAGATACACCCATTTAACAAGCATTTCAAGTGAAAAAAAAGAGATGTAGATACACACATAAAAACACACACTATATTCAGGTTTGATATTGTAGAGAAGAATAATTTCCAAACTGAGAAATGCAAGCAAGTGTGAACAAAAACAGAGTTTGTGCCTGTCAGAGTTCAGGTTTCTGCTGCTACTTTTCATTCCTCCAACTAAGTTCCTTGACTGAATGAAAACAGAAAAATCTGAATGTCTTAGGAAAAGAAAACAACTAAAGTTTCAGAGGTGGAAAACAGATGGCTGTAGTGCACATGTACGAATGCCCTACCTTCAGCGCACCCTGCTCCAGCAGCGGAACCTGGAAAGAAACTCCAATGCTTCAAATCCTAGGCGAAATGACAAAACTGATACTCATTCAAAAAATCACCAGTAGCAAGAATTCAAAAAATCACCAGTAGCAAGATTGTCATCATACACAGCTGCTCCCATGATTTCCTACTATTAATTTACTAATACTCTTACATTTCTGACAGTACATTGACAAACGAAACCACTAATTTCTGACAGTACATTGACAAATGACTCAAAAACCCTGATGCATGAGAGCAATTTGTTTAGAAAAACATGGGACATTGAGCTCAGCAGTTAAGAGTAACTTGACCAAATGGTAGATATTACCTAAACCAAATAGTCAGGCATGCAAGTTTAACTTGATCAAGACTGAGGCAGTGCTAGATTTTTTTTTTTTTTTTGGTAATTTGTAATATTTCTTGATTCCTATTCCTAAGCATTATCAGTAAATAGCCAAATGAAGACATGCCTCTCAAAATTAAAACTTTTTCACTTAAGAACAAAACTTATTTAGTTACTTCTATCCTTATTCCTTTTTTACAATGACAGGCTTCATTGTCAAACTACAAAACCACCAAACTAAGTTGCTGCTAGTTTCTGACACATGTTTTTTTTTTCTAGAACAGTTAGTTGTACCAAGTCTCTACCACTAAAATTTACGCAGAGCAATCGTCCCCCCGCTCCCTTCGCTTCACCGCACGCAAGTTTCACCTGGCTCCCTTCGCTTCACCGCACGACCGCGCTCCTCGCATTCCCTCTCGCACGGAAAAAAACCGCTCCCCGAGCCCCAACCCCGTCGCTGAGACACGCCACCGCCGCTCTCCGCCACCTCGCGCTTCGCTTCACCGCACGACCGCGCTCCTCGCATTCCCTCTCGCACGGAAAAAAACCGCATCTGAGCCCCAACCCCGTCGCTGAGACACGCCGCCGCCGCTCTCCGCCACCTCGCGCCCCTAACCCAGCCATCGGCAGCGGCTCAGCGCCTCCAAGCCCGGACCATGGGCGACCGCCGCCTCCTCCTTCCTCCTCGCCCGAGCGACCGGCCGGCGGCGGGTATCCTCTCGCCGAGTCCGCCCGGATACGGGGCGGAGCCCCGGTGGCGAGCCGCTCCCTCTTCCTCTCCCTCGAGTTCTCTCTGGCGGCTCCAGGCGGTGGGGAGCACGGCGTGGAGGCGCAAGTCCGGCCGTCGGCGGCCGCTGCGGCTCTCCTTCTCGCGGGGGGCGGCTCTCTTTCTCCGGCAGCGCTGAGCGGCGGAAGGCCCTCGGCAGCGAAGCTTCCCTCTCCCTCGAGTCCCAGGATGCGGGCGAGGGGCCTCTCCCTCTTCGGATACGGGCGAGGCCCACGGCGGTGGCGCCTCCCTCTCCCTCTCCCGCATAGTGTGGAGACTCCTCTCTCTTTCTCTCGCGAAACTTCCCTCCCTCTCCCACGGCGGCGGAGCGAAGGGCCCAACATGGGCGCAGTGCGGCGAGCTGGCACCGGACCTCGACCATGGCGGGGCATACCGGCCTCCCGGCGTGGTGGCGCGGTGGCTAATGCCCCCGACCATGGCGGGGCGGACTGCCTCCTAGCAAGGCGGCCATGGCCCCGGCCACCGGCCATGGCGTTGGCGCCCTCGGCCACCGGCCTTGGCGAGTGGACCGGCGCGCCGCGGCCGCATCCCACACTGCACGGGCTGTTCACGTCAATGGCTGCCCTCGGTGGTCGGCTGCTAGCGATGGGGCTTGGCCGGGTGCCGTGTGACACCGGCTCGACCGCATCGCCCGATCAAATCTCCGTCTGCTCAAGCACTGGATGCCCGCCTTCCTTCCGTAGGCTAGCCTGTCAATGTAATCGGATGCGGGGCCACACAAAGAGTCCACACACTGAGAAATCCATGGTAACGTGCTCGCTTTTTTTCATGACCGATGCATGTCATGTGTTTGACATAATGCTTTGCCCACTTGGTGATTTGATGATGCTCCGTGGTCGCCTCTATCTCCTCACTTTCCGGCTTCGGGCACCATTGCACAAAGAAGCCGGCGCTCATATACACATGCCTGAATCGATCCACTTGTGTGTGGGCAATAACAGACTATCCTTGGCAGGATCGGCGGCAGGTTCATCCACCAGGCCCCAACAGTATGCGAAGATAGAGACGAGATCGTCCAACATGTCTTTGTGCACCTATCAACGCCGACGATGAACTGCAGTCACCAAGCGTGTGACCACCGGATCATGTTCCTTGTGTCGTTCTTGCCCCCATATGTGATATTTGTCTTCATCTCTCTAAAGGAGGTGCAAATGGGGCACATATGATGAACATCACCAATTGATTGTTATTGACTGTTTCTTCTGTTCTTATTCTAGGAAATGCATTCATTTTTTATTTTATTCTGCGTTCATCACCAATAGGTGAAGTTCCTGCAAAAATGATAACATATAACATGCTCAGTTCTGAAATTTGTGCAAATGTCGTTCAAACCTGGAGCTGAAGTGAGGATGATGCATATGTCAAAACCTCTAATCTTGCATTTACGGTGAATGGTATTTGCACTTTGCTGGGCAGATGATAGCATGCGCCTTTGGATAGGGCAATGAACAGAGCAAATGGATTTGGTTTAGGAAATGGTTTCGATCAGATTAGTTTCAATTTTGCTTTGTTCTTGTCTGAATTTGGATTGGAGAAATGGATAATATATTACAGTCAGAATTTTGTAGATATCAGGATGCTCTTATAATTGTAGTACTTTGTCATCCCTGTACTTCAGTTAAACCTGTAGATTCATGCATGTGACATGTCATGTTTGGCTTGCCTTATTGGCAAGTTCATTGTCAGTGGATAAAAGATCAACTATTGGGCTGCTCTGTGGGTCATTACACAAATTGTTTAGTCTTTTGTGCCTGTACACCGCCTATACATATTTGCTAGAGGTTAAAACCATTTGATCTCTGCACACTGATACAATTTTGATTTTTGCCTTTAGTCCTGACTCCTAGATCTTAGAGGCACTAATATCTTGATTCCTTTGGTCACTGAACATTCATTATTTAATCTGAACTGAATCAATACCTTGCAAATTAAGTAAACCAACATATTTGCCTCATCGTTGACTGATTTATAGGCAAAGACTATCGTCAGTAATTTTATTTTTAGATTTGTTTTCCTTTCACTACTTGAATATTGCTTGCTGCAGGCTATAGCTCAGATGTTCACAGATTTCTATTATTCCAATAATTTGTGTGCTGTAGCGCATCAGGAAGTGAGAAACTGCATGCATTTACATATTTCAGATGGATAGATAGGTGTTGGTGTTCCTGGATGATTTGCCTTTTGTGGGATAGAGCAAAGAAATTTCCTTGTTGGCACTTGATTTGTTAGTGCATAAGGACAAAAGCTATACAGTAAAACAAACAAAGAAATACTGTTTCATATTGTACAATGATTAGGTAAATTTAAGCATTTTTTTATGCCAGCCCAAATCATGATCTTCACCAACTTGGATTTCGTGGCACTTGATTTGTTAGTGCATAAGGACAAAAGCTATACAGTAAAACAAACTAAGAAATACTGTTTCATATTGTACAATGATTAGGTAAATTTAAGCATTTTTTTTTTTATAAAAATTTCTGTAAGCATGGTGAATTTCCCTAGCAACAGTTCCGATGATCTCTTCACATATGTATTTTAGAATCATGCCATCAATTCCTGATTTCTCTGCATCCTATATGCTATTGTCGTACTAATCAGTATTACTGATTTGAATGTGTAGCAGACTTGGTTAAAGATATGTGCAGTTTCATACTTTTGCAGCATGAGATCTAAGTGGGAGAAATTTTTTAGACATGCGGCAAATATTTTGATTACGGTGTAGTTACCTTGCTCCCACATGCTCAGTTAACTTTGACCATGGCTATGCTTTTTAAAGTTCCTGATAATAAAAATAGAAGTGGTTGACCGATTAGTAAGGTAAAGGCAGTGTGCATCCACACTTTGCAGACCATGTTATGACAGTCTCAAATGTTAGAAGCACGCAGCCTACTTGCCTTGCTCCCACATGCTCCTGTTTAAGTTAACTTTGACCATGGCTACGCTTTCTAAAGTTTCTGATAATAAAAATAGAAGTGCTTGACAGATTAGTAAGGTAAAGGCAGTGTTGCATCCACACTGTGCAGACCATGTTATGACAGTCTCATATGTTGGAAGCATGCTGAATACCCTGCTGCACCTATGTTGGCCATGCTGCTCAAGCATTTCAAACTCAAACTATTTGTTTGGCATTTTGAATGTTATAAAATAGTGTGTTTCACTATTTTACAGAGTCCTTAAGCTAAAATAGTTTGATAGAGATGATTTTTACATGTAAAAGCTTGAATTGGCATGTTCACCTGATGAGAATTTATGGTTGGGCGCAGCATTTGTCTGTTTAGAAGAGACCATTTGTGAAAGATCTCGAGTTGCTGAATGGCCTATGTAGGTGGTAAAAAGATAGAAGAAAGATAATAGGAAGGTGAGATACTTGATCTTTGGTTCGATTCTTCCATAGTTAAAGAAAGATAATAGGAAGGTGAGATACTTGATCTTTGGTTCGATTCTTCCATAGTTAAAGCAAGGAATTCTGGTTATATATGCACCTTTTGATTTATTATAATTTATTTGTATAATGCTAATGATTATACTTTTTGGTTTTATATTTGACTATGCACAGGATGGACAAAGAATACGAAATGACTTCATGATCAAATATTGACGTACAAAGAAAATTCAAGACAAAACTTCTATCCTAAAGCCATGCAAGTCTATCTTTTGCATATCGCGAGACATGAAGTGATACATTAGTAGGTTCTTACGTTATAAACAATATGAAGTTGATGTTTCAGTTTTGCATCAAAATTTGGAGTTATATTTTAACTATCTACTATTTTCCTTGAAGACTTGTAATATTGATGTTTCAAAGATCACGATTGCATTATCTATTTTACTTAAAAGAATAACACGCACTCATACATATATATTACTATGGTATTATGTATTCCCGTTGCAACGCACAGGCATTCACCTAGTAACTTATTAGAATTGTAATTGATGAAAAATCTCTAGAAGATCAGCTACCTCTTTCTTACATACTGAAAAGGAGAAATGATGGACAACCACTAAATGATGGATAACCACCAAGTGCCATATGACTATTCTCCATCTAAACCAACACCACTACGGTCGGAAGCAGAGTAAAGAATCTTTGTGCCTCCTGTTTTCGGTCTTGATAGAAGTTTTTTGCATTCCCCGAGCACTAAGCACGCACTAATGCATTCCCGAGCACTAAGCACGCACTAATGCATTCTGATTGGGCCTATCTTCCGATATATAGGCTATTCAATCAAACCAAAATACATTATCCAGATAGAGGATGTAGCCAAGGCCTCTGATTTGAGAGGGGAGGAAGAGGAAGGCGTGCATCACCGAATTCTTTGCACTTGGAGGTGGAGCGGTCGGAGTGGAACACGCAAGCGGACCGCCGTATTTGTTGTTGGTGGGCGCGTCGGGGCTGCGGAGGGGTGGCTGGGGCGTGTCGGTGTCATACGCTGCCGCGGGCTCCCGCTTCGTGGCGCCCGAAAGTCGGCGACGCTCGTGGGGCGGGAAGGGGGGCGTTGCGGCGGTGACGGATGCGGGTGCTGGGTCGGCGTCGCGGCGTCTCCATCGCCGCGGGGTGTGAGCTCCGCGGTGGCGGTGCGGCTAGGGCTGGGGGCGGCCTCACGGCGAGGGACGGAGGCTGGGTGCCGGGGGTCGCGTTGCGGCGTCCTCACTCCGTCGACCTGGATCTGCGCCGACGCGGCCCGGTTGAGAGCGGTGATGGCCGGCGGCCCAGGCGTGTGGGAGGCGCGAGGAGCGAAGGAGGCACTTGGATTCGTCGATCTTGGCCCACGGCGGAGGAGAAGCTCGCCCGGTGTTAATCCAGCGACGACGGCTTGGCAGGTATGGCGCGCCCGCGAGGGCGGGCACAGGAGGCGGCGTTGGCGAAGGGCGGGCGCGGCCCTTCCGGGCTCCTAGCTGCCCTAGGGTTCCGACGCCGCACGAGGCAGCCGAGCCCGAGGCCGAGTGGGCGGCGGTCGCCCACGGTCCAGCCGGAGTCGCGGAGTTCGGAGTCACGGCGCCATGCGATGGCAAGGTTAGGGCCGCAGGTGGCGGCGGCGGCGGCGGCGGCGGCGGCGGCGTGGGGTTTCAGGCGGCGGGGTGGGGTCTCGGACGGGCTTTTTCTTTTTCGTGCGTGCGGGAGTACGAGGAGCGGTTTTTCTTGTCTTGCGGGAGACCGAGGAGCGCCGGGGTGAAAGTCGTGCGGTGAAGCGAAGGAGCCGGGGGACGATTGCTCTCGGTAAGTTTTAGTAGTAGAGATGCATTGGAAAATAAGACACAAAAAGAAAAAGCATAGAACAGTTAAATATAAGACAGTACATGGGCAACAGGGCAAACCTTCCAAGTTGGCTGACAAGTACTAAAAGAGCAGCTGAATAGTCATGGCACATGCACGATCCCAGAATGTCCAGAAGACAGACAATGACATTGTTGTATGTCCACTCACAGCTCTAAATATGGAGACAAAATAATCAGTTGATACTGGAACAGATCATATAAGAAGTTGACCCATAATTAAGCAGAGGTCAGAGATGATCATACCATATAATTCCCAAAGAGCTCAAGCAAAGAAATTAGCTTCTGTAGCCAAGTTATCCTTGTTGTATGTCCACTCATAGGAGCTTTATTTGTACGTATCAAGAAAAATAACAGGTTCACACATAATCAAGGATCTGAACATGTAAACTTTATTTCTTAAAATTATTTATAACCTAATGTTTCTATCACATTATTTCTTAAAAAATAAGATGGTTCTGATTTCTGAAATTGCAGTACTGAATTGAAGCTCATCCTACAAACCCATGGTTACTGCCAAAGCGAGTTGTGCACAGCACTACAGCAGACAGACCCAACAGTGATGTACTGCCAGATGGCTAGTTCACCCTGGATGCTTGTATGCCATGCCTCCATTCAGTTGCAATCATACACATCTGGGAGTAGAAACAGTGTGTTGCAAAAGCTGAAATAAGAGAGAACAGCTGCTGACCTGCTTCTTTCCTTGCTCTGGAAATGATGAGGTACACATCAGACATGACTCACAAGCTCTGGAATCAGGAAGAAGATTATAAGAAAAGTCACTGCCTCCATGAGTATAACCAATAATAAGCATGAATGAACCCAAAATAGTAACAGGTGTCCGTTCAATGGCAGAGAAGTTTAATTTCCTTTGATCAAATGCAGCAATGGGAAACAAGACTTAAGTGCCATGATGAACACTAGTTAATTGTGAGGTCCATACATTGATCCATGTGAACAATTCGAGGGATGCAGGCATACATATGCTGCCATTTCAAATCTCTGAAGCACCGAGTAGAAGCACTGAATCACCAATACTAATTAGATATCTAGAAAGGCATGAGGCGTTGCATTAACATTACTGTATTCTGGAAATGCATAGTTAATTGTCAACTCTAGAATAAAGCAAGTCATAATACCATTGAGCAACACCTTTTCAGTTTGCTGCCATACAGGCATAGATACATGAAACTATTTTCCACAATTATTAGGAGACATGCATCTTACCAGGAACTATCAAAGAACAACTGACTAAATTTTGGTATAAGTAACGTAGGTGCTCACCATCTTATCTATTTCATTTCATTTATATTTAGAGATAGGATTATTTATGTATAGAGATAGGATTATTGTTCAAGAATCATCATAGGCCAAGCATCCTGGAATAGCAGTACATCATATTTGTATACCAGCATTTTTATCCAACTATTTACAGTTTCTGTTCCTACGAGGGTAACAAAAATATGCGAGGTAGTGACACTACCTCACGTAGCTACACACCGAATCAGAGATTGGAATCACCAAACATTCTTGGATCAGACTAATATCACAGTTCACTCAAACCTGACAAATTTTGGTACAAGCAACATAGATGAGATCGCCATCTCATCTATTCATTTATAAAGACATGATTATTGTCCAAAAACCATCCACACACCAAGCATCTTGTAATAATAATATGTAAGCTCAGTACATCATATTTTGTATAATGAAATATTGAAATATTATCTAGGGGTGTAACATGACATAGCTATAATAAATTTAACAATATAAATTTAGCATTTTTATCCAACTACTCACAGTTTCTTTAGTGTAAAAAGCTGGTAGATCATATACACACCAAGCTAACAAAATTAGAATCAGTAGGACAACCACTGGACATGCAAAAGCTAAGAACTAAATATGACCCATCTTGCAAGACCAGCTGAGAGGAGAATAGACTTGAGATAGAGTGAATTGGCATAGGATATATAACACCGGTTCACTTTTGACACTGGACAACAGGGAAAATGGTTTGGCCAACAGGCAACTCATGTAAAAATATTTGTTAACTTGGAGTTTGGTGAAGTTAGCAGGGAACAAAAAAGGGTGCTGCCATGAATAAAACTGTAGATCATCTCTAGCAGTTTTTTACCTGCAAATTGATAATTTGATAGAGGCCAATGCTGAATAGTATCTGCAGAAGTGCAGCTAGTGGATTTTAAACAAGCAGCTAGCACCCTCTTTGGGACGAGTCGCAATTCATAATTAGGGAGAGAGTCAGCCGAATCGGCTCATCTCGATTGCAACCCGAAGCGTAGCGGCAATGTAATGCGAGAGGCAAGGGGGAGGCAAGGCGGCAGGGGAAGGACCTTTGGTCTTGATGAGGAGCTCGCCGGCCTTGGGGCGCGGCATGCGGAACTCCTCGAGCGTGAGCGGGCGGCCAGGCTCCCAGAAGACGGCGCTGCGCATGGAGCAGTTGTCGGGGACGACGAGCGCGCGTTGCCAGCGCGAGCTCCATCCGCGCTCAGCCCGCCGGAGCCCGGCCGTCGCGGATCAGGAGAGGCGGTCCGCGCAGCCGCGCCTCGCGGAGGGCCGGGCCCGCGTCGCCGCGCCTCGGGGAGGGACGGCCCGCGCCCGCGCCGTCGCTCGTCTGCCGTCGAAGCTCGGGGAGGGCCGAGCCACCAGCATCCGCGGCGCCAGCAGCTCCGCCGCGTAGCCCGCCGCCTCGTCCCTCATGCGCGGGCGGTGGAGCAGCTCCGGCGAGGCGCGGCCGGTGGAGCGGCGGCGGCGCTCGGTCGCGGGAGGAGGAGCAGCGGCGGCGCTCGCGCGCGGGCGGCCGAGCGGCGGCGGCGCGCGGGCGGGCGAGCGGAGGGTTCACGCGGCGGGTGGAGCTGGGGGGGGGTTGGGGGGTGGGGGGCGCGGGGCGCGGGGCGCGCTCGGCGGCGGCGGCGGGGGGAGGCGGGTGGCGTTCGGCGGCGGCGGGGGTGGGCGCGGGGTCGGGATGGGGCCGGCTGGAGGCTGTGGGGATGTTGGGTGGGGGGTGGTGTGGGGGTGGGGTGGGGCGGAATTTCCTTATTTTTTTAAGTTTGTTTTGTGTTCATTCGGCGGGCTGATTGGGCCAACAGGAAAAAAAAGGGCAGGATTTTTTTTACAAATTTTGCCGTGTGCCCCACAAGGCACTCGGCAAAATATTTTTTTGTTTTATTTGATTTTGGGCCCAATTTTTTTTTTTGTAGAGCCTTGTGGCATTATTTAAAACTCTAATTTAAAATTTGGTGCAATTTTGACTTTTTGGTATATTTCATTAATTTATTTTGTTTCGGTGAATTTTTTGGAATAATTCAAAATTTGAACTGTAGGTACATGGAATAATGGAATTTGGTCATCCAAAAATTGATACTCATGATATTTAGCATATGTTGAGGCCGTATCCAGGAGCTCGCATGAAATCTTGAGCATCTCGTTGACGTAACATGTCGAGGCACGTGTGGGAAAAGTGATTTTAAATTATATAAAATCCAAAGCAAGTCCGAAAATCACGAAACTTGGCGGCCTTGATCGTGTCATCGCATGTGGAGGCTGTGGTAAAAAATTGAGAAGGTTTCGAACAAATTGCGGCGTCGGATGGCAAAATTTGTTTTTAAAAAAAAAAAAATTTGCCGTGTGCGGGCCAGGGAGCACCGACAAAATATGTTTTCAAAAAAAATAAAAAAAATTGCCGTGTGCCAGGCCCAGGGGCACATGGCAAAATATGTTTTAAAAAAATAAAAAAATTGCTGAGTGCCATACTTAGGCACACGGCAAAATTTGTTTTAAAAAATAAAAAATTGTCGTGGTGCCGGGCCCGGGGCACACGGCAAAATATGTTTTAAAAAAATAAAAATTTTGCCGAGTGCCATGCCAAGGCACACGGCAAGAGCCGAGCTTATTGGGGACTATGTATCCTTGCTTGGTGGTGCTTGAGAGCCTTCTAACTCGCTTATGCTTGTAGTGATTACATCCGATTGCGAGTGAGTGATCCTAGTGCGTTGCATTGAGAGATTGCAAGGTGTGGCACTAGGTGATCGAGTTACAAGCCGGTGGTACTTATTATTCTTGGAGGTTGCCACCTCCTAGACGGCTTGGAGGCTTGTGGGTATCGTTGTAGCACACTCGAAGATTGAGTGGTGCTCCGATTGCTAGTCACGTGGAGTGACATTGTGAGGGGATTGTGCTCACCCCGCGGGGATCGCGAAGAGCAACTCTAGTAAAAGCGTGTCATTGAGTTACCCTCACTTGGGTAGTTGCTTGCGGCACCCATGGAGGGCTAGGCATTGGAAGCCTATTAGCTCGCGCAACACGAAGTGTGTGGTCGACACAACGGGGACTAGCTTGGTGGCAACCAAGTGAACCTCGGTGAAAAATTGACGTGTCAACTTGTCTACTCTTCTCGTCGGTTTGCATTCACTAGCTTGTATTATCTTGTTCATTACTTGTGCTAGTGAGTAGCGGTTGCTCTTGAGTAGCTGGTTTGCTTGTGTAGCTTGCTAGTTACGTTCTTAGCTTGTGTAGCTTAGAAGTAGCAATTGCGTGGCTAGTTGGCTTGTGTAGCCTTGCTAGTCACTTTGCTTAGTTTATGTAGCTAAGCAATTGAGCTCACTAGTTAGGCTTGTGCAGCCGTGCTAGTGAGAACTACTAGTGTGCTTAGACTTTGTGCACTTTGCTCTCTAGTATGTGTAGGTGCTCCCCGGTTTGATTGAGTACTAGTTGCTTAGGTTTGTGTGACCTTGCAACCTAGTATTGGATAGACGAGCACTACCTAGCCTTGCACCTTAGTGACTTAATTAGAATCTTTGTAAGGTGCTTAGATAGAGGGGTGTAGTCTTTATTAGACCGATAGTTTTAATTTTGTATTTAATTCGGTCATCCGCTGCGATTAGTTTTTAGAAAGGACTATTCACCCCCCTCTAGTCTGCCATCTCGACCCTACAGTAGGGTGAAAGGGGGTCACCCTGCCTCAGCCCTCTTGTTGGTGTGAAGATATTTGTCACCCTTGAGAGTTTACTCTAACTTTATATTTCATAGATTTCACACAAGCCATGATTAAAGAAACCCATCTTCTATCGAAACTCATCTTCAACATAATCTTCTCAAGGAATCTCCATTCCACTCTATCATATGCCTTATGCATATCCAGCTTTACAGCACATAGGCCTTTTTCCCCTGCTTCTTTTTTTATCCTGTGAATACTTTCATAGGCTAGCAAGATGTTATCAGTAATAAGTCTTCCCGGTACAAATGCACTTTGATGGTCACTAATAACATCAGGCAAAACTCCCTAAAGTCGGTTAGCCAGCATCTTTGAGATCACTTTGTACACCACATTGCAAAGACTTATTGGACAAAATTGAGAGACCAGTGTTGGATCATTTACCTTGGGAATTAAGACAATTGTCGTGTCATTCCACCCTTCTGGGATCTGAGCTGAGTTTACAGCTACTAGCACTTCATTCACCAAGTTGTTCCCCACGAGCTCCCAAAATATTTTAAAAAAGATTGCATGCATACCGTCTGGCCCCGAAGCTTTATAATCACCAATTTGGAACAAAGCCTTCTTAACCTCCTCAGCCGTGAAAGGAGCCATCAGCCCCATGTTCATGTCGGGGGTGATAGATCGACAAACATCTGATAGAACACTCGGATCTGGCTCTCCCACTTCAGAAGTGAAGAGATTTTCAAAGTAATTTTGTATAATATTGCGCATAGCTAGCTCATCCTCCTGTCTTATTCCACTCTCATCCATCAAGCTTTTTATCATATTTTTCTTCCTTCTCTTTATGGCAAAGTTGTGGAAGAAACTCGTATTTCTGTCTCCCTGTCTGAGCCAATTTGCTCTTGCTCCCTAGAACCAATGGATCTCCTCTGCTCCAACATCAGCTCAAGCCGGACCATGATCTCCTTCTGAGACTCAGTATTTACATCAGTCATCGGTCCCCTCTTCAGCCTTTCCAATTCTTTCTTGAGATCAGAAATCCTCTTTGCTGGAGTTTTCAGGACTTCACGATCCCATCTATGGAGCTCTTCGTGGACATCATTCACCTTATCTGAAAACGATAGGCCTTCACCCCTCGCTTTTGCTCGCGCCCACGCGGCTTTAATCATCTCTTCCACCGTGTCTTCCTGAAGCCATCTCGCCTTGAAACATTTCTTTGCACTCCTACTATCAAGTGGTGCAAGATAGTGAGTGTCCATCACAATCGGTCGATGATCCGACCTTATGCTTTCACTGTTTACGAGCGTCGACTGAGGATACAGTTGTGCCCATTGCATATTTTGCAACTGCCATATCCAATCGCTCTCTAATCTGACCTCTCCGCCATGTATACAAATCACCGACAAACCCCATGTCGTTTAGGCCACATTCCGACCCATGGAAGGCTTGTAATTGTCGCTGTGTCCTCGGTCTTCCACCCTTTTTTTCTAAATTGTACAATATCTCGTTAAAATCTCCCATGATCAATGTTGGTATAAATTAACTGCACTCCATTAAATAAGTTTTAAGTAGGATTATCCGCAAGCGCACAGATATCATACCAGTGTCACATTTTACCCGGAGGTTTTAAATATCGTATCCACAGGGAACAGTTGTGATGATGACAAAGTATATAGACTTAACCCTACAATTAGGCTAGATAATATCAAGAAAGAGGAAATAGCTATTGCACTCTAGTTCTGACAACCGGTAAGCTTTGTATAATACCGTCTAACTGGGCAAGTGACATCGAATAGGAGAAGAAACAGAGTAATCTCCTACCAAGCACCTATCAGCCTATCTGTCCTATCAACGGGAAGTAGACTACAGAGGAACCAACGCTGCTGTCACCTACGCGGACTACCACTATCCGGCTAATCAGGGGACATCCACAAGTAAACCTAGCCTAGGCACCACGTCTACACTACGAAATACTACTTCAACCAAGTAATGACCAAGATCAAAGCACTCAATATGAGTCAGTAAACTTAAGATCGAATAAAAATAAGTTGCTTACTTGAATCGGAATGGCGAATATAAAAGTACCTCGTAACGCGACTCCGGACGAGGGAGCTGAATCCGAAAAAGAATACTGACCACGAAGAAGCACCGACAAGGCCGGAACTCCTCCGGAATCTCTACTCCTCTACTCAATCTCTCTAATCTCTAAACAAGACTAGATCTAGAAGAACTAGTCTCTCCTAATTGCTACATCTAGATGAACTAGAACTAGATGAACTAGAACTAGATCAACTAGAGGGACCCTAACCCTAATTTGTGTGGAGAATATAAAGCACCGGGGTGTAGAATGCCTCTTGGAGGGGCCTTGGGCGTCATTATATAGGCCGAGGTGGAGTAGCGGGCAAGGAATCGCCATGTCATCGATCCGCGTCTTCATCTTGTGCGCACCGTCGGATCAAACCGACCTTAGATCGACGGAGGAATGCTTTAATTGGGTTCCAAGGAAGCGTGAGAGTAAGACTCCAGAAGGCGGCGGCCAGAGGTTGACCTAGGGCGCCGACCGGCGCTAGGGTGGGGCCGGTCGGCCCCACCAGGTGTCCCCTGCGGGTCCCGCTACTTCGGGTGTCTTCTAGATGTTTTCTGAGTCTGATGACGATGTTTTCCATTGCGGATAAGTTTCATGATAATTATGCACTATAATCCCTTCTTTTATGCTTTTCTGAAATGATCCCTGGAAAATACTGAATATGCAAAACTCGTGGAAATTGTCAGTTAAAACCCTAGATTAGTGTGTATTTATGTATCCTTTTATGTCTAAAGTTCTAATAAATATTGACGTTATCCAGTGTCAACAACTCCCCCAAGCTTACCTTTTGCCAGTCCCTTGGCAAACAATCTAGGTCTAAATATCAATAAACTTGAATCAGAAGTAAGTTACTGCAATACTTTTATTTCTTTTAAGCACACTCGCTTTTAAATATAAATTTTCCTCTAGTTTAGACAAAACTGCTCTAACTTTTAAACTTACCTATTTTACCTTTAACTATGGAGCTTTACCGCTTTTGCATAAGTCTTGAACAATCGAAAAATACAGCAATCAAGTCAAGCACTATGTCCCAAATTCTTCACAGTACCAATATTTTAGAGTTTTGTAAGTTTTTTAAAATAAAACTCAGAGCTTAATTGTATAATACCCTCAAATCTCTTATTATATATGGTATTTATGGATCTCACTGAGACATTAGTGATATTATGCCTTCCTACAACTAACACTACAAGAAATAGAGTTATACATGACGGTTTCTGGTGACGTTCTAGGAAATCATCATAGAATTCTATCATCTGTGACAGTTCATTACTGAGGTGATAAATGCGTGGACGATCGGTTCGGCTTGTCGCCGTGGATGGACATCACAAATCATTTTAGCATCTCTATAATAAATCTTAACCATAAAGTTATAACTAATGTTTAAAAAATATTGAAAGATATTTAAATGATGACTTTGAAAAAAGCCATGGAATTAAAATAATTTTATAAATGAAGCAATTCATATAATCGCATAGAAAGAGAAATAAAAAATAAAAATATGGAGAAAGAAACACACCACACGTACACACACACATCTACTCTCAACGCCTTATATAATATAGTTTTTCCATAAAAACGACTTATTATATAATAGTTAAGAAACCAAAAAATAAAAGAAAAAAGAAATAAAAAACAGAGATAGAGGAGGATTAGATGTCGACACCCAGTTTTCCCCGTCCCCTATCCGTCTCTCCCACGAGCTCCCTGACGCCCGACTCCCCTGCCTCGGCTCTCTCGATCTCCCTCACCATGCCGCCTCTCCCAGCTCCTCTCCCCCACAGGCCGACGCCTCCACCTCCGGCTGCCGCCCCTCCCAGCTCCTCACCCACACGCCGTCGCCTCCGCCTCCGGCCGCTGCCGGCACGCGCTCCCCATCGGTTGTCACCAAGATCCAGATCTAGATCTTCCTGGAGGTGATAGGGTTGCGATGGCGGTCAAGAACGAGCACGCAACCAGAGGCGATTGGGGAGTGGTGGCAGCCGAGGACGAGCACACGCAACCAGTGGCGGCCGAGAACGAGCACGCGGCCAGAGGTGCGTGGAGCAGCAGGCGACATCTGCAATGTGCGGCTGGCAAACTGTGAAAGGTGATGCTACTACTACCCGTACCATTGGTTCAAGAATTGTGTTAGCATCATTGTTAGCTTCTGATAAGACTGCTCGTTTATCGATTTGCTTTTATGTGTAGTTGATGCAACAAGCTGTAATGCTACGCTATTTCTAGAGCTAGTTGATGACTGAGAGCATGGATCTAGTGCTAGCTTGTGACTGTAATGGAGAGGAGTGCTCCAACGTGATTGGGAGAAGCAGAGCAACATGGATTTTCAGTCCACAAGGTAATTAATTAAAGGGCCTGAGATTTTTTGAACTTTTATAACACTAAAGTTACTAAATTTGAGTTACTGTAATTGAGTTGCACGCCACTGAACTTGGACATAACTATGAATTTTTGCAGATAACAAGTGTTGTTGATCTGCAGCTTTGCTACAAGCATGTTACAAGTACTGCAGCTGCCCTTAAACAAGTATGTCATTTGAGCTTTGCTAAATTATTACAGCTTGTGCACCAGTATAAATAATCTATCTTGCCTTGGTCTTTTCGTTGTAGCTATTGTTTGCATATGCATTTTAGTTGTGCAAGCAAGCAAATATATCTGACTTATGCTCATCATGTTTTCCAATTATCAATGCACATGCTTTAGAAATTCATAAGATGAAATATATATTCTATAGCTTCAATCACAAGCAAGTCTTTAGTGCCTTACTGGTGCATCTCAGTGGTTTATTGGGACTGCAATACAAAAACAGATGCTACATTTGTTTATATTTACCTGCATCTCACTGCTCTACATTCTGTCTCTCTCAGGTTTGTGCTAGTGAAATTAGAAGATTTATGGAAGGAGTTCAGTGCCCTATTTGCTTAGCTGAGAATATCTTTTCTCAGCTTGCTAAGGGATTTGGATATTACATTCTCATTCTTCATTCAGTTTTTGGCATGACTGAAGCACAGTGTTTCTATATATGTCATTTTTAATGGTTCACCCCAGATGTTGGAAGTTTGAGAATTTCTTTTGCTTGAATTGCATCATTTTCTGTCCGATAATGATATACCATGGTGTTTAATCCTTCTATTTTGCAGGCATTATCCGGAAGACAAGGACAGTAATGGAACGTTTGCACTAGTTCTGGAGAGACTACATTGACAAATCTATGCAGAGTGATTGGAGATGAATGGCTTGCTGTAAAGATATGCAATTCCTTTTGTGAACATTGAACTATCTATGTATGTGCTATATATATGTAAAGACATCTCACTTGCTAATACATGAATGAATCAATGTTTGTTTATTCGATCGGTGTGTACTGTGATGCATGTTATTGCATTTACATTTCGTTTCATTGCAATAGCCCAGAGCTATTACTATTAACCAGTTATTCCATGATGTTTCATTTCATCACTATAGCCTAGAGCTATTGTTGTTGACCAATTATTCCATGATGGACACAAATACCAATGCTCAGTTTGGGTCTGTAAATGTATGACGTGAGATACATGATGGATTTTTGGATCGTCATCATAAGTTAAGCGTGACGCGTTTTTGACTATCTGTGACCAAAACATCCGTCATGTAAAGCCTTAGTTCTTGTAGTGTAAGGATTTATAGTGGAGCTTATAGAAGTGACAATAACAAGGATGAGCATACTTGTAATGCATATATTGTAAAGTCAAACAATAGATCCAAAGAGAATCGAGGCATACAATCAAATCAAGATGTGTATGTGTATGGAATATGGTGGATAGATGTATATATGATATTTAGTGGATAATCCTAATTCTACTTTTGCTCTTTGAAGATAACTCCCTCATTTAAGACTTAGAACTCTTCGCAGGAAAACATGGGCTATCTTTATTCTCTTTTTTTTATTTTTTTAATCTGGGAGGCAGGCTCTATGTACCCATTGTTTTAATTGCTGGAACACTTGTCCATCTTTTACTCCCTTTTTCTTCTTTTTTTCAATACTTTTGCATAGCCACATGCATCCTTTGAATCTATACCTAATAATAAAGAGGCAAAAATTTACGCCATAATTTTAAATGCGGCCCATTTCAATCTAGCCCAAGCTGTCTTGCCACTCAGCGGCTTTTGATCCATTCACGGCCCAATAAAATATTTAGGGCTTCGTTTCAGATCCAATCGGGCCCGGCCAGAGAAAAGATTGGCCGGCGCCTTCTTTCTCCTCCGCCGCCCTCCCCCTTCCCGTTTGGCGCCGGACTTGGCGTGGTGCTTGCGCCCCTGCTCCACGGCGGCGGCGATGGTGCCGCGACAAGGGACTACACTGCGCCTTCTTTCTCCTCCGCCGCCACTCCCCTTCCCGTTTGGGCACCGGACTTGGCGTGGTGCTTGCGCCCCTGCTCCACGGCGGCGTCGGCCGCGGTGCACAACGGGGACTACGCTGGCTGTGCGGGATCGTCAGTGTGCCGGCGAGGCGAGGTGCCTGTCGACCTGCTCCACGTTCCCGACGGGCGTTGGACATGGCGAGGTGTTCGCCGCACCGGCCGAGGCGGCGATGTCGCCGTGACGACAACTATGGCTACTTACGCACCTGCAACCCCGCTCAGTGCGAGGAGAGCCGAGGTGCTTGGTCGACCTTCTCCCGATAGCGACAATGCTGAACAATGCGAGGTGTTTGTCAACGCGTGCTCCCGCGGGCGGCGGCGCACGGTGCACGATGACTACGGCTACTACCCATTGCAAAGACCGCCCGGCGCTGGACACGGCGAGCTTGTCGGTGTGGTGTCTCGACAACTCATGCAACTTTGAGGCAACAGGCCAGCCCAAGCACCGGCGTTGGCGGGAGTCGGGCTGAGATGCTCCACGACCCCAACACCGGCGTAGTGTACGAGAACCGCGTATAGTGGTCGAACAACACCTGCGTCGCCTCCTTCCACGTCGCTGAATCGCCGCTGCTCGTGGTCGCCAATGGGCTCTCACGCGGGTCCGGCTCGCCGGCGGATCGTTTCACCTCTTCGTCTTTGCTTTTGGGCGGTATGTTTATGGTTATCCCCGACACGTGCTCGCGTGTGTAGTCTTGTCGACGATGAATGGACTTGAAGCAACCAAAGATCCGGTTATCATGTGATATGATGACCTGATTCACGAACTGCACTTAGATTTGGTGGACAATAATCGGCATGTGTGTTGTGTAGGGGTTCGGATCTGGAGTCGTTGCTTGCTCGCTCTTCGCTTGTTCAAGTGTGTTAGCGTCGATTTAGTTGAATTTGTCATGCTAACAGTCAGCAAAGCATATGGTCTTTGTATTTAAACTTTGCAGTTTGTTTACTTTTTGATACAAGATCGAGTATAAATTTAAAGCCATTATTGTTCACTTAAGTATCATCCGAATAAACTTCTTTGAACTTCTCTTCGAGGATAATTAGTCTTCTTGTTATCTTCTTCATCTCCTTGATTCCTATTATTATTGCAATTCTTATCTATTTTTTAGCTTTCTTTTGATTTAAAATAAATTACCTTTGCCCTATACATTTAATCATGTACAATTGTTATCGATTTAAAAGGCCGATCTATGGCCAAATTCTAACTCTGCCCTATTTGAACACACCAGCTATAGGTCAACATCAATCGCCGGCAGTTTAAGGTATATTAATTGGGGCCTTCCCAAACTTAAAAATAGGAGCATACTCCCTCCGTCCCTTTTTAACTGTTGTTGCGCTTCCCATGAAAAAAAAAAATACCGGTAATTTTAATAAATACTAAATATTATCGATTGGTATCATCGGAAAGATATGTAAAAGTATTAAATGTAAGTAAAAAATAACTAATTGCAACGAATATTTTGAGCCTAAATAGTTTTATGATTGGACAATAGTTGTCAAAAAAAACGAAAGTGCTATAGATTTTGGATTGCAAAATTTACAATTTAAACGAGGACTTAGACCAAGTACAACATCAACCATTCATCCATTAATGGAATGCCTATTAAGCCCTTATTCAGATTGCCTTAAAATTTCAAGTTTTTTCAGGCAAGAAGGTCCGACATAATAACCCGATTTGCAACGCACGGGCATGTTTTTGCTAGTATAAATAATCGGAAAGATAATGATAAGAAGTTAGAGCAATTAAATGAAGACTGTCCTATAGGGTACATTTTTGGGTGTTTTACTATCGGTGTAGGAGAAAAAAAAATTTAAGGTGGATCTGGATGAAAGTGGAAATGATCGCGCTTACATCCCCAGTAGGAGTAATGCATATGTGGGTAGAGTGCGTAAGTGATCTTGATTTTAAAAGCATAATAAGGCTCTTATAAGGTATACAACAAAGGTTGACTGAACTCAATGTAAAGCAAGCAAAGCATAAATACGTAAATATTTTCCTAACTCTAAATGTATTATATGGCTTTGGTAGGAATTTAAACTTTATCATACAAGAGCTCATCATGTAAGATTTTAGGTTTTCAAAATAAATCTCTAGAACTTAGTAATGTTAGGAATAAGATAAATAGCAGGTTAGACCTTCATGTATCATATCAATCAATTATCTAGACATAGCTCAAACATATGCCTCCACAAGTTTTAGGTTTAGAGTAAATTTTTATATCAAAGTAGTCATGTCCAAAACTTCGAGGAGAATTCATGGTTGAAAACTAGATACTTGAAAGGAATTATGGTAGAGCAACTATTCATCATTTCCAAGATAAAATTTTAATATTCTCCAATTTTTATTTGACTCTAAACTAGACTGACTATAGACACACTCTATAATCACACCTTAATATTTAGATAAGTATTTTGTTTGGTTTTAATTTGTTATTCATCTTTTTATTTCTATTGGACTCACAAGACTCTAAAGACATGGACCTTCACGTGCCCATATATTTTTAGTATTTTATGACTAAATAGACTCAATAATCGTCTAGGTATAGTTACCTAATAACTAGAGGATGCTCCTCCCTCAAGCTAGATGTTTGCAATACTTGGTGTTGATGATCTTGAGTGAGCTAACCGGCAGCTATCCCGGTGGGTGCCAGCGATAGGCTCTCTCTTTATCATAATGTTGTTCCTACATAGTTATACTCCAAAAAACTAAGACTCGAGGCTCGAATTTAATAAGAGGTTAACGATCGGCCAATAAGTAATTGATTATTCTTATGAGTTGATTTTAAATTGGCAGGTTCTAGCAGGATTCCCTTTTTTAGGATTTTCTAGTTTAATTATGCAGAAATTAAATATGTGTGCCTGATGTATAGTTATATTTTTATGCCACCATAGAGAATTCTTATGGGGTTTAGGCTTTTCATAATGCAAGAAAGTAAATATAGGAGCTATTATATTTTTTATGCTACCACAAGTAAATATTCCTGGGGTTACCACAAGTTCATTCACGTGGGGCTTTTAATATTCTATGATGTAGTAAATAAAGCAGTAAATATTATTATTTATTTATTTGATATTATTATTATTCTTATTATTATTATTATTTTAATATGCATAAAGATAGATATGCTATGGAAAAAATTATTAATATAGATAGAAATACAAATTAACTAGATAACTACCATATTACCTTATGGCAAGGGTAATGGAATTTTAAGTTTAACAACAGAACTTCTTCTTCCACTCTTGTATATCTCTCCATCTTGAGAGATGGAGATCTTGATGGTTGCATACCTCTAGTGATGATGATGTCACTTTTATTCTTTGGTTTGGCCCATAGTGTGACGTAGCCCGACCAATCCATCCGAGATTAAGTGTAACTGTCCCCGTTAATAACGTTGACATGCATACACCGCTTCTCGAACGAACCCGGTAGTCCGCCGAGTGTCACGAAGGACCTCGGTAAATCAATGTACATCCAGGATCATGATTAAGGTATATCATACATCAGCATACAAAGTACGGCGGAAATAATTGTACATCAAATTTTGTTACAACACCGGTTCCGAATATGTTACGTAAAAGTAGTCTTTATTTCAAACTACAATAACATAAGTGTTTTTACATCACCAGTTTTATTCAAGCCTCCTATACAAGCAAGGTGATGGAGTTATAGATACGGGCAAGCCCGATAGCCTTTACTCGTCCACATCATCCACAGGATTATAGCATGTAATGCAATAACCTTCATAAAACATGTCACCTGCAACGATGGGTAAAACCCTGAGTACTCAATTGTACTCCGCAAGACTTACCCGACAAGAAAAAGATAAAGGCTTCAAGGTACATGACAAGTGTGAATGGGAGGTTGTTGGCTAGCAAGCTTTGCGAAAACTGCTTAATAAATTTGATCCTTATTTCACTTGTTAATAGCCAAATGTACTTTAGCTATTTAGGACTACTTTTGCATTGACTACACTCTTTTTCTTAACTCTATGCCAAACAATTCTATTAATAGAGGTATCATGTATAAGTCGTCCAATCTCAACATTTAGTTATCAGTTCTTAACTACGTCTCTGCGGTCAGGTATGAGTTTCTCACTATCCGGGAGAGACGGCGATTCGAATCGATTACACCAGCTGGGTAAAGCCCGTATCACACACTCTTACAAGCCAGACCAAAGCCTGCTCGAGTCACTGCTCGCTCTATTCGAAAAATAGGCTTGATCACGCTGTGCAAAGCTCATGGTACCGCGTCTCACAAGTCATGCCCGTTCAGCCCATAGCCCGTAGTCATGCAGGGTCTTGACCAGTACCCTTACCCCTCCGTTCGTCCCAGCAATGTATTCAGCGGTTCAAGAACTACCTCGAATAAGCTAACCAGTTTCACCGTCGAAACGAGTTATTCGGCGGTTATGTGAAGGTACGTTCAATCTCACACCTAGATCCAGAATACGGCTCGGTCCTTAATCGACACAGACGGAAGACATCAACTTCCGTCCGGTCTCCAATTATTAACCATCGTATGATTAAGGACATCACAAGTACCAACTTCGGGTTGCGGATGACAGGAATCATCCGACTCCTAATTACCTAGGCGCGGCTAAGCATTAAAGCTTTCTACTCAACTAGTAGAATGAAAAGGGTATATTTGCGTGGACAAGGCATTCATGCAACAACGGTATCACGCAATTCCTATAATGTAATGCATAAAGTAAAGCAACTAAGAATAGGTAATTGCATTTCAAAATAGAATAGGTTAATAGGGTGCTCCGGGGCTTGCCTCGGCGAAAAGTGGAGGGACCGTGATTAGGGCACTCCGGCAGCGAGTCAGTGGTTCCTTCCTCTCCTCCGGGTGGAGACTCCTGTGGATCCTCCTCGATCACGGTGTACTCGTGGGTGAGTTCTCCCTTGGATCCTATATATGAATGTATGTAGTGCATCAATATTATGGAGGCATATAGCATGCATATGATAACATGCGATGACATGAAATGATGCATAATGCGATGATCATGCGAAAGGCAATTTCATGGAAAGCTACATAAGGTTCCATGTGTGTAGTTCTCTTTATCTGATGACACACTATATATCAGAGTTAGGTAAAAGAGATTACATTTCACTTGTTTCTAAAACACATAGAATAGGTGCATATCTCTTCTCTGGAATGAGCATTTTAATTACTACAAGGAACAATCATTGTCTACTAACTAACATACTAAGATTATTACCACTCAGCGAAGAAGATGCCGAGGATCAGTGGGGTTCATGATCCAAGGTAAAACAAAATAACTTAGGAAGTCATTCACGCATCACATGGTAGTGCTCTCTTTTAAAGGTATATATATAATGCATACACACTCATTTCTATATTCCAAGAAATGTGACATGAAATAATAAAACATGCATAGATTAATTGAATTATTTTAAGCTCAAGTAGTACTCTGAAAACCTAAAACAGTAGAGCAAGGATTTAGAATATTCAAATATATCACACACATGAAATCACACTCTTTTACTTTTCTTTTATTTCTATTTTTAGAAATAAAGATTTTATAAAATATTCTCAAATTCTTCTCAAACTTTTTATACAGACTGGTACTATCATGAAAAGGGTGTAAAATAATTTTCATGATTTTTGGATCAATATTTTATTCTAGAAAAATCAAGGAACATCCATTTATTAATTAAATGGGACAATTTTAGATTAAACAAAAATAACTGTTTTTCCAAGTTTCATATTTTTCCCACATAGATTCCATTATAGGGAGGCTACACAAAAATTTTTAGAATTTTTGGAGCTCAATTAAATTCTATACAAAAAAGACAAATTGCAGCACTATTTGGAAATTTAAATAAAAACGAAATCGCTTATTTCCCGCGCGGCACAGTGCTCCTCCCTCGCGTGACACTGCCGGCTGACAGGTGGGTCCCGACGGTCAGCGCCACAGTGCTCTCCCCGCTGACCAGGCAAAGACCGGGCGGTTGACCGGTGATAACTCACTGGCGGTGAGGTCGCCGGTGACGGCGAGAGTACCGATGCGTTCGGGGTGATCCCGCGCATCGTCCTAAGGGGTCTGTTTGGCCCCATGAATATCACAGTGAGCACCCCGCCGGCCATGGCGGCACGGTGGCGCTACAGGGTCACGGTGAGGTACCTCCGGCGGTTCGCCGGAGCAGGCAATGGCAACTACGGCTTACTACAGACACCACGGACCCTACGCACTTCTCAATTGGACGCTGATAGCTCCTAGTGCATATGGTGGCACGGTGGCGGCACGGCGGAGCACAAGCTCGCCGGCGCGGCACGTTCCGGCCACCCGAACATGATAAAGTTAAATTAAAAACTTTAACATCCATTAGTGATCGATGACGAATTCGGGGCTCACGTCAAGTGCGTCAGAAACGGCTCAGGAGTGACTGGCCGCGGAGGGGCACAGCTCCGGTGACGTGAACACGATGGCGAAGAACTGTTCCGGCGTGTCCTGCATGGTAGGGATGAAAAGGAAAAGCCGATCATGATCTACAGCCCTAGGCGAAGCTAACGCAACAATTGGCGGGCAAAAAGGCTCACAGAGGTGTCCTGTCGACGAGAGGACCGAGCACGGCGGCGCTCCCGGCCGGTCGCGAAGATGACGATGGCTATCCGGCGACTCGGCTGACGGCAAGCGATGAAACCGAGTGCTAACGATTCGCACCGAGATTGCGAAGCTGTGAGAGAGTGTAATTGGACAGTGATCAATTGATGGCTACGAATTTTAGAGGTGAAGGGAGCACGGTCGACGGTGAGCAGAAAACAGAAAGGGGTGACGGTGGTCGGCTTGGGCTATTTATAAGCAAATGTTGAGCATGGAGGGGCCGCTGGCGGTGTCGCGAACTTGTCCGTGTAGCCAGCAAGGCCAAGTTGCGCGTGAATTACGGAGAAGCCGATGGAGTGGCGCCGGTGAACAGAGAGGGGAAGGAGGAAGATCGACGGCGAGCTGGCCTGGCCGGTGGCAGGGGCATGGGCAAGGCGGTATGGGCGGAAACAAACTCCCCAATCCATCTGTTCCAGCGACATGAGCAACAAAGCCAGCCCAAGCGTGGCGACGGCGATTTAATCAACGACGAGCACGGTGAAGCCGACGCTGAAGGTGCTTTGCTATTGCCTAACTATCTGTAGCGACTGAAACCCGTTTTCTCCTCCCTCTAACTCTCAGCTCAGATCACCAAAAAGAAAACTAATTGCACTGCAATAATCTCCCATGCGTGGACTCTAACTTTGGTTAAAGAATCAAGGGCTAGAATAGTTTGGTTTGCAAACTATGAAAGGCTAAACATCACTAAAAAGAAACTGAAGAACTGATTCAGTTAAGACAGAGGCAAAACATAGCACTTAGCAAAGTTTAGCACTTAATTAAATACTAACCATTTTTCAAACAGCTTGACCAATTCCATAATATCAAAGTACAAACTTTGTACTAACTAATGATGAACTAGATTCCATAATTTGATTCAAGAAAAAATAAAACTACAGAGCCCTGAAAACTGAACTTTCTTGCTGAAATCAAGGACTTAGAAATTCTAAGTCTGTTTCCAAAAGAAAGCTGAATTCGATGTTGGGGTCAATTTTTGAGCAATTTGCAAAGGGTTTTAGCCCTGGACCCTTAAATAAAAGTTGTTGCATATGTTTCATACTATAACTTTCATTTAGGGCTTAACCCCCAAAACTGAATGAAACATATACTTGTATTATAATTTTTCTAGTAACTTGATAAAAGGTAAAATCTACCTTATCATCACATGTGAGCACTTTTGAACAAAAAGTTATATATAAACCCTACTTCAAACATAATTCCACACATTTTTAAACAACTTTTGAGATTGTTAAGCAAACATATATGGAGCACACATGGAACTTGCAAGTGCTTATGCTTGGGATCAAATGCAAAGCGGTGCTTTATGCAATAATGCAAATGCAATGCAATTGATTAACATTTAGAATGTTACACATAGGTTGAAGTAGACCTTTAATAGTAGCTGGCAGTATCTTGCTCAGTGTGCATGTTCACAGAACTTTCACTTGTAGAATTACTAATCTTTGCTCGATGTGTTGTCCTAATTACAAAACCAAGGTAGAGATCAAGTGCATAGGCTCTGCTGGTGGAAAAACACCAACATAACCAAATTTATCCCTTTTTTCTATCCTTAGGCACTTTGAACAAGATAAAGTTGGTGTTACATGATTTGTTTATTTATGATATGAGTGGTAAGATCAAAAGATTAAGCATTGAATGTTGCCTTTAAGTTCACATAGCAGAAAAGAATAAAAATACTTAACCAATGGAAGGATTATCCATCTTTCCAAGATCAAATATAATATTTTAGCTTATTTGGTTAAGACTGAGATTAAGAGAACGGTGCCACAAACAATTTTAAAGAACAAAGCATGTTGAGTTAATTAGGTTAATCAATTTAAGTTGTAACTCTAATATTTTTGTGTCTCCATTTGTGTATGCACTAAGATCAAGAGAAGAGCAGTGACCACTTATTTTAAAATATTACCTTCATTATTAGAGCGTGACGGCACTAAGTGATGAAGGGTAGATGACTGGTGATTCTTTCTCTTGCATCTTGAGTAGTTCATGTACATCTTATCTCCTCTGTTGTACTCATTCTTTTGCCATCTTTTGCTTCTTTAACCTCTTGACTCTTTTCACTCCAGTCATTATTATGCCTGCAATAGGTTAGTGGACAATGCACACCCAAGAGAGTATACAAATTTTAAACATAGGTTGCTTGTCCAGTACTTCATTTTGTTCTGTCTATGCTAATAAAAAGATAGTATTAATATTATTTTAGCATAAATCATGTTTTTTATATAGGCATAGCTTGAGACAAAGTAACTTGTAGTAGAAGATAAAGTGAATCATTAATACTCATAGTCCTTCCATCCATGATGAATGAGCTGTGTCTTCTTCTATAAAGTTATTGAAATTCATGATGTACCCTACTTCATCTCTGATTTGAATTTATCTCATGACTTACCTAAGTTAAATTAAAAGTTTTTTTCTATGGGGGTTAGTCTACAAAATATCCAATGTCTGCTACAACAATTTCTAGTTCAATAACCAAGCTAAACTCTATGTCTAATTTTAGTTAAGGAAGACTATTTAACCTAAGCACCACATTTAATTTAAAAAGCCTATAAAAGTACCCATGGGGTACTTTCAAACCAAAACTTACTATAGCAGACAAAGGTGGCATGAAAGCACTTATAGAGATTTTATTAAGATAGAGATAAAAGATTATGATTAACAAATTGAATAAAGGTAGAGACAACCAATATTAGCAATATAGAATTTTCTAAATAAGACCATTCCCCCAAGCTAAAATTTTGCAAAGCACAATTAAGCTTAGATGGATGTAATGTTATATAATGATTGGTTAGTCATACCTGGCACTGCCATTAGTTATTTTCTCACTTCAAATCTGAAATAGTTAGTGACAAAAATATCCAAAGGAATATTTTGATAATTATATTTCTATGTTAAAGATGCAACCTCAATTCATTTTTTAGAGTGGTTATTTTGGAACACAAGGTTATTCTTGGGAAGCCTTCTAATTATTGTATATTGATAAAGGGGATTCCTTTAGAACATTAGCCTTTGTGTACCTATATCAAAATTACAACAAGATATACAATATTTATGATAAACGTATGCATCTACAACCACCCTCTTAATGATTTTATAAACAGGTAGAGTAAGGGGGTTGAAGATCTCGTGTGTGGTAATATTATAGAGACTGATTGATCTAGGAGATTTATCATATGTGCATGGATTTGATAAAGTGTTAATGAGATAATTCCTATGCTCATCGATGTGATCTTTCTTTTTAAACTCCAAGGGTGTTTCTTCATGGATGTCTATAGGCAATAAGTTTGCCTCTATTATTTTATGCCTATGACATTTATTTGATGTTTTATTTTCTAGGATTTCCCATGAATCGATGTCTCTAAGGTTGGTCTCGTCTAAAGCTTTCTTTAAACTTGGGTGAATTCTATTTATTAAAGAAATTGATTTAAGCTCACCATTTGAATTTGAACCAAGTTTAAGTGCTAGTGCTAATGTTTCGTCCTCTTCCATCCATTCTTTTATAATAGCATATGTATTTCTAGTATGTTTTATGCATTCCTGTCATTGTCGTTGCTCTTCTTGGGCATTCCTATAATTTTTATTCTTGAGATGTCTTGATGGATTTCTAGAGTCATTATAAAGTTTAGTAGAAAGAGCATAAAAAGATTTATTGGGGTCAAGGATGGGTTTAGAGATATTTATTGTGGGCATAGAAGGGGAGAAGATAGAATTTACTCCTAAGTGGTTTGGCTCTCCTTTTATGACATCACTCGACATGCCATCCTTGAACTCTTCCCAATGTCTTTCAGGAGGGAAAGGAAGTTGACGACATTTTTCCCAAAATACTCTTCTGAGAAGATCTGATGTGTATTGATTTACGAGCATTTTAGCTAATTGGAAGTCTAAATCATCAAAATAGAATTTTAAAGGTTTAGGATCGATAGCTAAATCTTGGAAATGGTGTGATTGTGTTTTAGCTACCAAGACTTCCGTGTTTAGTTCGGGTTTACCTTCTCCTGAGAAGGGTTTATCCCGAACCATAATAATTAAACATAGACGTAGCTCATAGCCAGGTGTTATGATAGGTTCTACAGATTTTGGTGGCCTAAAGCATTCACGCATGCCATAAAGATAGATAGAAATAGAATTAAAAACATCCATAAGGATGAACATAAAAATAATGAAGAGAATGGGATAAAATAAGAAAAGATAAAAGTATAATACAAGATTAAGCTAAACTAAGTCAAAATCAAGCAAACCGTTCCCAAGAAGAATAAAAAAAAATGCTTGTTGGTATAAATTAAGCGCACTCCATTAAATAAGTTTTAAGTAGGATTATCCCATAGCGCACAGATATCATACTAGTGTCACATTTTACCCAGAGGTTTTAAATATCGTATCCACGAGGGAACAGTTGTGATGATAACAAAGTATATAGACTTAACCCTACAATTAGGCTAGATAATATCAAGAAAGAGGAAATAGCTATTGCACTCTAGTTCTGACAACCGGTAAGCTTTGTATAATACCGTCTAACTGGGCAAGTGACATCGAATAGGAGAAGAAACAGAGTAATCTTCTACCAAGCACCTATCACCCTATATCGTCCTAACAACGGAAAGTGGACTATAGAGGAACCAACGCAATTTGTCACCTACACGGACTACCACTATCCGGCTAATCGGGGACATCCACAAGTAAACCTAGCCTATGCACCACGCCTACACTACGAAATACTACTTTAACCAAGTAATGACCAAGATCAAAGCACTCAATATGAGCTGTGAACTTAAGATCGAATAAAAATAAGTTGCTTACTTGAATCGGAATGGCGAATACAAAAGTACTTCTTGTAAACGCAACTCGGGCGAGGGAGCTGAATCCGTAAGAATACGACCCACGAAGAAGCACCGACAGCCGTAACTCCTCCGGAATCTCTACTCCTCTACTCAATCTCTCTAATCTCTAAACAAGACTAGATCTAAAAGAACTAGTCTCTCCTAATTGCTACATCTAGATGAATTAGAACTAGATGAACTAGAACTAGATCAACTAGAGGGACCCTAACCCTAATTTGTGTGGAGAATATGAAGCACCGGGGTGTAGAATGCCTCTTGGAGGGGCCTTGGGGCGTCATTATATAGGCCGAGGTGGAGTAGCGGGCAAGGAACCACCACGTCATCGATCCGCGTCTTCATCTTGTGTGCACCATCGGATCAAACCGACCTTAGATCGACGGAGGAATGCTTTAATTGGGTTTCAAGGAAGCGTGAGAAGAACACTCCAGAAGGCGGCAGCCAGAGGTTGACCTAGGGCGCCCACCGGTGCTAGGGTGGGGCCGGCCGGCCCCACCAGGTGTCTCCTGCGGGTCCCGCTGCTTCGGGTGTCTTCTAGATGTTTCCTGAGCCTGATGACGATGTTTTCCGTTGCGGATAAATTTCGTGATAATTATGCACTATAATCCCTTCTTTTATGCTTTTCTAGAATAATCCCTGGAAAATACTGAATATGCAAAACTCGTGAAAATTGTCAGTTAAAATGCTAGACTAGTGTGTATTTATGTATCCTTTCATGTCTAAAGTTCTAATAAATATTGACGTTATCTACCGTCAACAATCAACCAAGGGGTGGATAAATCCCCTTTTATTGATCGGATGGCTTCCCAAGTCAAAACTTTTCGATTCCAAACCGGCTCACCATAGATGCCAGTGAACCTCCACCCCCCATCTTCTTCAACTACCACATCTATGTAGTTTTTTGTCGCTGCCTTTACTTGAATATTAATTTCACTCTTCCACATCAACAACAAACCACCACTCCTTCCATCACTTTCAAACAAAGCTTCGTGATCGAAACCCGCTCTTCACACCTTTTCTGCCTTAGCATTGTCCAGGTGTATTTCAGTCAGAAAAAACACATCCGGATTTATTCGCCCCCGGACCTCCAGGAGCGTACAAACTGCACGGGAACTAGAAAGTCGCCGGCAGTTCCAAGCGACGAGTTTCATTGTGCCCGGCCACTCTCCTCGAAGGAGAGCGCCGATCTTGCTTTGGTGTGGTCGTTTCCTTCCACGTTCTGGTTCGAGGTTCTAGGCCTCTTCTTCTCTTGCTCTGCCAAGGGGCTTACACTTGCATCGGTGCTCCCCTTTATAACCAGTGTCCCCTTCATGTTAAGATCACCATCTCGGTCTGTATCTTCATCCTCATCTGATGGGAGATCCTCCCCAAGCGAATCATCATCGATTCCTCCACCACGTCCAACACCTGCACCACGACCTCTTCCCCTCCCTCTACCTTTCCCTCCTCTATCCTCTCTTCCAACACTGAGAGTAGCAAAAGGTACTCTCACCCAATCACCCCACCCCCAGCTTTCTTTTGGATGAGCTCCATCTCCGCATTTAGAGACTTCATGTCCCATGCATCCACAAAAATATCAGAAACTCGGTAACTTTTCATATTGTACCAAGTATTTCATCCTCTCTTTTAGCATAATTGGAACCATCCTCACTAAAGGTTTGTTGAGGTCTAACCAAACTCTGGTACGCAGATACGATGTAGAATTTATCTTCCCCTCTGTCACGACAACCTGGATTAGGTCACCCACCTTCTTCGCAATCTTTTCTCCCAATTCTTTCTTCTTCATCAGACCTTCAGGCATGCCCTGGATACGAGCCCACACCGGTATCCTATCCAGCTTAATCGACTTCACATCCGAGAACCCATCATATTCTTCTATGACCACAGCGGCTGTTCTGAACAACCATGGTCTTCCCTCCATGACCCTTGTCCAATCTCCCAAGCAGTAGAACTGGGCGACGAACAGATTCGGTTCTCGCGCCTTGAACGTGACCTCTTTGGCCGGAGCCCATGCGCTCCTCATCGCACTGAACAAGGCCGTATGACTGAACGGCTTCGTTGTAAAAACCCTAAATAGGGCTAGCCATCTCGCCTCTTTGACAAGTTCCTCAAGTTCGCCCGAGAGGTCCAGATCCTCCTCCTCTTCTCCTTGCAGACTCATATCGTCCAGATGCTTTTTCAGGCTTGTGATCTCCTCCTCCTCATCGCCTGAACTCGCCTTTCCCTTCGCATTTGCGTCACGAGTCGCCATAGACTCGCCTGGTCCTCCACGGCCCTCCCCGACGGGAAGCGCGGCTCTTCCTTCTTACGAAGTAGGGGGGATCACGTCGATCTCGACGTGAGATTACGAGTACTCTGGCATCGCGGCTCTTCCTTCTTACGAAGTAGGGGGGATCACGTCGATCTCGACGTGAGATTATGAGTACTCTGGCATCGCCGCCAGAGGAGATGAAACCCTAGTTTTTAGGGGACAAGGGGAACTGATAGGGATGAAACTTCACCACGTACAACTAATAAAGTATGTCTTCAACAAATCATCAATTGACCAGAGACGAGGGGCCATGCTAAATATTCACAACTTCTGAGTGTAAATGGATGCAACCAGCCTTTCCAACCACCATAGATTACTTCCATCATCTCGACTTAAACACTCATACAATAATTATCACTTGAATACGTAGAGACAAGGAGATACATGAGGACAATATTACAATGGGTATTACGGCGTCCGAGACTAAAAATCAAGAGTTACATATAGTTTTCTTAGAAGGCTTGAATGCCCATTAAACATATCTACTAAGGTGAGAACTTTGATTATATAAGAAATGTTTCAAAGAACCATGGAGCGATTATTGTCCGCTTTTGATGTCGCCTTTGTATGCGACCTCAAATATTTAAAGACCTCAAATGTTTGAAATATACGGTTTCATAGTTTGAGGGGTAAAGTAGACCACCCTTGATAGATTGGAGGTTAAATAGAATTTCTTCTTTAAAAAATTGTACATGAATCATGCAGTTTAGGATTTAGACTCTAACAAAACTTTTTTTTACCATTTATATAATTTTTTAATACACAATACTCTATCAACAAATATTAAGACAACCAGCACACCGTCTGCACACTGGGCAGCGGAAGGGCACGGGCCGACGGTGACCAGAGAGGACCAATGTAACAAATTCATGAATGGTCAACACAGATGCATGAATGGTCAACACTCCTTTGCCCCGCTCCGCCCTGCTCCCACGCACTGGACATCAAAATAAGTCTCACAGTTCTTAATCCATAGCCTAGGGTTGCTTCCATCAAATGTAGGGAATTCTAGGTTTGGTATAGGTGGGTGAACAGCATGGTACACAGTGCTATCAGGCGAGACTCCAGCAAGTGAAGTAGTAAGAACAGTAAAAGGCTTAGGATGATTCATTGCACCTGAAGTCAGGGGTCGGCCCGGGGCGACGGTATACACTGCCCCAAAGCCTCCCATGTTTGTTAGAAGATTTGGGCTTGGCCCAAATAATAATTCCAAATAAATCCCAAAGGCCCACTCACACATGCATGATATGGTGGGGGACTTTAGTCCCACATTGCTAGTTCAAGGGGAGTGAGGCCAACTTAAATAGGTGAGCTACCTCCACTTATTTGAAGCTAGTGAGAGAGGAAAAGGAAGGCCCACACGCGCGCGCTCGCTCGCCTCGCCTCGCCTCGCCGGGGGCCGGGCAGGGCGGGGCGGGGCGAAAGGGCGCGGGCGCACGACATCTTGGCGTGAATGGTCCGGCTCGGCCTTGCGGGTGCGCGGCTACCTTTGCCACTCTTATTTTTGGCAAGCAATTATTCTCGCATTAATGGTGATTGCTCGATTGACCGATTAGTTGATTAATAGAAGGACAATCACGTCGGTGCCGTGATTGTGCGGCTAATTACTTACCTTATTAGCTGCAACGCGTGTGTATATAATGGGGGGCGAGACGTCGTCCTCATACGCAGAATTCATCTCTTCCCGTGCCACTTGTGCTGTGCTGCCGCCGTTCTTCCCCATCCCGCCGTTGACGTGCCATCGCCGCCGGAGAGCAGGCTCGAAGCCTACATCCCTCGTGTCCCCGCACGGGGTAGGGGGCCGTATAAGGTTTTTGGGAAGCGCCGCCGCGACTTTCATTTGGACGTCTACTTCCCCTTCCGCCGTTCTTTGATCTCCATCGCCGGTTCGCTTCATCGTCTTCGACAATCCCTTTGTAAGGATGACTACTTTCTCCCCGTTCTTCGTTCTTATATTCCTTCTATTACTAGCACTAGGCGATATGATTTTGTCTCAAATCGTAGTGCTAGTGATCAATCGTTTTCTCATGAAACATGCTGTTGTTATTTTCCTAATTGTCGGAATTAATTTATGTATCACTAGATTCTTTGTTATTTCCAACAATCCAAAAACCTTATAGGCATTTAGTGATGGCTGGATTTTTCGATGCGATGAAATCAAAAAAGTTCACCGGGTGTGAACTTTAAGAGATGGCGCACGAGAGCGCAGTTATGGCTCTCTGCTATGGGCATGTTTTGGGTCGTGAGTAATCCTCCCGCACTACCTCTCGGATCTGAGAAAGAGGTGCAGGAGTTTACCGCGGCTACGACGATTTTCGTCGGATGCGTTCTTAGCGTTCTGCTCGACCATTGTGTGATGTTTACATGAACATCAAAAGTGCTTTGCTGAACTATGGGAGGCGCTTGAACATAAGTTCTCGGCCTCGGATGCTGGGCGCGAGCTGTATGTGATGGAGCAGTACCACGACTTCAAAATGGTTGATAACCGTTCGGTCGTGGAACAGGCTCATGAGTTCCAACTCATTGTGAGAGAACTCGAACAGCTTGGACATAATTTGCCTGATAAGTTTGTGGCAGGAGGCATTATTGCCAAGTTACCTTCATCATGGAGGAACTTTGCCACGGCTCTGAAACATAAAGACGTAAAATCTCCGTTGAAGATTTGTTGGCTGGTCTTGATGTTGAAGAGAAAGTTTCGGGCAAAGGATGCTCCACCTAGAGCACACCGAAGGGCGATCCAAGCGCCAATGTGATGCAAAGATCTTTCGAAAGAACAAGCACAAGGCTAATCGGACTACTCAATTCAAGAAGAAGATGAACATGGACGAGGTGGTTTGCTTCGTTTGCGGTGAAAATGGACACTTCGCCAAGAAGTGCAAGAACCGCAAGGACAAGAAGAATCAGCCAGGGCAGAAGTCTGCCAACGTGACTATTGGCGATCCTAGCGGATCCGGGTATGGTAATTTACCAAGTGTTTTTTCTCGTATGTCAATCTAATGATTGGTGGATAGATACAGTGCCAATATTCATGTTTGTACCGATATCTCTATGTTTTCATCTTACCGGGGACGCACGAGGTTCAACCGTCATGATGGGAAACGGCTCGCATGCTATCGTTTTGGTGTTGGTTCTGGCCGATCCAAGTTCACTTCGGGAAAGATCGCGGCGCTCAAGAACGTGCAAAGATGCCCCCTCAATAAAGAAGAACCTCGTTAGTGGATCCCTCTTATGTCGAGATGGATTCAAGCCGGTGTTTGAGTCGAATAAAGTAGTCATTTCGAGGTACGGCCAATTCATTGGCAAAGGCTACGATAGCGGAGGCTTGTTCCGCTTTTCACTTTCCGATTTCTATAATAAAGTTGTGAACCATATGTGTGATCCAAACAATTCTATGGCTGATATATGGCATTCTCGTTTGTGTCACATTAATTTTGGTTGTATGTCACGACTATCCAAGATGAGTTTAATTCCAAATTTTTCTTTGTCAAAGGTTCTAAATGTCAAGCGTGTGTGCAAGCAAAGCAACCTCGTAAGCCTCACAAGGCAAGAGACGAGAGGCATACGACATTATTAGAACTCATACATTCTCGATATTTGTGAGATGAATGGTGTGTTGACAAAAAGGAGGAAAAAGATATTTTATGACTTTAATTGATGATGCTACAAAATATTGTTATGTGTTTCTTCTAAAAACGAAAGATGAGGCGTTAGAGTGTTTTAAGACTTATAAAGCTGAGGTAGAGAATCAATTGGAAAAAGAAAAATAAAACGTGTTATGTCCGATCGCGGTGGAGAGTATTTTTCCAATGAGTTTGATCTTTTTCGCTCGGAGAATGGAATAATTCATGAGCGAACAAGACCATACTCACCTCAATCCAATGGAGTTGCCGAAAGAAAGAATCGGACGTTAATGGACTTGGTGAATGCCATGTTAGGAACGTCCGGTATGGCAAAGGCATGGTGGGGAAGTCGTTTTTGATGCGTGTCACGCTCGAATAGAGTTCCCACTAAAAAAAAAGTGATGTGACTCCGTATGAAGGATGGAAAGGAAGAAAACCATCACTCCATTATTTGCGCACGTGGGGCTGTTTGGCCATGGTTAGCGTACCAATTAACAAGAAGCGCAAGCTCGGACCGAAAAACAAATTGATTGTATTTCTGTTAGGATATGCGCACCACAAAGACGCGCTTATAAGTTCTTAGTAATAAAATCGTAAACGCCCGATATTTTGGTTGATTCACTTTTGGAGTCACGGGATGTTACTTTCTTTGAGAATATATTCCCGATGAAAGACACTTATTCTTTGCCTAGTTCGTCAAGTGAATTTATTCCTGAACCTACGCCTATAATTGAGCCAATAATAAATTCACATGGTAATGAAGAGGATGACAGTGTTGTAGCTCCTAGAAGGAGTAAGAGACAAAGGATTGCAAAATCTTTTGGTGAAGACTTCACTGTGTACCTCATAGATGACACTCCTACTACCATTGCAGAAGCATATGCATCACCTGATGCGGAATATTGGAAGGATGCAGTCCGTAGTGAGATGGACTCCATCACTGCAAATGGTACATGGGAAGTAACAGACAGACCCGGTGGGTTGCAAGCCGCTTGGCTGCAAATGGGTATTTAAGAAGAAGCTTAGGCCTGATGGTACGATTGAAAAGTACAAGGCAAGGCTTGTTGCGAAAGGTTATACACAAAAGGAAGGTGAGGATTTCTTTGATACCTACTCACCAGTTGCCAGAATGACTACAATCCGAGTGCTATTATCCTTAGCTGCTTCCCATGGTCTTCTTGTCCACCAGATGGATGTGAAGACGGCTTTCCTTAATGGAGAGTTAGAGGAAGAAATTTATATGGATCAGCCAGATGGATTTATAGCACAAGGACAAGAGGGCAAAGTATGCGAGGTTACTTAAATCCTTGTGCGGTTTAAAACAAGCACCCAAGCAAAGTGGCATGAGAAGTTCGATAAGACTTTAACATCCGGCTGGGTTCACGGTGAATGAAGCCGACACTTGTGTGTACTATCGCTATGGTGGGGGTAAAGGAGTAATCCTATGCTTGTATGTTGACGACATACTGATTTTTGGGACCAAGATCGATGAGATAAATGATGTAAAATCATTCTTATCCCAAAATTTTGATATGAAAGATTTGGATGAAGCTGATGTGATCCTTAATATTAAATTGAGAAAGGGTGAGAATGGGATTACTCTTTTACAGTCCCATTATGTGGAGAAGGTATTGAGTCGCTTTGGCTATACGGATAGCAAGCCTTCTCCAACACCCTATGATCCTAGTTTGATACTTGAAAGAACAAGAGGCTAGGAAAGGATCATCTGAGATACTCCCAAATTATCGGATCTCTAATGTATCTAGCTAGCGCAACTCGTCCTGATATCTCATTTGCTGTAAGCAAGTTGAGTAGATTCTCCTCTAATCCAGGAGATGATCATTGGCGTGGGATTGATCGAGTAATGCGCTACCTGAAGGGTACAACAAGTTATGGAATTCACTATTCAGGGTACCCAGGTGTACTTGAGGGATATAGTGATTCAAATTGGATTTCAGATTCTGCTGAGCTGAAGGCCACCAGTGGCTATATATTTACATTGGGTGGTGGTGCTGTTTCATGGAGATCTAGTAAACAGACAATACTTACAAAATCTACCATGGAGGCAGAGCTCGCAGCTCTGGATACAGCTTCTACAGAAGCTGAATGGTTAAGAGAACTATTGATGGACTTACCTCGTGGTTGAAAAACCAATCCCTCGCTATTCTTATAAATTGTGATAATCAAACAGTTATTACGAAAGTGAAGAATAGTCAGGATAATATGAAGTCCAACAAACATGTGAAGCGTAGGCTTAAGTCTGTCAGGAAATTGAGAAGCTCCGGAGTTATAGCTGTGGAGTATATAAACACAGCTAAGAACCTGGCAGATCCCTTTACTAAGGGATTATCACGTACTGTGATTGACAATGCATCGAAGGAGATGGGGTTGAGACCCATGTGAGTTAACCTCAGTAGTAACCCAACCTATGTGATCGGAGATCCCGTGAATTAGGACCTGGGAAGAACAAGCTGTCGGTTAGCGGGAGAGTACAATTCAAGTTACTCCCACTCCGTTGGAGATCAAAGTACTCTCATTTCTCGTAAGGTAGGCCGACTTAATCTTAATGTGTTCTAAGGCTTTATAGCAAGATACTGTCCCTACTGTGGTATTTTTGTAAGAATACACCTATGTGAGCCCAACTGTTAGTCGTCGCAGTTTATAAGAATTGGGAATTCTTTAAGAAGCTCATGAAGTGAGATAGGAGTATGACTTATACGCTCCACTCGCGGGGTAGGCAAATGGCAGCCTAGTATCAGTCAAGACTTCAAGAGAAGCTTGTTCACACCAAACTGTCAATTCAAGGCTTAGTCCATTGTGCAGTTGTGGATGAGTCTATCTTGTTGCTCTAGGTGGATGTTCAACCTTAATCGGTCTCCACTGAATAGCTGGTATATTAACAAGTACTTTTGGTAGGGAAGAATGATGCGTGCCTCCGGGATCCGGTGGGGGATTGTTAGAAGATTTGGGCTTGGCCCAAATAATAATTCCAAATAAATCCCAAAGGCCCACTCACACATGCATAATATGGTGGGGGACTTTAGTCCCACATTGCTAGTTCAAGGGGAGTGAGGCCAACTTAAATAGGTGAGCTACCTCCACTTATTTGAAGCTAGTGAGAGAGAAAAAAGGAAGGCCCACACGCGCAAGGCTCGCCTCGCCTCGCCGGGCCGGCCGGGCCGGGCCGGGGGCGGGGGGCGAAGGGCGCAGGCGCACGACATGCGCGTGAATGGTCCGGCTCTGGCCTTGCGGGTGCGCGGCTACCTTTTGCCACTCGGAATTTTTGCATGCATGGAGAAAATTGCGCTGCCTTATTTTTGGCAAGCAATTATTCTCGCATTAATGGTGATTGCTCGATTGACTGATTAGTTGATTAATAGAAGGACAATCACGTCAGTCTTTGTGATTGTGTGCGGCTAATGTGGCGTAACCGTCTAAATTAATGCGCTCTCAAGAGTACTTGTCTTCAATTAGACACTAAGTACTCGGGGAGCACGATAATTTAACCGATTCTGCCGAGCACACCCAGGGGAGAACTCGATAAACCACAAATTTAACCAGGATACATTGAGTACGGAACTTACATTATTTAATTCATTTCATACAATAAGAGTCTTAAAAATTTATTCATTACAATACCGAGTTTAGAGTGCGGAATTTAAAACAATGAACTGAAATAAACTTCTAGCGGAAAGCGATACAAGGATTCCGTCTGTGCCCACCAGATGAATCCTCCACACAAAGCTATTCCTCAAGCTGAACCTGCAACAGGGGGAAATAAACCCTGAGTACACAATGTACTCGCAAGACTTACCCGACTGGGAATTATATATCCCGACTCTCAAGGATATGAGTAGGCTATATGGCTTACTGGTTTAGTTTATTTGCGAAAAGCATTACTAAGCATAAATCCTTACTTCAAGTCAGTAGCCGTATTTTAGTTGATTAGCTATCCATGCTATGTTAGCACCTGTACTACTTTCAAGCAAGTGGTAAGCAATCAGGATCTCTTTTTATCCATCTTTCATCTTCCATTTCTTACTACGCTGCCAGAATAAGGCTCTCGTCGTTACCGTTCAAGAACGGCGATTCGCGAATCAATGCGCCCAGCTGGGTACCCCAAAACACACTCCTCGCCTGCATCCTAGACACAGACGAGAACAACTTGCTTTCTCCTGCCCGGGGCTCCAGATCCCCGTCCTAACTTGGACTCCAAGTCCCCAGCACTTACGACCCCGCCGTAAGTGGTGGTGCAAGGACCTCCACCATCCCCGCCCCCATACAGCCGGTCCGGATGAAGCCGGAACCCAAGACAAGAGAGAGCAAGCCTTCCAAGCGCCCATACCCAAGTATGTGTTCGGGATAAGGAGATCTGTGACTTAACCTTCAACCCTTAGCAACGATCAGTCCTTAACCGACGCAGACAGGGAAAACGTGTAACCAAATTAAGCCCTGTTGGCCGCAGGACATAACTTGCTACACACCACCAAAAACCATACCATATCCCTGCCCGGTCAACATATTCCTTTTTCCACCATTTTATCATGTGAGTAGAGTATCCTCCTACTTGTGAGTAACGGCAGGTTACTCACGCTACCGACAACTTAAGCATAGCAGCTACTCGACCCTATCATACTAGTAAGACTCATAGGATAGATAAATATATGCATGTGGGTTTCATAACAATTCTCAGAACGTAAATGCATAACATATAGATATTCATAAATTCATAAAATATAGGTTATGCACCGGGGCTTGCCTTGGGCAAAGGGTCAGCAGAGTCAGTCACACACGCCTCCCGGAACTCCCGAGACTCCCTGGGGACGCCCCGGTCCGGGGAAACTCCTCCACGTACTCCTCGATCACCTCCTCGTACTCGGCGTCGTCGAGCAACAGCGCGAACTCGTTCGCTACATGCATGCGATAATGATGCAATGAACAAAGGCAACAACAACTCTTAAACTAACACACATAGACTAAGCTATCAACTAGTTCTAATGGCTAACATGAAAGGCTAAGCATCATACTTCATAAAGCATCGTTTCGTGATAATCTTAAGTTATAACTTCTTTTTAGTCATTTTATTATATATTCTAGCTAGGGTGTCTTACCTACCTTACTAAACTAACCCATTAGGAGCTACCAAAACTACAGAGAGTACACATGTTTGTATGACGAGCTACTGCATCAAATGTAGAGCTAAGCTACTAATCTATTGCCATGATAAATCATTTTCTAAATTAATCTATTACGGACAAGCATACTAGAGTAATTAAATACTCACTGAAACTCTAAAAGAGAGACATAAACAAACTACACCGGTGGATAGAGCATGAATTTAGGAAACTAGCAAAATTGGTTTCATCATTTTTGGATTTTTCTACTAATTTATGTGATTTTCTAAAGTTCACTCATAACTTAAATTGGAAAACTAATTCTAAATACCCTGGAAAAGGAAAAGGGCAAAGCAGCCCGAAGCGGCCCACTTCGGGCTGCCCACGCCAAGACAAAGCGGCCCGCGCGGGAGAAGCCCGCGCCTTGGCGACTTTGCAAAGTAAACCCCCGCACTTCCGGTATTCGCGCGACTACTATTAACACTATTGCATAAGAAGGGAGCCAGCAACCAACACCCCGCAAAGAGTCGTCTTTGCAAGGAGGGGGTCCCGAAGCAGGGCGGCGCCAGGGGCGAGGTACGCGGTGAGCAGCGGCTCGACCGGCCTGGGCCGGAGAGCACTCCGGCGGCCCCGAGGTGGCCGAGCACCTAAAACTACAGCGCGTGCACCCCTAGGGCTCTCTAGCGAAGTTAGCGAGCAGCGCCGCACGGCCGGGCTACGCGGGAGGTCGCGCCGCGGGGTTCACGGCGGCGACGCGGCCGTCCGGGCGCGATAGAGCCACGGCAAGAAAAAAGGAGGAAGGTGCGAGAGCACCAGGGGCTCACCCCTTAACCTTACTGCGTTGTTGGTTGGGTTAGAGGATGACCGAGAAGCGTTAGCCGCGTGCGAGCAGAGAGCACGGCGGCGTACCACGGCCGGCACGACCGTGCCAGTGACTCAGGGGTGGAGGTAGCGGTTTGGTGGAGGTGCGCAGGCTGTGGAGTGAAGTGAGGCGAAGCTTACGGCGCCGTTGGATTGTATTATAGAGCTTGGATTTGGTGGGAATTTGATGGCGCCTTTCTCCCCGTGTGTAAAAGGCTGGCGATGGGAAAGCCGCCAAATTGGAGCTCGGCATGGCTTAATTCAAAGCGGGGCGGGTCGGCTGGTCGAGGGGATTCAAGACGGAGCCCGCGGACCGGATGGAACGGCTTGAGGCGACCTTTCCCTACCGAATTCAATGGTGCGGCCGGTCATGGCGGCGGCGAAGAGCATCGCGGAAAGGATTGACAAGGCCTGGCGGGAGCGGTCGGTTTGGCGCCGACCGTGCGGATGCGAGAGCCTGTGAACCACACACGCTCGAGCAAGGGAGAGGAGCAGCGCTCGGCGCCGCAGCGCCATAAATGGCAAGGCGACGGCGAGGACAAATTCTTTGGTGCGGAGGCGACGCTGGCGGCAGCGGGACGCGACGGCAAACGGCAGTGACCGTTGTCGGGCCGGCGCGCAAGAGGGCCAGACGAGTGCAGCGGACGGGTGCAGAGACGTGACGGGCGCGCAGGTCGCCCCAGGGCAGCGTCGCGACGCCGTGGCACGCGCGGTGATCACCACACCGAGCCAAGAACGTGACATGCACGAATTTTCAAGCGGCGACCACGACCTAAGCAGCTCGGATACGGCCCAACCAACTTGTCCAGGCTCAAGAGAGCACTTAAGGCTACTAGACAAGGTGTTCTATTCGGTCTATGCTTGAGCAGAGAAGAAACTGTGTGCATGCCAACTTGCGCTTGTCCGAGACATCGCAGCTCTGCTTGGGAGCGCGTGCCCCGGCCAACACCGTGAGGTTTTGGGGGTTTTGGAGCATGGTTTTCGATGTCTAAGAGCTGGATAGCCTGGCCAATCCAACCTAACCATTCTAAAGATGGTACTTTTGGGCTACTAATCCAAGCTATAACATGACACCACCGCTTGGATAGATTTTGCAAGAATTGCTTGCCAACATAGGTTTGTCGGTGATTTCCGGACTTCTTATTTAAAAGGCTAAGTCCCGAAGCTGAAACTTAACTCAAATAGGATTTCGAGCTGCTGGAAAATCTAGTTAAAGGAATTATTTTTGCAGTGAGGTGAGTTGCTTTATTTCCTACAAACTTTATACTACAAACTTCATGTAGATGTCACATACAAGTTATATACTATTTTTGCTTAATAGAAATTGATCTTGAACCTTAAGTGATACAAAAGAGCACTACAGGCTACTTTTGTTTAACAAATTTATTGCCATTTTTAACTTAACAACAACCATCTATACACCTTCACACATGCAATAACACCTAAACACGATGCTTATGAGATGATTTAGCAAATGTTTTAGCGCGTAACACCGAGGGTGTTACAGCTCTTCCCCCCTAACAAAAATCTCGTCCTCGAGATTTCATGTGTGTGCCTAGGGTGGTAAAGGTAGGGCATTCTAAACATCTTAGTTTGATTACCTTGGCACATTCGGTAGGAGGTGAGGGTAGTTTTCCAAAAGATAATCTTCTTGTTCCCACGTTGCTTCTTCCTCTGAATGATTTTGCCACTGGACCTTATAGAATTTTATTACCTTGTTTCTCGTAACCCTTTCCTTCTCATCTAGGACCTTGATAGGATGCTCAATATATGTGAGATCGGGCTGAAGAGATAATCCCTCAATCTCCACTACTTACATTTGGAACTCTCAAACACTTCTTTATTTGGGAGACATGGAAAACATTGTGGATTTGCCGACAAGATATCGGGGAGTTGGATGCGATAAGCAACAGAACCACATCGCTTCGAGGATTTGATAAGGCCCAACGTATCGGGGAGCCAACTTCCCTTGAACTCCAAACCGATGCACACCTCTCATAGGAGACACCTTGATATAGACATAATCACCTTCTTCAAACTCTAATGGTCTTCTTCTCTTATACGCATAACTCTTCCGACGAGCTTGTGCCGCTTTTTAGGTGGCTTTGAATCACGCGAACTTGTTCTCTCGCGTTCTTGATAATGTCGGGCCCAAAGTGACCACGATCTCCCACTTCAACCCGGTTAAGTGGGGTTCTACACTTCTTGCCATAGAGAGCTTCAAAAGGTGCCATTTGAATGCTTTCTTGATAGCTGTTGTTATACGAGAACTCAAAGCAAAAGGCAAGCATTCATCCCACTTCTCGGGGAAAAGAAATGACACAAGCCCTCAACATATCCTCTAAGATTTGATTAACTCTCTCGGTCGACCATCCGTTTTGCGGGTGATAGGCAGAACTAGCAAGAAGTTGAGTGCCCAAACACTGTTGCAAGTGCTTCTTAATTGAGAGACAAACACCGACCCCCCCTATCAGAAATGATGGTCAAAGGCACTCCATGCAAACACACAATCTTCTCAAAATATAACTTGGCATACTCGGTAGCTGCATATCTTGTCTTCACCGGAAGGAAATGAGCTGATTTGGTAAGGCGATCTACTATGACCCAAATAGAGTCGTACCCTTGGCGATGCAGGGGAAGACCATTAATAAAATCCATACAAATATCTTCCCACTTCCAAGCAGGAATTGGTAGGGGCTGCAAATAACCCGAGGGTACCGGAGGTGATCCGCCTTAACTCTTACGCATGTGTCACACACTGCTACGTATCTAGTGATATGTTGCTTCATTTTAGGCCACCAATAAAAGGGACGAAGATCATGATACATCTTGTTGCTTCCTGGGTGAATTGACAATTTGGAATTATGTGCCTCATCCAAAATTGTTCTTCTAAGTTCTTCGCTAACGGGAACCACCAAACAATCCTTGTATCTAACCACCCCCATCTCATCAATTTGAAATGAGGACCACGATTTTCAGCTATCAACTTCTTGATATGGGGAATTTCTTCAACATCTTGCCTTTGTTCCATAATAATCTTCTCATGCAAATTAGAGACCAAAGAAATATGAGCTAGAATTTCAGGACGGGATTGAGACAAAGACTCCTTGACTCTATATGGCTTCCTACTCAGGGCATCCGCCACCACATTGGCTTTTCCAGGATGATAATGAACTTCTAGATTATAATCTTTGATCAACTCAAGCCATCTCCTCTGCCTCATATTTAACTCTGGTTGAGTAAAAATATATTTGAGGCTTTTATGGTCCGTATAGATGTGCACCTTATTTCCCAACAGATAGTGCCTCCAAATCTTTAAGGAATGCACAACTGCCGCAAGCTCTAAATCATGGGTGGGATAATTCACTTCATGTTTCTTCAACTGACGAGAAGCATAGGCTATCACTCTTCCTTCTTGCATGAGCACACAACCGAGTCCCGTCTTGGATGCATCACAATACACATCAAAAGGCCTCTCGATATCAGGTTGAGCAAGGACTGGGGCTGAGGTGAGTAACTTCTTCAGAGTTTGAAAGGCTTCCTCACAAGCAGGTGTCCACACAAACTTAACATCCTTACGAAGCAGATTGGTCATGGGTTGGGCTGGTTTAGAGAAGTCTGGAATGAAGCGACGATAATAACCGGCTAAACCCAAGAATTGACGAACTTGATGAGTCGATTCGGGAGGCGCCAATTTAAGACATCTTGCACCTTGCTAGGATCTACAGAGATACCCTCGAGGAGTCAAGACATGCCCCAAAAAAATTGCACTTGATCTAACCAAAATGCACACTTACTAAACTTGGCATACAACTGGTGTTCCCTTGATCGGGTCAACACTACTCGGGAGATCTTTGCGCATGCTCTTGCTCATTCTTGGAATATATCGAGGATATCATCAATGAAGACCACCACAAACTTGTCTAACTCCCGGCATGAAGACTGAATTCATGAGATACATGAAGAAGGCAGGAGCATTGGTGAGGCCAAAGGACATAACTGGTACTCATAAAGACCGTACCTAGTAGAGAAGGCTGTTTTGGGGATATCTTCTGGGCGGATTTTAATCTGATGGTACCCAGAATGATCAATTTTTGAGAACACTTTGGCACTAGCTAACTGATCGAACAAGAGGTCAATACGGGGCAAGGGGTACTTGTTCTTAATGGTTACCGCATTAAGAGGGCGGTAATCCACACACATACGAAGAGTACCATCCTTCTTCTTCACAAAAATGGCTGGACAACCCCAAGGTGATGAGCTAGGACGGATAAAATGATCCTTTAGCAACTCTTCTAATCTTTGCTTTTCTCATCTCCGCTAACTCTGGTGGAGCCATGCGGTAAGGACGCCGTGACACGGAACAGTCCCAGTGCTCCAACTCTATGGTAAATTTCTATCTCTATCGGTGGCAACCCCGGAAGTTTATCGGGAAAAACATCGGGGAAACTCACATACCACAGGAATAGAAGCAAGATCGATAGAGGCTTCAACATGGGCAACCACTGATGAGACTGGAACTGGTGGCATAAGAAGAGACATCCTATCCTCAGAAGAAGGAAGCTTCATCTCCACTGCTCTCCGATCAAGGTTTAGGACTACTTTATTTTTCCGCATCCGGTTCATCCCAAGAATCACATCTAACCCCCGACCGGGCAATATCAAAAACCGGACACAATAGGTGTGAGTGGCTAGCACTACACGGATTGTCTCGTCAGGGTATTAATGCACAGATGTGCTCCCGGTGTCAATATCTTATAGGCAAATGACATTTCCACCGTGGGAATCTTTTTGTTCCTTAGTGCATATCCCATGCTCATAAATGAATGTGATGCACCGAGAATCGAACAACACGAAATCTTTGGATGAGTGTTGATGGAGAACATACCACCATCACGGGCTCTCCACGCGGGATCTCATCCGCCTCGGTGTAGTTAACTTGTCGGTGTGGTGGCGGGTGCAGCTTCTTCTTAATAAAGGTCCTCTTGACCAAACGGGAATTAGTCAAGACCGAGAAGGCCTGGTTCTATGGACAATTCGAATAAAGTGACCTTCCTTGCCACACTTGAAAGGCATTGGGTGGGACCGCCTTTGCCGCTTCCCCCGACCACGACGAGGTGGAAAACCGGCTGCCTCTCGGGGCCGCTTTGAAGTCCGGCTGGGTCTGGCTGTGGTCTGGCCGGGTGGGTGCACGGTATGATGTAGGCCGGGTACACCGGACGGGACTGCGAGAGGCCCGGGTAATGCGAATGCTTTGCCCCCCGGGAGAGTTGTGAGGCACTCTCCAGGACCATCGGACCTTCCGAGACTGGCTGGTGACTAGAAGAACCCATAGCTGCTCTCTTCCGCTCCATTCTCACTTTGTGTGTCACGCCGCAATCCCTCCATAGTGATGGCGGCATTCATCAACTCACCAAAAGTACGGTAACCTCAAAGATCTGACTTCTCCCCGCATAAGGCTGGTAAGACCACGATTGAAGCAATCCATCTTCTTCTCATCGGTGTCCACCCGAAAAGTGCCAAAGATACCGAGATAGGTCGTTGAACTTGTGAACATAATCCATTACGGACATGTTCCCTTGCTTCGCATCTATGAACTCCTTGATTTCCTATTCGGATGGCCGCCGGGAACAAAGTGCCGACGGAAGGCGCGGCGAGAACTCGGCCCCAAGTCACTGGTGACCCCGGCCGCATGGCGGTGAAAGTGTCCCACCAAGTAGTCGCGGACCCCTCGCAGCTGGCTGCGCGGCAAAGTGCACCTTCCGGTCGTCGGTGATCCGGTGGCGAGCAAGAACTTACGCTCCGGACCACGAAGCCAATGCTCCGCGTCAAGAGGCTCTGCCGTTGGGGTGAAAGTAGGCGGTGAGTCCCCACGAAGTCCTTATAGGTGCGGGACTTCTCCGGTCTTGACCCACGCCTCTATTCCCACCATTGCCACGGCGGGGAAATCCTCCAACGACTGTGCCATCGGCTCCGAGTGGCACGGGCCGAGTCTCGGCGGGCCGCCATCTCCGCCATCATCTCCGCGATGGTCGGGGAACTGGGTGGTGGTGGTGGTGGGCGACGGGCTGGGTCCGCGACATTCCCTTCGGCCCCCGGACCACCACCCTGAACCTCCTCGTGGCCACCATCGCCTTGCACGTTTCCACCGCTGTAGCTACCACGCTCGGAGTTAACCCTCATCTGCAAGCAGACCATCAAAAATCAGCAACCAGATCTTCCAACTCGAAACCAGCGACTGAGGAACTGACAAGACTGAAACAACATCTTTTAGAATTTAGATTTCTACTTGGATGAGAGCAATGATTTTTAGTGAATTATCAATTATTGAGGTTCACGTGAGGGGAGGCTTAATCATATAAAGTTTTCTCTTTAATGATGCATGCTCGACCTATTCGCTCGCTCAAGCCAGAAATATAGTGGCACACGCATACATTTTTGGCACATCGCACACTCACTTGCCGGACTCTAATCGATCCTTACGTTACGCAAGTTAGTGTACCAGAGAAAAAATAATTAGTTAAAACAAATTGCCACTATCCTAGATACATAACCATATTTCTAGGGCTTATACTTATATACGCAAAGAACCACGCCCTAACCTTTCGAAAAAGACTTTTGTTGGTCAAGTTTTAGATTTTAGAAATAGGTTCTTAAGCTCAGAATACTCAACTATGCTCGATACCACACTGGCGGGCGAGAACCGTCTAAATTAATGCGCTCTCAAGAGTACTTGTCTTCAATTAGACACTAAGTACTCGGGGAGCACGATAATTTAACCGATTCAATCGAGCACACCCAACGGGGAGAACTCGATAAACCATAAATTTAACCAGGATACATTGAGTACGGAACTTACATTATTTAATTCATTTCATACAATAAGAGTCTTAAAAATTTATTCATTACAATACCGAGTTTAGAGTGCGGAATTTAAAACAGCGGAACTGAAATAAACTTCTAGCGGAAAGCGATACAAGGATTCCGTGCATTGCCCACCGGATGAATCCTCCACACAAAGCTATTCCTCAAGTCGAACACGCAATGGGGGAAATAAACCACGAGTACACAATGTACTCGCAAGACTTACCCGACCGGGAATTATATATCCCGACTCTCAAGGATATGAGTAGGCTATATGGCTTCTTGGTTTAGTTTATTTTGCGAAAAAACATTACTAAGCATAAATCCTTACTTCAAGTCAAGAGTCGTATTTTAGTTGATTAGCTATCCATGCTATGTTAGCACTGTACTACTTTCAAGCAAGTGGTAAGCAATCGGGATCTCTTTTTATCCATCTTTCATCTTCCATTTCTTACTACGCCGAATAAGGCTCTCGTCGTTACCGTTCAAGAACGGCGATTCGCGAATCAATGCGCCCGGTGGGTACCCCCAAAACACACTCCTCTTTGCATCCTAGACACGAGGCGAGAACAACTTGCTTTCCCTGCCCGGGGCTCGGATCCCCGTCCTAACTTGGACTCCAAGTCCCCGGCACTTACGACCCCGCCGTAAGTGGTGGTGCAAGGACCTCCACCATCCCGCCCCCATACGGTAGGTCCGGGATGAAGCCGGAACCCAAGACAAGAAGAGCAAGCCTTCCAAGCGCCCATACCCAAGTATGTGTTCGGGATAAGGAGATGCGTGACTTAACCTTCAACCCTTAGCAACGATCGGTCCTTAACCGAAGCGCAGAGCGGGGAAAACGTGTAACCAAATTAAGCCCCGTTGGCCGCAGGACATAACTTGCTACACACCACCAAAAACCATACCATATCCCCGCCCTTGGTCAACATATTCCTTTTTCCACCATTTTATCATGTGAGTAGAGTATCCTCCTACTTGTGAGTAACGGCGGGGTTACTCACGCTACCGACAACTTAAGCATAGCGACTACTCGACCCTATCATACTAGTAAGACTCATAGGATAGATAAATATATGCATGTGGGTTTCATAACAATTCTGTAACGTAAATGCATAACATATAGATATTCATAAATTCATAAAATATAGGTTATGCACCGGGGGCTTGCCTTGGGAGGCGGGTCGGCAGAGTCGGTCACCCACGGCTCCCGGAACTCCCCGAGACTCTGGGGCGCCTGGGTCCGGGGAAACTCCTCCACGTACTCCTCGATCACCTCCTCGTACTCGGCGTCGTCGTCGCAACAGCAGCCTTGAACTCGTTCGCTACATGCATGCGATAATGATGCAATGAACAAAGGCAACAACAACTCTTAAACTAACACACATAGACTAAGCTATCAACTAGTTCTAATGGCTAACATGAAAGGCTAAGCATCATACTTCATAAAGCATCGTTTCGTGATAATCTTAAGTTATAACTTCTTTTTAGTCATTTTATTATATATTCTAGCTAGGGTGTCTTACCTACCTTACTAAACTAACCCATTAGGAGCTACCAAAACTACAGAGAGTACACATGTTTGTATGATGAGCTCTTGCATCAAATGTAGAGCTAAGCTACTAATCTATTGCCATGATAAATCATTTTCTAAATTAATCTATTACGGACAAGCATACTAGAGTAATTAAATACTCACTGAAACTCTAAAAGAGAGACATAAACAAACTACACCGGTGGATAGAGCATGAATTTAGGAAACTAGCAAAATTGGTTTCATCATTTTTGGATTTTTCTACTAATTTATGTGATTTTCTAAAGTTCGACTCATAACTTAAATTGGAAAACTAATTCTAAATACCCGGAAAGAAAAGGGCAAAGCAGCCCCGAAGCGGCCCACTCCTCGGGCGCTGCCCACGCCATGGGGCCCGGGGCTGGAGAAGCCCGCCTTTGGCGACTTTTGCAAGCAAAACCCCCGCACTTCCGTGTATTCGCGACTACTATTAACACTATTGCATAAGAAGGAGCCAAGAACCAACACCCCGCAAAGAGTCAGCTTTGCAAGGAGGGGGTCCTCGAATGGCGGGCGCGCCGGGCGAGGTACGCGGTGAGCAAATGCTCACCGTCTAAGGAGAGCACTCCTAAGGGCCCTCAGGTGGCCGAGCACCTAAAAAACTACAGCTGCACCCCTAGGGCTCTCTAGCTAAGCATCATGAGCAGCGCCCACTACCGGCTACGGCGGAGGTCGCGTCGCTGGTTCACGGCGCGAATGCCGCCGTCCGCGCGATAGAGCCACAAGAAGAAAAAGGAGGAAGGTGCCAGAAGCACCGAGGGGCTCACCCTTAACCTTACGGGCGTTGTTGGTTGGGTTAGAGGATGACCGAGAAGCGTTAGCCGCGTGCGGCAGAGAGCACCTACGGCCGTACCACACGGCCGGCACCACGACCGTGCCGGTGACTCGGGGTGGAGGTAGCGGTTTGGTGGAGGTGCGCAGGCGTGGAGTGAAGTGAGGCGAAGCTCTGGGCGCCGTTGGATTGTATTATAGAGCTTGGATTTGGTGGGAATTTGATGGCGCCTTCTCCCCGTGTGTAAAGGCCGGCGATGGGAAAGCCGTCAAATTGGAGCTCGACATGGCTTAATTCAAAGCGGGCGGGGTCCTACTGCTCGGGGATTCAAAGCGGAGCCCGTGACCGGATGGAGCGGCTTGAGGCGACCTTTCCCTACCGAATTCAATGGTGCGGCCCCCGGCGGTCATGGCGGCGGCAAAGAGCATCGCGGAAAAGGATTGGACAAGGCCAGCGGCGGGAACGGTCGGCTCGCGCTCGACGTCGTGCGGACGGTAGAGCTCAGAACCACACACCTTTCGAGCAAGGGAGAGGAGCGCTTCGGCGGCCGCGATGCCATAAATGGCAAGGCGGCGGCGGGGCAGTCTTGGTGGTGCGGCGGCGGCGGCAGGGGACGCGACGGCAACGGGCCGTTGTCGGGCCGGTAGCAGCGCTAGGACGAAGTGCAGCGGGACGGGGTAGAGACGTGACGGCGCGCAGGTCGGCCCCAGGCAGGCGGCCGCGACGCCAGGGCACGCGGTGATCACCACACCGAGCCAAGAACGTGACATGCACGAATTTTCAAGCGACGACCACGACCTAAGCAGCTCGGATATGGCCCAACCAACTTGTCCAGGCTCAAGAGAGCACTTAAGGCTACTAGACAAGGTGTTCTATTCGGTCTATGCTTGAGCAGAGAAGAAACTGTGTGCATGCCAACTTGCGCTTGTCTGAGACATCGCAGAGCTCTGCCGGAGCGCGTGCCCGGCCAACACCGTGAGGTTTTGGGGGTTTTGGAGCATGGTTTTCGATGTCTAAGAGCTGGATAGCTGGCCAATCCAACCTAACCATTCTAAAGATGGTACTTTGGGCTACTAATCCAAGCTATAACATGACACCACCGCTTGGATAGATTTTGCAAGAATTGCTTGCCAACATAGGTTTGTCGGTGATTTCGGACTTATTTAAAAGGCTAAGTCCCTGAAATGAAACTTAACTCAAATAGGATTTCGATTTGCTGGAAAATCTAGTTAAAGGAATTATTTTGCAGTGAGGTGAGTTGCTTTATTTCCTACAAACTTTATACTACAAACTTCATGTAGATGTCACATACAAGTTATATACTATTTTTGCTTAATAGAAATTGATCTTGAACCTTAAGTGATACAAAAGAGCACTACAGGGCTACTTTTGTTTAACAAATTTATTGCCATTTTAACTTAACAACAACCATCTATACACCTTCACACATGCAATAACACCTAAACACGATGCTTATGAGATGATTTAGCAAATGTTTTAGCGCGTAACACCGAGGGTGTTACAGCTAATTACTTACCTTATTAGCTGCAACGCGTGTGTATATAATCGGGGCGAGACGTCGTCCTCATACGAAGAATTCATCTCTTCCCGTGCCACTTGTCTTTGTCTTTGCCGCCGTTCTTCCCCATCCCGCCGTCGGCGTGCCATCGCCGTAGGGAGAGCGAACTCGAAGCCTACGTCCCCCTCGTGTCCCCGCACGGGGTAGGGGCGATATAAGGTTTTTGGGAAGCGCCGTCGCGGCCGCCGGACGTCTACTTCCCTTCCGCCGCCGTTCTTTGATCTCCATCGCCGGTGCGCTTCATCGTCTTCGACAATCCCACCGTTTGTAAGGATGACTACTTTCTCCCTCGTTCTTCGTTCTTGTATTCATACATTTACTAGCACTAGGCGATATGATTTTGTCTCAAATCGTAGTGCTAGTGATCAATCGTTTTCTCATGAAACATCTTTGTTGTTATTTTCCTAATTATCGGAATTAATTTATGTATCACTAAATTCTTTGTTATTTCCAACAATGTTGTGGTCTAATGACCCCGATGCCGCCCTCTTTGGGGAAGACTCCAGATGGGCGGAGTGCGACATCTTGCGAAAATGTGTTGTGGCATGTAAGTGCTAGACACATACTATCTGCACCGTTAAATGTTATCTCGAGATCTGTGTAAGATTCCCTCTGCACCGTATTTGTGGGGGTATAACCCCCCGGTATCCTTAAAATGTTACATGGGCCGCACCATCAGTTGTCCGGCCCATGAGATATGACTCATATTGTAATCTAGATTAGTACCAACTCAGATATTTTACTTGTAACACTGCCCCTCCAGACTATATAAGAGGGACAGGGGTGCCCCTATAATCAACTCGAATATGGTACAGGACACAGGACGTATGGTATTACGTCACACTGATGGCCGGAACCTGTATAAATCTTGTGTCTCTGTGCTTATGTTTGGGTTACCATCTCGTTTTTGATCTCGCGCACCCCACCACCATCGTCTCATCTACTACCTCGGGTAACCCCTTGGTAGGATGCCGACCAGATATCGTCGACAGCGGCGCGCTAGGTAGGGGAGTGCTCCTGATCCATTGTTGAACGAAATGGCAGATCCGATCCTAGAGTCTCTTCGTGAGATTCTGGAATCATGTTTCTCGCCGTGACTCTCGTCGACCTCGTCGACATTTCGCCGCGGCTCTCGCCGCCCTCATCGACAACTCATTGTGATCCTCATCACCCACTCGACGTCCTTCCGCCGATCGCGATATGGGGCAACGCCCTCATCGATCATGGCTACGTGCAATCGATCGTGGCTGCGTGCAATTGGTTTCTTGTTCATGAAATTTCTTCCGCGGCCGGGCGACGGATGGAGTACACCTCCGTGATCAGTCCATTTGGCAACCACGCGCGAAGGAAGCCACCGTCTCCAATCGCCGCTTACGCATGCACGCAACAAGTTTGCAAAGAAGATCGTCACGCCGACTTCATCGTGACGTTCGCCAACACGCCACCGCTCACCATCAATGCCCACGTACCAAGATCCAATCTACATACAAGACATGCAAGTCATTATGACAAAAAAATAGAGATCATGCATGTACGTGCGGGTGTGTGCAGCACACACATCTGCTTGCTGCTTCCTCGCGATCAGGCCGTACCCCAACCATAGCGCCGGCTTGATAGCTGCTCGGTACTGTGGATGATTTAGCCGCGGCTATTGCAGACCTCTCCGTTCGACACGCCAGTTCCTCCAATGGGCCGCCAACTACTCCGATTGATTCGTCGATTTCTTCGCTCGGACGTTGATTTCCCCATGCGATCCGCCGATTACTCCGATTCGGACGTCGACTCCTTCGCCCGACGCACCAAACTTCTCCGCTCGACTCGCCAATCTCTCCATTCGGTCGTCGACTTCTCTACTCAATTCACTAGATCCGTCTGTTCAGTATATCGCCGATTTCTCCATGCGACGCGCCGACTTCTCCGCTCGGCCGCCGCGTTCCATGTGCAAAGACGCCGAATTCTCTACTCGGCCACCAACTTCACCTCACGACATACCAATTTTTCCACTCGGCTTCTGACCTCTCTGCTCGGCTATCGATCGCTCTACTCGCCAACGACAACGATCCGTTCCACTGACAAGCTAAGTCATAATTTTTATATATTTTTCTAAATATTCTCGGACCTCCACATACATACATATTTGCTTCTCCAACTGTTTCATCGCCATATCAATTAATTTTTATGATGTTTTTTTTCGACCGACCGGCCGCGACTAATACGCTTTTATTCGAGTCATCCAGAAATGACCCTAGCCTCGACCTCGACCTACACGTGCATGCAACTCCGCACTCTACGTTATGGTCAGTCAGCAGCGGTTTCTCAGCGACTCTTGTGCTTCTACGCGTACACGAGGCATGAGCTCCTCCGCGCTATGGGGTATTTGATAGCTGGGGCTGGGTAACAAGATACAAAGTTACGCTGCAGGGCACCACTCATGTTTTCATCATTCGGGTTGCCGACCAGCCACGTTTCGATATGCATTGTCCAGAGACGGCCCTGTTTCTGACTTAATCCCAAAGACGTGCATGTAGCTCCGCGCTCTGCGTTAAGGGTCGGTCAGACAGCGGCTCTTCGGTGACGCCTGTATCCCTACGCATGCATACAGCTTCCACGCTAAGCGCTATGGGCTGCGGGCTAGTCGGAGCTGGTAATAATGCAATAAAGAACCAACTAGTCGTACTCCACTTATATTAATAATTTTTTGCCGATTATAATATCGCCAATATCATCAATGCTGATTCACGCTAAATTTTATATTTATTTTTACATCATGTACTACCGATTCTCAAAATTTATATTGCAGGGGCCTGGTTCAGTCACCGAGCTTATTCTCTACGCTCGGGGACTAGATCAGTCTAGAAGTACATAAGGATTATCGCCAACCAGATGGTTGCACCACCTGGCGCTCGGATTTCGCCGCCCGACCAGTTGGTCGGACTACTCATCCCTCGGATTTCATCGCTGACAATTGCTTGACCACTCGGCGCTCATCGCCAAACACCGCTCGCCGGTCATCGCCAATCATCGTCGTTCGCCATTCATCTCCCTTCGATGCTTATCACTGCTCATCTCCGCTCGGTGTCCATCGCCGCTCGCCATTCGTCTTCGTTTGCCATTCATCTCCGCTCGGCACTCATCGCCCCTCGCCGCTCATCGCCACTCGCCGACCAGCTGCTCGGACCACTCACCGTTCTTCGCCGCTCGCCGTTCGTCTCCTCTCGGAGCTCATCGCCACTCGCTGACTAGCTGCTCGGATCACTCATCGCTCATCGCCACTCGCCGCTCGTCGTTCGTCTTCGGTCGGAGTTCGTCTTCGCTCGGTGTTCGTCACCGCTCGTTGCTCACCATTCGTCGTCACTCGCTGCTCGTCGCTTATCGCTCTTCGACGTTCAGATTCTTCGTGCAAATGTCACGAGCTACGCTAGTGTGCTATCAGGTTACTCAATGTTGTTCGGTTCAGGGTGCTGATCCTGGGCAGCACATCGGGGGCCTTGATACACATATGATAGCTAAGCTGGGGACTGATTGTTTATTCGCCTGGATATTGGAAATCTTCTATTCTTTGACCCTGCTACAAGATGCTATGCTATCTTCCAGCAGGCTCGGGGACTACGGGTGTACACGTCACCTTACGGTGACTTGACGGGTGTACACGTCTCTGGACATGAAGAAATCTCAATTTTAATTTTGAGCCCCTTGCATCCTTTTCGCAAACCTTATTTAAATAAGTTCGAGGTCAACCGACCAGCTCACGCTTGGACTTTATTGCCGACCAGCTTGCTCGAGATTCATCGCCGACCAGTGCGCACACCTTCATCGTCGACCCGCGCACCCAGACTCCATTGCCGACCAGTTAAACTAGCTGGATTCTTCGTTCCAACCGTTCGGCTTCAGGTTCAGCTACTCGGACTGATTCAAGACGGCGTTGCTCAAAGGATACAAGGCGCTCGGGGACTAGCTGTGGGGGTATAACCCCCGGTATCCTCAAAATGTTACATGGTCTGTACCATCAGCTGTCCGGCCCATGAGATATGACTCATATTGTAATCTAGATTAGTACCAACTCAGATATTTTACTTGTAACACTACCCCTCCAGACTATATAAGGAGGGACAGGGGTGCCCCCATAATCAACTTGAATATAGTGCAGAACACAGGACGTACGGTATTACGTCACACTGACGGCCGGAACCTGTATAAATCTTGTGTCTCTGTGCTTGTGTTTCGGTTACCATCTCGTTCTTGATCTCGCGCACCCCACCACCATCATCTCATCTACTACCTCGTGTAACCCCTTGGTAGGCTACCGTCCAGATATCGTCGACAGTATTATTCTGGGACTGGTTTTATTTTTTAAATGTATTCATGTTGTATTTCAGTCACTGCTTGGTACACAGTACACTTTCTATCATGTCAGACCCAAACGTGCTCCTGCTCACTGCTCACCCACATGGGCACACAGTACATCATTCACACACCTTTATAATACATAGGCCTTGTTTACTTTACCCCAAATTCTAAGTTTTTTCACTCCCTCTTCATCACATTAATTTTTATCCGCATGTATAAAGTATTAAATATTAGTTAAAAAATAACTAAATATATAGTTTAGTTGTAAATCACGAGACGAATCTTTTGAGCCTAGTTAGTTCACGATTAGACAATATTTACCAAATACAAATGAAAGTGTTACAGGAGTTTCGGTTAAAAAAACTTGCAAAGTGAACAAGGCCATATATACATCCTCTTTGCACTATTTACAATATCATTAACTGGCATTGATTTACCACTACTTTCTCTAAGCGCTACTTTTTTATCCTACTTTTTTTATTGACTTTTACTAGATTTTTTGTGCTTTCAGGAAGGATGGTGATAGCCGTTGTAAGCTCATTTGCTGTTCTTTTCTAAAAAAGTCGCTCAGTCAACCATTAAATGTAAAAAAATGGAGCACCTAAATATATAAGGTTTCATCAGGTAAAATAAATGTAAAGTTTAGCGGACATATAACACATTTTACATTATAGGGGTAAGATGGCACTATGTTTCGAGAGCCGGTTAAGATAACAATGTGAGTGGACAATATTTAAATTTAGTCTAACACAAGTTAGAGGTAAATCAAGTACATGCGAGCTAGCTAACATCATGTACACTATGAGTAATTTGGTATTCGTAGTCTTATTCAACAAAGGTAAAGTGTAATTAAATGAAATATTTGTAAGATGTATATGTATAATTATTCAGTAAAATGGAACAAATTAACAAAGTATGAAGAGCTAGTGTTGGATATAACAAATTTTGGATTATCCATTCATAACAAAAAAAAAAAAAATCTGACACATATACAATATTGCTCAACAGTACCAATTCAAGATTAGAGGAAAAATGTTGAAATATGTTTTTTTGACATAGGTTGATTCACAGAAGACATGTAGTTAAATAATGAATTACAAAAAGATCTAAAACAGTGATTTAGTTATGTACTAAATAAAGTGAAACTCATTTACAATACACAAGTTTGAATTAAAAAAGGTGCTAATACAGTTATTTAGTTACGTACTAAATAAAGTAAGTGTATATTATTTTCCTCAAAAAAAAAAAGTAAATGTATATCAAATGTTTGGTCCATAAAAGAAGTACAACAAATGGGATTACAGAACACAAGTTTGAAAGAGGAAAAGGTGTTAACGAAGATTTAGTTACGTACTAAATAAAAGAAGTGAACCAAAGAAAAGGAAAAGTGGGTGAAATAAAAGTGACCAAAAAATGTGAGAATGAAAAACAAAGGAGATTAGCGTATGGTACAGCGTAAAGTACAAATCTTTTTTAAATTAGCGTACAGTACAACGTAAAGTACAAACCTGTTTGAGAGAAGAAAAAACTAGAGAGAGAGGCATAGATAATGTACTGTACTTCGTATAGTAGTACGTATTTTTTCTTCTTAGAATTTCTTCTTAGAAGAAGAAATACCGAAACATCACGGTCGGAAACCAGCCTGCCCACGTGTCCCTTTAATGCACTGTTTAGCCAAGCAAAAATATATAGTACAGCCCACTCCTCAAAAAAAAAAAAAATCTGGACTCTCCCTAATCCCCATCCTCTCGTCTCTCTCGATCTCTCCCCATCCTTTCGTCTCTCCCGAGGGGCGGCGGACGGGGCGACGGCGCCGGCGGGCAGCACACCGGCGGCCCCTCCCCCCTCCCTCTCTCCCTCTCCCTCTCCCTCTCCCTCTCTCCCCACCCTCTCTCCCTCTCCCTGTCTCGACATGGCGGCGTCGGTGCGGTCGACAAAACCCTAGCCGCCACTGAGGTTGGCCAAGGCGGCAGTGCTTCCCTCCCCGCGAGCGACCAGCGCCAGGCATGGCGACGGCGTCACCCCGGACGCGGGCGTGGGCCCTGGGTCCGCCTCGGTGATGGCCGCCCACGGCCATGGCGCGACGACAGAGGTTACTGCCGGTGCCCCTGCGACGCGGCTTGGTCCCGGCCGCTCTGCTGTTTCTCGCGTCGCATGATTTCTTTGTTGTTTAATTTTTATTTTGTTTTCACCTGATTCTTTGCCTTACCTCTGCTAGGGTTAGGGTTTTTAGCCAATTTGGGAAGTGGGCTTTGATGATCCATCCATTCTTGTGCTCATCACTTGGTCACCAGCAGGTATTGTTCCTGTTCCTAACCTTTGATTGAAGGGCTTATCTGTTAGACTGTCACACACCTAGTGCATACTGGCTTGGCCCTGAATAGTCATTTGCATGATACAGTTCTCTCTTTTTTTATGTGTAATTTATCAAGTGTCAATGTTAGAACAATTTTCATACTTACCTTTAGTACAAAGCAGTTTTTATGTTTAAAAAAAATGTGGTACATCCAATTCATATAAATATAGAGAGTTATATACTCATTCTTTGATATATGTGAGTTGCAAGGCAGCGGAAAAATCCTTATTATTGCCCTATGTGATTTCTGCACTATTGGAATTCACGCTGGTTTATTTCAATAGAGCAGTGTGCTCACAACCCAAAAATATGGTAGGTCTAATTCATATTAGATCCAAATCTTATACATATATAGGTTCCTATTTTCGTCCTTTGATATATGTGAGTTGCAAGGTACAGAAAAAATACTCCTGTTGCCAACTATGTTGAATCTTGGAACCAAATAAAAGCAAAAGCTCCATCAGGCTTATGGTAGACCTGTGCTTAATTTCACCTGACAAGAAGGCAGTAAAATTTTGCAAGCCTAGATTATCAATACTATCCTAGAATCACAAAGGAATTTTCTATGTGACTGCCCATTTATCTAAGTAGTTGATGAACTATGCAGTTATTGCCACTGGAGAGCCCAAGGTGCTAAGATTTTGATTCCTGTTGTGCCTCAGTTACTATATTCTAGACATCTATTGCTATTGAACAAAGTAAATGCTGATCTTATGATTCTTTTTCCCCTACTATTCAGATCTTCTTCTATTGTTGAGTATTTAGGATTCATACCAAATGTAAGTGTTTTCTCAAGACCAGCTAGATATTAATTGATGAATATTTTTTCTGGATTCTGTTTTGTAAATGTACATGTGCTTTGCTATCCTACTCCAAGTATTTGTGGCGTGAAAAAAAAAATTCAACCTCTATGTCTACAGACTGAATATGGTTGTTTCCTATAACTTTTTTCTGGTATTATGAATAATGTAAATGCTACATTTACATAGTCTACTCTTCAAAATTGATGCTAAATCTATTTAGTTTGCCTTCAACCAGATTGATATGTTCCATGGTCTACTCTTGCCATTTCAGTAGTTGTAATTTCTATAGTTAATGTGAAGTTCAGTTTGCAACTTAAATACTTATACTTAGCTCCTACTGTAATTTTTATAGTTAGAGATTTATTATAGCACTACATATTTCCCACCAATTTATCGATTTGATTTTCTCATCTAATGCTGACTTCAGACTTCTCCCTTATCATAACAGCATTTCCTTGATTTTTCTACTTCTCTAGCTATGGATTCTTCTGTTCTAATGTGTGCCAGCTCAATTTGTCACATTTCCTTTACATCAGAGACAGCTGTATTAGATTAGGTCCTTTTTGCTAGGCTACAAACTTAGATTACATTTACAGCTTGGTTCTTACCAATACATGGTGATCCTAGCAACGTGTATTTTTCAGGTTTTATTTGTATTTCCTTATGCCATTAGTTGACAGGAGTGGATTAGTTTGATGCATGTTCCTGTTAAGAGCTTTATGCCATTTCTAGCTATATTTATGCTCCTTGCTTATTCTTCCGTTGCTATTGACCGCTCATATATACATCATAGATTCAAACACGATGTCGAACTTATATATATGAGAAAGGACAACCACCGGCAACGGAACCTCCAACATGCACCAGGAGCACTAGACGGGCAATGACTGCAACAGGGAAGAAAAGGTAACCTTGCATTGATGATTACTACAAATTTCCCTTGCCACCTCCCCATTTTAGCATGATCATTGTCTTCGCTCCGCTAAAATTACAATCTCTACTTATTAATACCTGATCTGATCTACATCTAAGATTTGCACAATCTGGGGTGTCTCAAGCAACTTTTATTTTAGCCAACCAAGGAAGAACCATCCATTATAGAAATAGGTTCACACTGTACATTGTTTTTAGTGCTTGCAGTTATGGACTTTCAAAGAAATTCAGAAATGCCCTCTTCATTATGTGTCACAGTATCTTCATTATTTGTCACAGTGGCCCTTTCTAGCACTAGAGTGTTTTTAAACCCAAAACGTCAGGTTGTGTATCTACAGCTTGGCAAATAATTTCTCAGGAATCTTCTCTATCTTGGTATTTGCATAGCTATTTTTCTCCTGAACCACACTGGCCGTCCTGATTGCATAGCTCAATTGTTGCCATCACACCTTGGTAATTCTATGTCCTCTTTTCTTCTCCCATCACTGCATAGCCTGTTTAAATAAATAAATCATTGATCTTGGTCTTTAGTCTTAGAGATAATTTTGTAGCTACTATTTTTTTTTCATAATAGTACCCAGCTATGTTCAATTCTTTGTTAAGAGAAGATTCTATGTAGTCTTATAGTTATTTTGCCTTACACTTTGAATTGATCAGATAGGTCAGTATACAAGGATGCTAAGGAAGATACCCTGGCAAACACATCTGATGATGATAACAGACATAACTTTAAAGAGAATAAGTATAAAGAAATGATATTTGGAGAACATGCTATGAAAATTCCTCCGTCGAGTTGTATTCGGAGAGGCCATTTTAATGTGTCTCATAGTTACTCTGTGCATCAGGTACGAAACCATATTACTGCATGTTTATTTTGTTTTTCATAGATGGTTCAGCTGTGGTATGCTTCTCTTGGTATGTACTTGATAACACAACACGTAACTATGCAATATTTCAGCTCCTTTGCCTAGGTTTCTTTTGGTAGTTCATAATGATTAATTAGGAGTGGTTTAGCTTGAAAAGTAATTATTTTTTGAGACAATGGTAGGCTGCAGCTGGTTCTTATGCAGTTGCATTCCTCATGCCAACTTTTGGTTGTTAGGTTCAGAAAACTTATTTGCGGCATGGCATGCACTTTATGGCTTCACCGTGCCCACTTCTCTATGTTCTCGGTATGCATACAGGTTCCTGTATCCTTCTGACTCTGTATGCCATCAAGTCAAAGTGTGACAGTCAATTTTTATCGCTCCATTTAATTTTGGGACTGTCAAAGTATGACACAAGCTAGCAAAAATAAGAAACTTATAATATTAAAAAACCTATCCACCTTTGCAGGTCCATATCCCAAAGTAAGTATGTCAATGCAGGCCCACAATGTGCAATATATTAAAAGTTCGAGAGTTATTTTACCTTTCCGGTTACAAATATGTTAGGCAGACGTGATGGAAAATTTCCTTTTCCATTACTGAGCACACCCCATTGCCAATGATGTGTTTATTCCAATCCATCTGTCTTCACTTCGTTGCAATTTTCAGTTCAATCTACCAATTTTTGCATTCAGTTAAAATAGGCTTTACTTGCCCTTAGTCAATTGGAATTAGAAATGTTTGTTTGTTTCCAATTTTCCAACTCTCAGTGGCTAGCTGTAAATTTAATACAGGCAGTCAGATCAGCATTTATGTTCCCTCTTTCTATCTAATTGACACAGATACAAGATAAGATTACTATGATTGTTTTCTTCTTGGTTTTTAGAGAAAAAAGTTGTGAGAGAGCATGTGCTGAATCACTGATTCTAGGAAGGCAAGTGGTACAATTTGTGGCTGATTCTAAGAAACGTGAGCTTTTTTTAGTTCTGGACTATGGTTCAATGACCCTCATAAAACTTTACTAGAAAGGTTCTTTGACCAGATGAACTTCATATTTAGATTTAGCCTCACTGGTTATAGAATGTGGTCACATTATTTTTCCTTCAGATAAGTGAAGACTCAGCTTTGTTCATTTGCTATTTCCTTTGGTTAGTTTTGATGCTTCACAGAATTTCTTTGGCTGGTTACTAAGAAAACTCTAATTCTAGATGAAAAAAGTTACTGCTGTATCATGACCTTTGGTAGTTTAGGCCTAAAGCAGAATCAGTTCTAGCTTTGAAAGGTGTGGACTGACATATGCTATTTTCTATAAAAGGTGTGGGCTGAAGAAGCGACCAAGAACCAGACCAAATTGTCAGCTCGGTAAGTCGAGTGGTTTATGTTATGCTATTCTGTTCGGGCGGTCGGCACTGCTGTTTTGGTTTTGAAAAGTAGTCGATGGAATGGATGGATTCAAATGTTTTTATAGAGATCTAGAGGAACCTGAACCTGCAGAGATAATGTATATGATATTTGAGAATTAGAGAGCTGGTGGTCTTATAGCTTGAATAATAGATTACAAGTTTAGGCATTACATATACTTCTTTTCCTTGGTTAGCAACAGGAATGATCTTCAGTAAAAGGAAAAATATGGGAATCCTTTGGATCACATGCTGTCATATATTAGTACATATGGTTACAATTATAGAGCTGATGCTCTTTTTATTGCCTGGATAGGCTTCAACATTCTACATGGACATCATTTTACTGGTTGGTACCAGCAAGGATTAGTAAGGGCAAGTAGAAAATTGATGATATATTGTCAGGCTAACTCTTACGGTTATAACTGCTTGTAGAAAAAAAATATTGTTCCTTTATTAACTGCCTGTAAGGTAGGTTCAGTTGCTTACCTTTGAGAGATGAAACAAAGCTTCTATTGATTTTTCGATCTCTACTTAGGGAGGAACTACAAAAGAACAAGCACTCAAATGCTCTCAAGAGGTCATTGAAGCCTTCGATCGACGAGTAATGGTCCCTCTGATCATGCACCAAAGTATTGTAAAGACTGCTAGACTTTGATCATACCTAGCCTTACCCAGGCATGCAGACAATAAACCTATGTATCTTTTGTTGAAACAAGACTATATTATCTTGGTGAACTATATGTGTATCTTCTTGCTTCCGGTGTATCTGCTTGTGTAGCCTATTTGTACTGTTCCTGAATTTCGAATGCATATAATGTTCTATCATCTATTTTTATAAGACTAATCCATGCAAGTACTATTTAGACACTCTCTACGGAGTAGGTCTCATGTAATATAATAATATATATGTAGTGTTTAAACATCTTACGGGTGTTTTAGCTAGCTTCCATTGTTAGGCTAATTGTGATTATCAATGAGAACAGATACCTTCTGTAACATGTTCAGTTTGTATCAACTGATCATATTTATTCATTGTCAATATTATTTCATTTCTCAGATAGAACCATAGACATAACTCGCGCGTCCATACAGACTTCAACACAACCGCGCGCGTGATGGCGCGCCCCACGTACTAGTGTATATACGTACAAAGCATAGGAGCCAGAAGCAATAAGGAAAAGAGTTGTCATTGTCAGAAACACGTATCTCGAGGATGGCTGAGATAAGCAGTGCTCAACATGTACAGACCACAATAAGGTAAAAAAAGTTACCCTAAAATAGGGTTTCCCTGTCCGACGACGGCGACGCCGGAGTCCATCTACATCGAGCGAGATCGTCGTGATTTCACCACCAAATTCCACACCGGTGCAGCACCTCTTCCTTACGAGGAACCTACCTCTTCCTTACGAGGAACCTGGTCGCTGCCAGGGTGTCAATACATGGTGGAACAATCTAAGAAGGGGAAGGGGAAGGATCCAGTGGGGACGGATGAAGGGAGAATGCCTGGAGGGATTGAATTTGCAAGGGGAGGAAGAAGATGATCTTGATCTTTCGGGGGAACTTGAAGATCTAGTGAAGGATACCAGGTGGCTCGCCCTCTTTAGGGTTCATACGACAAAGCCATTCAGCCATGCTGCGTTATTCAGTGTCTTACGCAATGCGTGGGCTGCGGCGAAGGATGTCACATTCAAAGTTCTGGAACCAAATCTCTTTTTGGTGCAACTCCATTGTCTAGGAGATTGGTCGAGGGTGATGGATGGCAGCCCGTGGTTGTTTAGAGGAGCAGCGATCGTACTGGTGGAGTATGATGGCTTCTCTAATGTTCATGCGTACAAACTAGACAGGATTCCAGTTTGGACACGGATCCAAGGGATCCCGGAGGTTCTGATGAAAAAGAGGGAATTGGCAGAAAAGGTCTCGAAGAAGGTGGGGGAACCTATTACAGTATTGGTGAATGAGGGCAGGATTAACTCAACAACATATTTGCGGGCTAGAGTTTGGCTTGATATCAACAAGCCTTTGGTTCGAGTGGTGTCGATCACGCTCAAAGAACGAATGAAATATTTGGTGCAATATGAAAAGCTCCCGGCTTTTTGCTTCTTTTGTGGATGCATGGGACATGAAGTGACTGAATGTGGAGATGGCGTCCATAGCAAATCAAGTTGTCAATGGGGAGAGTGGTTGCGTGTCCCTTTCATGCCTGTTGCTCTCATGCGGGATGATATAAGAGGAGGACGGGGTAGAGGACGGGGTAGAGGACGTGGAAGAGGAGGGAGAGGAGACGGAGTAGAGGAAGAAGCAGATTATATGGAGGATGAAGTTACAGATGATACCCAGTACAACAGAGTAGATGGAACGGAGGTTGAAGGCGAGGGTAGAGTGGCTATGCAGGTTAGTCTGTTGGAGCAACCTGTTCAAAAGGATGCTATTAGCCCCCTGAAAGAACAGGAGAAAAAGAGGCCAAGAAGGAACGGTGATGGTGAGGTTGGTGATGATAGCACAATGAAAACTAGATCGGCGCTCTCCTTCGAGGAGAGTGACCGGGCGCAATGAAAATCTTGGCCTGGAACTGCCAGGGTCTTGCTAGTGCCCGGGCAGTTCGTGCGCTTCTGGAGATTCAGAAGCGGGAGAAGCCAGATGTGTTTTTTCTGTCTGAAACACATTTGGGAAGAGCTAAGGCAGAAAATTTGAAGCGTAGATTGGGATTTGATCACTTTATTATTAATGAAAGTGATGGTCGAAGTGGAGGTTTGCTAATGTTATGGAGAAAGGAGACTGTGATCCAGTGTCAAGGTGTTTCACAGTATTACATTGATGTGGTGGTCAGGGGACATGAAGAATGGAGATTGACTGGTATTTATGGAGAACCCAGGTGGGATCATAAACATGTGACATTGGAGACATTGAGGTCGCTCCATGACAATCTGTCCCGCCCATGGTTAGTTTTGGGGGATTTTAACGAAATTTTATTTCATCCTGAAAAGGAAGGGGGCCGAGTTAGATCACAGGCACAGCTACAAGCTTTCCAAGATTCTCTTATGGATTGTGAGTTAGCTGATATCGGCTTTTCGGGTTATGTATTTACTTGGCAGAGAGGGAGAATAAGAGAACGATTGGATCGAGGAGTGGCAAATACCCAATGGAATATCTTATTTCCAGATAGATTGAATGGAGAACCATCTTACAACGTGGGAGTCCAAAGGTTTGAAGCAAGGTGGCTGAAGGAGGAGACCGTGGAAGAAGTAATACAGGCGGCTTGGGCACGTGCTGTGGCGCAGGGTAGCAGGCCAAACTTTATGATGAAGGTGAATGCAGTTCATAATGATCTACATACTTGGGATCGTGAGGTGTTGAAAAAACCGGCCCAGCGTATGAAAAAGTTGAAGAGGGAGCTTGAAAGGTTGAGGCGTGGACCGCTAACGGATGAATCGGTAGCGGCACAAAAGGAGGTGCAATTGAGATTAGAACTGTTGCTTGAACAAGAGGAGATATTTTGGGTTCAGAGGGCGAATTGGCTCAAACATGGAGATCGTAATACCAGCTTCTTCCACCACTTTGCGTCAGCACGGAGGAGGAAGAACTTAGTGAAAGCACTGGTAGATGATCAGGGGGTGAGGCATGAGGATGCTGGGGACATGACTGCGATGGTGCAGCAGTATTTCGCTAATCTTTTTACATCTGAAGTACATGAAGTAGACCAGAATGTTTTGGGAGATGTAAGTGAAAGGGTGACTACAGACATGAACCAACTCCTAATGGCCCCGTTCTCCAGGGAGGAGGTGAAAAAAGCATTGTTTAGTATTGGTGATTTGAAAGCTCCGGGTCCTGATGGGTTGCACGCAATTTTCTTTAAGAGGTTCTGGAACATGCTGGGAGAAGAATTGACTAATGAAGTGCTGAATGCAATCAACAGCTCAACTATCCCAGAGGGGTGGAATGATACTACTGTGGTGATGATTCCGAAAGTGGAGAATGCAGATAAGTTGACCCAGTTCAGGCCAATCAGTCTTTGCAACGTAGTCTATAAGGTAATTTCGAAGGTTTTATCTAATAGACTCAAAGTAATTTTACCAGACATTATAAGTCACCATCAGAGTGCATTTGTCCCGGGGAGGTTGATCACAGACAACATTTTATTGGCCTACGAGTGCATTCATACGATGAAAAGGAAGAAGGGGAATAGGGGATTGTGTGCTGTAAAGTTGGATATGCATAAAGCCTATGATCGGGTTGAGTGGATTTTCCTTGAGAAAATTATGTTGAAGCTCGGGTTTGATCCAAGATGGGTGAAATTAATTATGGCATGCATTAGGTCGGTTAAGTATAGGATCCGGTTCAACTCGGTGGAAACAGATACTATCTTACCGACAAGGGGACTGAGACAAGGTGATCCGTTGTCTCCATACCTATTCCTCTTAGTTGCAGAAGGACTATCATGCATGTTGAAGGGTGCTGAAGAAAGAGGAATATTGGAGGGGGTCAAAGTATGCAGAGAAGCGCCTGTAATTTCACATCTACTGTTCGCTGATGATTCTCTTATTTTGATGCATGCCGACAAGAAGAATGCAGACTGTTTAAGTGATATTCTGAACAGATATTGTGCTAACTCAGGGCAGAAAGTGAGTGAAGCAAAGTCAAGTATATTCTTTTCAAATAATACAGATGTGAATGTCAAGGCTGAGGTATGTGAAACGCTGAATATAGTCACTGAATCTCTAAGTGATAAATATTTGGGTTTACCGGCAATGGTGGGGGCAGACCGGTCTGACTGTTTTCGCCATCTCATTGATCGAGTAAACTATAGAATTTCTGGCTGGAAGGAGAAGCTTTTGAGTCTGGGAGGGAAGGAGATCCAAATCTATTGCTCAAGCTGTTCCAGTATATGCTATGATGGTGTTTAAAATTCCTAAAAACATTTGCAAAGGAATATCTAACGCTATCTCGCAGTACTGGTGGGGTGATGACAATGATCATAGAAGGATCCATTGGCAGGAATGGTGGAGGCTATGCTTGCCAAAAGGTTCAGGAGGGATGGGGTTTAGGGACCTACAATCATTTAATTTGGCTATGTTAGCGAAACAGGTTTGGAGATTGTTGAGAGAGCCTGAATCTTTATGTGCCAGAGTCTTGAGGGCAAGATATTATCCTGATGGCAAGTTGCTGAACGCAAGAATGAAAAGTGGAAGCTCTTATACATGGCAGAGTATTCTAGCGGGATTAGATTGCTTCAAACTTGGTTATGTTTGGCGAGTGGGGGATGGCACGCAGATCAACATCTGGGAGGATAGTTTTATCCCGAGTAGCCATAACCTGAAGGTTCAGACACGAAGAGGGAATAATCTAATAACAACAGTGGATGAGTTAATTAATCCCGTAGATGTTTCATGGGATGTGGATTTGGTGAGATCTATTCTTCAGCAAGATGCAAACCGTATACTACAGATACCAATTACCACAGGAAGAGAGGATTGCATTGCTTGGCATTATAACAGAAGTGGTATATTCTCAGTTAGATCAGCTTATCATTGCCAATGGAAGAAGAAATTCGGAGAAAGAATTGCAGCTATGCAGGGTGATGGAACTAGCAATCGACAGGTATGGAAGAGGTTGTGGAAACTCCAGGTGCCGGGGAAAATAAAAAATTTTGGTTGGAGAGCACTTCGGGGATTCATACCGTGCAACTCAATACTTGCAAATAGGCATATCATTCCGAATGGTGGATGCCCGGTTTGTCATCATGGAGCAGAAGATGTCAAGCACGTGATATTCACATGTGACCGGGCCATTGCTGTATGGAGGTCAATAGGAATCTGGGATCAGATCAGAACTGCGTTGGAAGCCGATCGATCAGGGTCTGTGATTCTGGAGGAAGTGATTCAAAGAGGTGAACTGGCTCATGGCTTAGATATTGGGCTGGCCGAGCTAATTTTAACTGGAGGCTGGTATCTATGGTGGGAGAGGAGACAGATTACGCATGGAGAAAATGTTCAACTGCCATCAAGATCTGGTTTAGCCATTATTGCTCTGACAAAGAATTATAAGCTAGCACAGATGAAAGGTTCCAAGGTAAGACGGGGATGGACAAAACCTTCAGAAGGCTATATTAAGCTGAATATAGATGCTTCCTTTGACGAGAATTTGGGTTGTGGCAGTACAGGGGCTATTGTGAGGGATGCATCAGGAAGTATGATTGTGGCATCAAATACCTTTATCCCTCACTTAGTTGATGCACCAATGGCCGAAGCCTTCGCACTTAAAGAAGGATTGATGTTAATTCAGCATATTGGTGGAAACCGAGTGGTGGTACAATCTGATTGCTTGGAGGTCGTTGAAATTATGAAGGACGCGGGCTTCACGGCGAATTCGGCTGCTGCAATATATGATGAATGCCTAACGGTTTGGCATGGGATGCAAGAAATTTCGATTGAGCACGAAGCGAGAGAAGCTAATCAAGTGGCTCATGAGCTAGCTAGGCAAGCTTTGATTTCACGAGTAAATTGTATTTGGGACGATGATCCCCTTAGTTTTATTCTTCAGTTGTTATCAAACGATGTAACTATGTTTGAGAAATAAAGCTTGCCTATTTTAACTTCAAAAAAAAAAAAAAACCGCGTTCGACGTCTTGACGGCTGACACCCTGGGGAGTGAGGACGCGGATTCACTGCATGCAGAGCACATCCGATACATACTTATCTTCCGCTTCCGACGCGTGGACAAGCACAAATCGAACACTAGCGATGACGCCGCCCTTCCCGTACCACTCGGCTTGGCTTCACCAGCCGCGGCTCGTATGCTGAGTGAGGCACGCTACACGCTCGGCTCGGGCTCTCTCTCTCTTGCCGCCGCCGCCACCGAATCCATGGCCCGTGCGTAAAGCTGTGGGTCGGATTGAAGCAGGGCGCAGCTTCACCGCCGGCGGCCGGCCCTTTGTGCAGCTGCGCCGGCAGGTCGCGCGCGCCGCCGCCAGGCGTCCCTCGCGCGGCGTCGTCACCGGCGGCCGCCCCTCGTGCAGCTCCGCCGTCAGGTCGCGCGCGCCGCCGCCGCCGGGCGTCCCTCGCGCTGCTGGGGCACCGCGCGGCCTACAGCGGGATCCGCCCCGAACCCTCCCCTCGGCTCGAGCCCGCGGCGGCGCGGCTGGGGGCCTCGGCCGCCGCCCCGTGTTAGGGGCTCGCCGCCGTCCACGAGCGGCAAGGTTCGTCGCTCGGTCTCGAAGGAGCCGCATTTGACGCATACTGAAGTCCAAGGCTGAGAAGCCTGGGAGAAGCACCTCCGGCAAGGCTTGTTTGTCCGAGCAAGGCAAGTCTTTCCTTCTGGATTTACATGTGTTTGTATAAATACGCATCAAATTGATTAGTTTCATTGTTGGGAAAATAATGTTAATTTGTGATTTTATTGGTAATGAGAGGAGCCAAGTTCTTGCATTGCAACATGAACCTTGTGTCAATCTATCGAGTTGTGTATCCAGACATGGTTTCTGTGCTCCAGAAGAGGCTTGTTTTGCCAGGTTTCGTAATGCTTTTGTTCTCGACTCTTCTTGCAGCCTTGCAGGTTTGAGGCATACGAATAGCGCTTGGTAGAAAGAGTACCTCTGCACTTGGGAAAGCAGTAGAGATTCTAGATAATCTGGGCAGCAGCATGTCAAGTTTGAGCCCTTGACATATATACAAATGAACCAGAATGTGGAGCTGATGATTACATTGGTTATTTATTGGTGTTGACTGTTGACGACGCAACCGAGAACTTAACAGTTGATGCAGGAAGAGAAGGCCAGCAGAAACGCTCGATTTTATTCATCCGTAGCTGAGATGTCAACCAAAAGGTAATACTGTGAAATCCAAACAATATTGAATAAACAACATCACTGAGCTTCTAATTTACCAAGCCATTCACTCTGCTGTTCGGTTGCAGGGAGAAAAGCACTTTAAAATGCCAAAGGAATTTCTGAGACCATGTGATTATTGTGCGTGGCATTTCAGTGCAGATATATGTTGAGGCGGCTAAGTGTAACTGCCACTGATGCTGCTACCCATTGTGTCACACCTGTTGCTAGTGATGAGATCAAATCACCAATGGCTTGCCGTGAGGGATTCTGTATGTGCAGCATAGAGGTGTCGAGTCTCTACTGATGGAGACTGGACTGTCAAGTGCTGCTATCTTTATGGGAGAAGTGCAATGTTCAGAATTCTGAAATTGGTCCTGTGCTACAACAGATCAAGGACCTAAGCTGGAACTTTGCTAATTTCAAACTTTGTTTCTCTAGTAGAACATGTAATAGGTTAGCCCATGAATGTGCTAAATTAGTTTCATGTACTAAGGTAATTGGAAGAGTAGTTTATACCGCCACCAGCTCTACAGGCAAGGAAGTCAAGTTCTCTACATTGGGAGCAACTCTTCTCTATATATGGTGGAAAATAGAAAAGGATTTGTAGAGATAGGATCATTGTCGATGACTTTTTATGTCAAATGGCCTATTTGTAAATGATCTGACATGATTAATGTATGCAACTTTATTGAATGTGAAATACATGTGCCATCTTGGATGGTTTTGATGTCTGGAATGTGGCTGCTGTGTTACAATGTAAAACAACAGGCTCTTTGTTAGTTTTTGTTGTTGGCAAGCTAGAAATCAGCCTGAAGTCTGCATCTATGTATTGTTAGGTTCAGTTAACACATTGCAGACCACAACACTGCCTTTTAGACCAATGACCCAAACTTGACTCACAGTGACATGTAATCCAGAGTGGTTTTGAATGGTTTTGAAGTCTGGTTTGTGAAGTCTGGAATGTGATATTGATATGTAAAATATATACAAAAAGAGTTCTACCATTACTGGAAAGAATTCAGTACTAACATTCCATAATTTAGTACTAATATTCCATAATTTATTACTGGAAACAATTCAGTACTAACATTCTATATTTACACATGTTACTTATTTTCAAGATTTCAGACTCCACTAAAATGTAACTTCCTAGCAGTTGAATGCATTGTAGCAGCTTCATTAACTCCAAGTAAGAGACTTGTATATCCTCCATGGATATAAGGAGCAAGCCAATTTTGAAGAATTCCCATAAATTTGAAAGTCTGGCATTGTGGCATTAGCGTACTCTTCTTTGATCAAAGGATGAGATATGGTCGAAGACTGCTCGATAGCAGGTTGAAGTCCCTGTGTCCCTGTGTCAAATATTATGAAACTGTACATAAAAAATGCCATGAAGTAAGTTAAGAAAAAAAAAAAGGAATGGACAAATAAGCCATCTCTTACAATCAAGCAAGGGTCAGCACCATCCTTGGAGAAGACAACACAAGGACTGGCACCTTCCTGGCCTCCTCCTGTCATGCCGACTATGTCTTCCATGTAGATGGCAGCGCAATGACAAGAATGCTGAACAACCAACACAAAATTTAAATTTGTGATCCGTGTACTTCACAATACATCAATGACAACAAAACTACCAGCAAGCTTCGCTATCCTCTCATTGAGCTTTTCCTTTTCGTTTTCTTATTTTTCCACCTAAAAAATATGTTGATAAAAATAGAGTTTTAGACTTTCACTTGAGCAATAAAGTTGAGTGAGCAAATAGAACATCCAAAGGTACATTATTGCGGATATTCTTTTTGTTCTTTATCAGCCTGCCCCACCACACTGAAATTATCGGATTATTAGCGTACTGAACTAGATTACACTCTGTTTTAATATTATACAGGCTTGTAAAGAATCATTCAATCCATAACTATATCATACTACAGAGGCCCTGCTGATACTCTTTTTGTTTATGATGTCACCAGATGATTACCCCCACAAATTGTTGCTTGGTGGCCTTTTTTGTGCACGCATTTTCCTGAATCATGCTGATACTGGCATTCAACGGTGATCAAGTACCCCATTGAAGAAAAGTCCCCAACGGGCGACTCCCACCTCCCCCTCCCCTCCCCGTCCCCCACCCCTCCCCTGCCCTCCAACGACAGCCACGCGAAGCTTGGAGCCGCCTTCGAGGATCCGGTCCCGACCACGTCGCTGCCGCCGTCGGACGCCGACGTTGCAGCCCCTTCATCCGGCAGCACCAGATCCGGGGTCAGCGGCGCCGGATCCGCCGCCAAGGCGACTCCGCGGCCCTCCCCGCCCCAGCAGACGCCGCCGACGGGCCCCGTACGCACCACTGCGGTGCCTGATGTCCCTCTGTCGGAGGCTGCGGCTGCTGCGGCCGCTGTCCTGCCGGCCGTGGTCGTTGAACGCGCGGTGGCCGCCGGGATGGGTGCCGGCACCTCTGCCGCTCGCGTGGAGGCCGCGCCACCGTCGCTGTCGCCTGTGGGGCCCGCTGCTCCCTCTACGGACGAGACGCCGCCACCCACGCCCCCTTCGCCGCCAAGGGCCGTTGGCGGGCGCGCGGAGGCCGCTGGGCTGGAGATGGGTGCCTTGGCCCCTCGCTCTGAGGCCGTGCCACCACCACCGGAGGAGGTGGCCGGAGCTGCGGCAGCTGTGCTCGCGAGGCCGTCGCCCTCGTCGCTGAAGACCGGCGTCGGCGTGGACCGGGAGCCGCCGCCGTGCTCCTCGCCCTCACCGCATCTGCTGGGTGCTGCTGCCACCCCGTCGATGGGGGTCATCGCCATGGTTGAGGACGCCTCCCCAGCCATCGGAAGGTGCTGTCCCCAAGCGCCGAGCCCTACTTCCCCTCAGCCGGCAGGTCAAAGGAGGAGCGCTGGAGGGAGGTCCTTGCCGCAGGGTTTTTCTTACCGGTGGTAAACCGGCCGCTAAGACCGGTTACCGACTTTACCGTTGTGGACCGGTTCGGTTTGCCACCGGTACAAATCGTTAGGGTTTTCCAAATTTGAAATTTGAATTTGAAAAATGAAAAATTCTAAAAAATTTATAAAAATAGTTCATGATTTATAGAATTCAATGGTGTCAAAATTTTTTAAATTTGAGTTCGTTTAGTATTTATTTTGACCTTTGCAAGTTTGAAAAAAAAAAAAAAAAAAAAGAAAAGGCTGCGGCCCATTAAGGCCCATTAAATCATGAAGGTCGAAAAATATACTAAACGCACTCAAATTTGAAAATTTTTGACATCATTGGATTCTATAAATCATGAAGTATTTTTTAAGAATTTTTCTAGCATTTTTTTAAAACATTTTTCATTTGAAAAATTTTGACATCATTGGTTCTGGGCACATGTAGGTTCTTCCGCACGGTAAACCCGGTCTAACCGACCGGTAAACCGGTTCTTACCGTTTGAACAACGCCGGCTTGAAATTCAAATTTGAAATTTGAATTCATCCCAGATAAATCGTGCTTAGGTTCTTACGGTAGAAGATTCTACCGGTGGCCTGGGCGGTTTGGTTGTCAGGAACAATAAGTAAAACCCCGCCTTTGCCGCCGAGGACGTTGATTCGGAGGATGAGGTGGACTACGAGCCATCCCCACGTTCTTCGCGCAACTCGCCGAATTTGTCTTGCCGTCTGTGGAGGTGGGCGGCGTCGCTACGGGCTCCGCGGTGTTAGCCATGGCCGGCGGATGCGGCGCATGGGGATGGACGTGCGCACTTCTCGCGTTCGTGGGCACATGGACTGCATTGCTTTGCTTTTGTATTCCAATAAATAGATCAATACACTCTCAGAAAAGCTGCGCCCTCGGCAGCACCAAAACACTCGAGTTAACACTGAGTTTATCGCGTCCGCGTTCTTCGGCTTGGTCACCGCGCTCGCCTCGCCTCGGCGTTCGCGTTGCTTCACCGCCGGCGTTTCTCGCCATCCGGTGACTGACAAGTGGTATCAAAACCGTACGTGGGGGCCTCACCGCCGCCATGACGTCTCCGGCAAAGGGCCGTTCCCCAGGGAAGACCGAGGCCGGCGGCTCGGCGACAAGTCTCCGCCCAGCGCATGCGCGGTCGCCAACCCCGAGCCGTTCCCCTGCGCGTCGCCCGCATCACGTGGCGCCCGCCGCCGCTGGGTCGCGTTAAATCGGGAAGTCGTCATCGGCGCGTCATTAGAGAGGGCGGCGGCTCGGCAGCTGGCGGCTAGCTAACGCGGACCAACTCCCATGAGTGGTCTCTCCGCATGAAGCTCAAGCTCTAGGCTCACCATCTCTGGGATGCCATCGAGTACGACGACGTGGACTTCGACGATGACCGGAACGCCCTCGATGCAATCTGCAGCGCCGTTCCGGCGGAGATGGTGCTGCGCTCGCCACCAAAGACTTCGGCCGGGGAGGCCTGGGAGGCCATCAAGACCTTCCGCATCGGCAATGACCGGGTGCGGAAGGCAACCGCCCAGAACCTCCGAGCAGAGTACGAGAACATCTCCCTCCACGCCGACGAAGCCATCGAGGATTTCGCTCTGCGCCTCACCGGGATCGTGCAACGTCTTGCGGCCTTCGACGACCCCGAACCCGACGAGAAGGTGGTGGCCAAATACCTCCGCGTCGTGCGCCCACGCTACAAGCAGTTGGTAATCTCAATTCAGACCCTCCTCGATATTTCGCAACTGTCAATTGAGGAGGTCACAGAGAGGTTGAAGGCAGCCGACGACGTCGAGCCCGCTCCGGCGCACACTGCGAGCAGCAAACTGCTTTTCACGGAGGAGCAGTGGGTCGAGAGGTACAAGAAGAAAGGGCAGGAGTCCTCCGAGGCGGTTCCAACTCCGGTGGTCGCGGCAAGAACCACGGCAGAGGGCGCGGCCGTGGAAATTCCGGCGGTGACGCGCCGGGAAGAGGCGGCTCTAGTCGTCCTCCCCTAGACGACCATGCCCACGCTGCGGCAAGAAAGGCCATTGGGCCCGTGACTGTCGTAGCAAGAAGGAGGAGCCGGCCCAACAAGCCCATGTGGCCCAAGAAGAAGAGGAGGAGGCCATGTTAATGCTCGCGGTGGACACGGCCCAGGAGGTGGATTTCAATCCCCTCTCGCCGCCGCCGTCTGGTACCCCTGCTCCACCGCCGCTGCTGACCGTACCTCTCCCCGAGCTCCACCTCGTCGAGAAGAAGCTCTACGCCACCTTCGACGATGATGAAGACCGGGATCCGAAGCGCTGGATCCTAGACACCGGCGCATTGAACCACATGTCCGGATCCCGCGCCACCTTCGCCGATCTGGACACCGGTGTCACCGGCTCCGTCCGGTTTGGGGACGACTCCGTCGCGCGCATGCAGGGCTCCGGCACCGTGCTCTTCTACTGCAAGAACGGCGAGCACCGGTCGCTGCCCAGCGTCTACTACCTTCCTCGACTCACCGCCAACATCATCTCCGTCGGCCAACTCGACGAAGGCGGGCCGATGTGCTGGTGAAGAACGGCGTGATGCGGGTGCGTGATGAAGACTAGCGCCTCCTCGCCAAGATCCCTCGGAGCCCAGGATGTCTGTACACCCTCGACCTCACCATCGCGCGCCCTGTCCGCCTGGCAGCGCGCACCGACGACGACGCCTGGAGGTGGCACTCTCGGTTCGGCCACATCCACTTCACCGCGCTACGCAAGATGGGGCGCGAGGAGCTCGTGCGCGGCCTGCCTGTCATCGACCAGGTGCAGCAAGTCTATGAAGCTTGTCTCGCCGGCAAGCAGAAGAGGGCGCCCTTTCCCCAGAGGGCGCCCTTTCCCTAGAGGGCGCTCTAGCGTTCCACGGAGTCGCTCCAGCTCCTCCACGGAGACATCTGCGGGCCCATCACGCCGGCAACCCCGAGCGGTAACCGGTATTTTCTCCTGCTGGTTGATGACTTCTCACGCTGTATGTGGTTGTCCTTGCTCCCATCCAAAGACGCCGCGGCCACCGCCATCAAGCATATCCAGGCCGCGGCGGAACACAAGAGCGAAAAGAAACTGATGGCATTCCGCACTGATCATGGAAGAGAGTTCGCCGCCCCGCGGGACCGTCGACCATCGTGCTTGATTTTTGGTGTCCACAGGCAGCTCACGGCGCCATACGTGGAGCGCCGCAATCAAACCGTGGTGGGCACGGCCAGGAGCATGATGAAGGCCAAAGCTCTTCCTAGTGTGTTCTGGGGGGAGGCGGTATCGACGGTCGTGTATTTGCTGAACAGGTCCTCCTCCAAGGCGATCGGCGGCAAGACTCCTTACCAGCTCTGGACTGGGAACACGCCGTCGGTTCAGCACCTCAGGACGTTCGGGTGCATCGCCCACGTCAAGGTGAACACACCGCACCAAAGGAAACTCAACGACCGCAGCCGGCGCATGGTGTTCATCGGATATGAGCAAGGGTCTAAGGCCTATCGGGTCTATGATCCTGCGACGCGACTTGTCCACATTAGCCGCGACGTGGTGTTCGACGAAGCGGCGCAGTGGGCGTGGTCAGCAGCGGACGACGTCGAGCCCGGTGACTTTGTCATCGAGGAGCCAGAGCCGGTTGAGCATCCCGTGATCATCACCACCAGAACTGCGGCAGCTCACACTCCTACATCAAGCTCTGCATCACCGGCTCCGTCTGGCACGGGTGCTGGAGGGGTTTCCCCACCTGCTGGCGGGGCTTCACCATCTTCGAGCACCACGGCGGGTCCCCACGTCGAGTTTGCATCCCCGCCAGGAGCCGAGGCCGAGGACCTCCTCGACTCTGATCATGACGACGACGCTCCTCTCCGGTTCCACCGCCTCGACAATGTGCTTGGGCAAGCTCCGACACCTGGGCTCGCACACCGGGAGCTGGAGGAGCGCCTGTTGCTGGCAAGTGACGCCGAACCAGCATCCTTCGAGGAGGCAATGCGGCACGAGTGTTGGCGTCATGCCATGTTCGACGAAATGACCTCCATCGAGGCCAGCAGCACGTGGGAGTTGGTGGAGCCGCCGGCGCGCGTCAAGCCCATCGGCCTCAAGTGGGTGTACAAGGCAAGGAAGGACGCCGCCGGGATCGTCTCCAAGTACAAGGCCCGCCTCGTCGCAAAAGGGTACGTGCAACGCCAGGGTAACGGCTTTGACGAGGTCTTCACCCCCGTCGCGCGCCTGGAGTCTGTGCGGCTCTTGCTCACGCACGCCGCCTGTCGAGGATGGGCGGTCCACCATATGGACGTGAAGTCCGCATTCCTGAATGGGGTGCTTCAGGAGGAGGTGTATGTCGAACAGCCCCCCGGCTTCATCCTTCGTGGCCATGAGAACAAAGTTCTTCACCTCATCAAGGCGCTCTACGGACTCCGGCAGGCTCCGCGGGCGTGGTACGCCAAACTCGATGAGTCCCTCATTGGACTCGGGTTTCGGAGGAGCGCCTCCGAGCACGCTGTCTATCTGCGTGGAACAGGAGCTCGCCGGCTGTTGGTCGAGGTCTATGTTGATGATCTCATCATCGCCGGCGGCAACCAAGTCGACATCAACAACTTCATTCAAGATGAGTGACTTGGGTCTGCTCCACTACTATCTTGGTCTGGAAGTGACTCAAACTGAGGCCAGCATCACCATCTGTCAAAGCTCCTATGCGGCCAAGATCTTGGAGACAGCCGGCCTGACGGGTTGCAACACCAGCCACACACCATTGGAGCCACGCCTGAAACTCAGCAAGGTGAGCTCGGCTCCTGCTATTGATTCAACCATGTATTGCAGTGCGGTGGGCTCTCTGCGGTATCTGGTGAACACAAGACCAGATTTGGCGTATTCAGTGGGCTACATCAGCCGGTCATGGAGAACCCGACCACTGAACATTTGGCAGCCATGAAAAGGGTGCTGCGGTACATCACCGGTACTCTGCACTTTGGCTGCTGCTACAAGAAGAAGAAGGATGCACAAATCGCCGGCTACAGTGACAGTGACATGGCCGGGGACATTGACACATGCAAGAGTACTACAGGTGTTCTCTTCTTCCTCGGCGACAACGTCATCACCTGGCAATCCCAAAAACAGAAGATCGTGGCGCTGTCGTCGTGCGAAGCTGAGTACATTGCGGTGACAACAGGAGCATGCCAGGGAATATGGCTGGTGCGGCTACTTGCAGAGCTCAGAGGTGAGGTGGCCGGCGCCGTCAACCTGAAGATCGACAACAAATCAGCCATCGCACTCAGCAAAAATCCCGTCTTCCATGATCGCAGTAAGCACATCGATGTTCGTTATCATTTCATTCGTGAATGTGTGGAGGAGGACAGGGGTGAAGCTTCAGTCCATCGGGACGACGGAGCAGTTGGCGGACATACTCACTAAAGCCCTGGGGCGTGATCGCTTCTGTGAGTTGCGTTCCAGGTTAGGAATCATTGATGTACAGGGCTTACACAAGCATTAGGAGAAGAATTTGTTAGTAATCTTGTGTAAACCATAGTGTAGAACATAGCATGGCATATTTATTTTTAGCTCTATGCATGCACTTGAGCACCGACATGTGGTGGCCGAGTGCGTAGGAGGTAGTGGCCGAGCTTCACTCGCCATGAATCTGGGCATGCAGCCATGGCCGGCGGATGCAGCGCATGGGGATGGACGTGCGCACTTCTCGCGTTCGTGGGCGCCATAGACTACATTGCTTTGCTTTTGTATTCCAATAAATAGATCAATACGCTCTCGAGAAAAATTTGCGCCCTTCATAAAGCACCAAAAACACTCGAGTTCACACTGAGTTTATCGCGTCCGCGTTCTTCGGCTTGGTCACGGCGCTTTGCCTCGCCTCCGGCGTTTGGCTGCTTCACCACCGGGCGTTTTCGCCGTCCGGTGGATCGACACGCGGGGCCTGGTGCGGCCCTCGTCATCGAGCCTCCCATACGCCCTGTCCTCGCTGCTCCGTCGAGGGATGGTTGGGGGGCCGCTCCGACCCAGCGATCTCGCCACCAACACCGTCGGGGCTAGCCACAAAGCGCCCATGACCCGCCACAATGTCGTCGCGGGATCTTGGCGGCGGTGCTGCCGGTGCGCCCGTCGTCGCCAAGAAAAGGCAAGCGCCGTCTTCGTCCGGCGAATTTGCCGGTGACGCCGTCGCCCTCCTTGCGGAACCTCCTCATCCATCGCTAGGGTTCCCACCCCAGCGCCTCGGCCGGCGGCCCGGCCAGCGCGCCTCCGTCCACACCCCAGCGGCTCGGCCACAAACATCGGCCTTCGCTGTATGGTGGCGCCGTCGACCTCGCGAGCCCGGTCCGGGCTATCGGCGGAAGCCAGGGGGCCCTCCCGCCGCCGTCGGCGCATGCCCCCTGTCGGCGGCAGCGGTTTCACGCTTCGTTAAAGCGATTGCCATTTGTTAGTGTGTTTGGCCTAGTTGGTTCCCGGACAACTCGCTATGGGAGTGCACTAGGATGTAATGAACTTTTCGGCCTGCTTCTCTGGCCTTTCTCTTAATGAAAAACGGGTGAAGTCCCGGTTTCGAAAAAAAAAATATTGGCATTCAACTCCATGTTGAACTGATTTCAGTGGGCAGACTTTCAATCACCTTGCAAGCAGGCTGGATGCGAGTCAGCACGCGAATGCTAACATGACGATAGTGCTTGTTGGCAACACGTGTGATCTGTCTCAAAGGTGTGCAGTGAGCTATGAGGAAGGTGAGCAGTTTGCAAAGGAACATGGCCTTATCTTCATGGATGCATCTGAAAATACCACGCAAAATGTCGTGGAAGTGATGCTTGATTCTTGGTGAGTTGGTGTATCTATGTGCAGTTGAAATATTTTCCAAATTTCTCATGTTGCAAGAAACTTTAAATGCAGGCATTTGTTAAGACTGCTGGAGCAATCTACAAGAAAATCCAGGATGGTGTTTTTGATGTATCTAATGAGGTAAACTTTAATCTCAAACCACCTTACTTTAAGTACCATCTACAGAACTTATGTACATTCGTAACCAATGTATTATGGCCCAAAACCTTCGCTGAGTTAAAGCCAGATACTCATGTACCTCTATGTTCCATTTTGTACATTATGGGTTGCCTTATGATGTGCATAAGGCATTGCCACATATCACAAAGAAAGCTTATTCCCTTCTCATTAGAACCTTTATACACTGAAAGGATGGGGCGAGGATAGCCAAACTTGGAAACTGGAAAGCCCAATATCGACAGGCACAGTGCCTGTTTGTCCTTGTGATCTCATGAAACTTGCTGTTAAGTAAGACCTTAAGATCTTGCACTCTTCATATTATATAATGAATGCCAGAGAAGTAACTTGTTTTATGAAATGGCATAACTGGATAAACTTGTTAGTGTTCAAGGATTAGCAGAGAGCATTTTTTGGAAACTAGCAATTCCCTGATAGTGAAAATGCCATTCCCACCAGGAAACTTGTCCTGCTCTCCGAAATATTTTTCTTCCTTGTAATATGTATCGTGTTAGTGCCACATGAGTATGATCTCATACATCTTTTATCAAATTTGCAGTCTTACAGAATCAAAGTCGGATATGTAGTCCCTGGCCAATCTGGAGGTGCTGGTAGCTTATCTTCTCAATGTGGTGGCTGCTGGCTGCTGCGCCTGCAACTAATCTGTTAACGCTGTTACGTACAAATGCATATGTATAGTGTCACCTACCAGCTGTGTTGTCTTCATGTTGCTGAGCGAAAAATAGTTATTGCTCGAGGGTGCTTTGTTATTTGACGCACCAATGGCTTATGTCCCTGAACTACTACTCAGTTTATTTATGCCAGGGGTTTATACACTCGGTAAATCACTAAATTATTTATTGTTTTCCGTCATTGAGCACTTACAGATTCTGTCCGTTGCATCTGTATATCAACCTTGATCGTGGCAAGGATCAGCCCGCGATGACGTGGACATCATTTTTGTAATAATATAACACAAAACATAAATATTGTGGTGTTATTTGGTTCCGTTCCCGTTGCAACGCACATGCATGATCTTTACGTAGTATAAAACAAAGATAACTAATGCAAAATACATCAAGTGAAAGTAACAAACATCAACTATTATTACCTTATATTTGTTAATGTGTCGTACTATCAATTTACATTGTGGAATTCAGAAAAACGTGCTCTCGCATCAAGTGCTGAATTAAAAAAAAAATCGTGCTTAGAAATGCCGTCACAAAATTGATGGACCTAGATGATCTACTCTAAAATCTATACTCCCTCCGGCGCTGGATTGTTGTTGGCCACAAATTGCTGAATTAATATGTCACCACTGCCGTAGCTCCTTGATATTTGGAACTGTCAGGACTGGAGGGAGTATTTATGCTATGACCTTGGATGACGACGGCGTCGTCGACACCTCCTTGTCCCTGGACCGTCACACCCGGGGGCATCTGTGGAAGCAAGAGCAGCCAGACTGCTGAAGTCATCCACCAATCCTGAGCTTGGACCATCACACCTGGGGACAACTGTGGAAACGAGAGAAGCCAGACTACTCGAGTCATCCACCGATCCTGTACAACAATACACAGTTATTATTTTGTACAAATATAAACATATCATCAATGCAATGACAAAGGCCTTACCTCCATAGATCTCTGTGGGGACCTGCAGATCTTCCATATTTACACATTTGACTTTGGTCACCGAAGCTGGAACTGCAGTGTAAAGAAACGAACTTAAGCCCAAATAATACAAGAACTTATGCCTTTTAGAACATTCCCCAAAAAAAAAAAAAAAAAGCCTAGAACTGATCATTAATTGTAACATTATTTTTATTTTTTTTTATGAACTGATGATCTTCAATCTAGTATTTAGTCATTTTAACAAAAACACTATTCATAATCTAATCTCTGAAGCAACAAGGAAGCAATCCTTGACTGAACTGGAATTAGATGTATTTGCCAAGTAACTAATAAATGTTATTACGAATACTTACTATGCCATCCACAATTATCATACCAGCACGGTAAAAAAAGAAGAAAAAAGATGCCAGCCCTGTGTAACACATGTTAGAAAAGAGACTAACCAGTGGTGTGGCTTCCAAGATCTGTCATATGTGTCATCTTATGATGCTCTGATGAGCTGGCTAACTGCTGAGAGTCTCCTTCAAGAGCAGGGTCTGTATAGAGGTACAGAATTCTTCTCCCACGACCCCCCAAGACATGAAATGAATTACCCAACATCCCACAGAGATCAAATACCTTACAAGCACCATAGTGCTTACAAACCAGGGACCTGCGAAAGAGTTTCCGGTACTCTCCGGGAATTCTAGAAAGTGCGAGAGATCGACTTTCAGTTGATTCTAGCAGTTGTCTCATTTCACCCTCCAGCACTTTAAGATCAGCTACACAAGCCAAGGGCCTAGGGATATCAACCACTTCACCAAAGGCAAGTCTATTCCAGCCCCACACAAAATTCCCAGCACTTATAAGATCTGACGAGACCTGAGTTGGAGATGGAACGGCAATGACAATGTTGTAGCCGCGCTGGTTGAGTGTATGCAATGCCTTGGCAAAGTCCTTGTCACCAGATATAAGCATAATGGAAGATGGTGGGGGATTGTCCAGAGCAAAAGTAAACAACTCTACCAGTATAACCTTGTCCGCAGCTTCTTTTTCCCCTTCATGGGGTGTAGGATAAGCCTACCTGCCATGTCATTATCTATCTTAATTATCTTTATTTGCTTTATGTCAAGTGGTTTGGACTGCATCAAGGTTAAGCATGTTAGCTCCTTGGCAGCCAAGTTTAGTTCCACTTTTACCTTTATAGCTTTACACGGAATATGCTCGACGAGCTTACTTGTATCCCAAGTTGGTCATGATTATATAAAGCAATGAGAGGCCAAGGTGTTGTTGCCTTTGGCTGCCCAATTTCGTGTCTCAATTCCAACAATTGGTACCGAGCTTAGGGTTTTCATTGAGCCAATTTACCCCCCTTCCTATCCTATCCCACTCCAAGCCATGGCTACCTCGGCTGAGCGCAGAGCAGCCGGCCGCCGCCAAGACCGTCGGGGACGGCGACCTAGAGGACGGTGAGGGGAGTGACTCCAAGAACCGAAGCCAAGGCGATCGCTGGGCTGCCGCAGAAAGGTGCAAAGAATGGGCGGCGATCCAGCGGGCGCGGGAGGCGGCAAATGCGGAAGCAGAGGCGGCGGCGCTGACGGGCAGAAGCAGGGGCGGGCGGAGATCGCCGCAGAAGCCGGACGCCAAGGAAGAAGAGGAAGAGAAGGGCTCCCAGCGCGGGGAGAGTCCGAGGCGCCGGAGGTCGCAGCCCCTCGCAGGCTCGCCGCTGGCACGGCGGCGACGCCGCGAAGTCGCCGGCTACGCATGGTCGCTCTACCGCGATCGGGCAGCTGCACGGCATGGCCGATGCCGGACAAGACCAACTACCATGAGTGGTCGCAGACGATGAAGCTCCGGATGCGGCGCGCGACATGGGGGGAGGCGGTCGAGGGCGGACAGTGCAGTACCGCGGCGATCGGCGAGCCTTGGAGGTGATCGTGGGCGGCGGTGCCCAAGGAGATGGGGATTCCGCTCATCGAGAAGGCCACGGCGAAGGAGGCGTGGGACGCATCATGCGGCTGCGGGCGTCGGCGTGGGCGTGGTCCGCCGCTTCGGCGCTGCGGCGCCCCGCCGCGAGTGGGAAAACATCGGCGTCGAGCCGGGGGAGCAAGTCGAGGACTTTGCTATCCGCCTCTCAACCCCACATCAGCAACTCGTCATCCATGGCGATGAGGACATCGACGAGGAGCGCGTGGTGGACAAGTTCCTTCGCACGGTGCCGACGAAGCACGCAGCGCAGATCGTCGTCGCCATCGAGCAATTCCTCGACTTTGAGGTGCTCACGCTCGAGGAGGTGGTCGGAAGGCTCAAGGCGGTGGATGCGCGCGAGGAGCTAGCACCGACCGAGCCAATCACCGTCGGCGGCAAGCTCATGTACACGGAGGAGCAGTGGCGCGCGCGCTGGAAGAAGGAGAAGCGGGGAGCAGAAGATTCCAGCGGCTCCGGGTACAAGGGCCAGCGCGGCGGTGGGCGAGGCGGTGGCGGCGGTCGAGGCCGTGGTGGAGGACGAGGAAGAGGCCGTGGTGGCGGTCGCGGGCGGTGGGCGAGGCGACGGGATCCACGCCGGTGACGACTACGGGCCAATTCATGCCTCAATTGTGGCGGGAGGGTCACTGGGCAAGAGATTGCCCCCAACCACGCCGAGCGGAACGGTGACCGCGGCGGGCGTGAAGGCAAGGGCGGCGGCCGCGGTGGGAACTAAGGTGGCCAGCGCCGTGGTGGCCGAGGGAGGTGGCGGCGCGCCATGGAGGCCGTGGCGCCGACGCCGAAAAGTGCGAGGAGGAAGACGGAGCCCTGTTCCTGGCGCATGGGTTCATCGACCTCGACGAGTCCACACCGGCATACATGTACGCCGCCCAAGAAGTGAACCTGGAGGAGCCACGGGCTCGCGCCTTCCTCGACGTCGAAGGCGATGAAGAGAAGGCGGATGGCTGGTACCTCGACTCGGGCGCGACACATCACATGACTGGGCGGCGTGAGCTCTTCGCCGACCTGAACACGGACGTGCGAGGCACAGTCCGGTTCGGGGACTCGTCCAAGGTGGAGATCAAGGGCGTCGGCTCGATCGTCTTCGAAGGCAAGACTGGTGAGCATCGGGTGTTGCAGGGTGTCTACTACATCCCGGCTACGAAGAATTCCATCATGAGTCTCGGTCGGCTCGACGAGGCTGGCTCCAAGGTGGAGATTGAAGACGGCGTCTTTGCGCATTCGGGATCGCGCCCGGCCGCCTGCTTCGCCAAGGTGAAGAGGGGAGCCAACCACCGTATGTGCTTCATCTTCGAGGCGGCTCGGCCACTGCGCCTCGCGTCACGTAAGGGCGACATCGCGTGGCGATGGCACGAGGATGGCACATCTACGCCGGCAGCCCACGGCTTGGGGAAGGAGGAGATGGCGCATGGAGTCCGGTGATTGATCATGTCGGCAGGTGTGTGACTTTGTGTCACCACCAAGCCGAGGAGGCGCCCGTTCGGCCAGCCAGAGTACCGCGCCAAGCGGCCGCTCGAGGCTGGTGCACGGTGATCTCCCGGGCAGTGACGCCCGGAACGCCGGGGAGGCAACCGCTACTTCTCGCTACTCGTCGGAGCGACGCCCGCTTCATGTGGGCGGTGCTCCTGCCGACCAAGGGCCGCAAATAAGTGAGGCGGTCAAGCGCGTCAGGCTGGCTGCGAAGCGAAGAGTGGCAAAAAGATCAAGGTGCTCCGCACCGATAATGGCGGGCAAGTTCACCGTCGCCGAGTGCGCCACGTCTTGCAAGCAGAGCAAGGTATCAAGAGGCACTTTAGTGCCCCTCACTCACCCCAGCAGAATGGCGTCGTTGAGCGCAGGAATCAATGCTGTGGTGGCCATGGCGCGGGCTTTGCCGGGCAGCGCCATCCGCCAGCTCGTTTTCGGGGAGGCCGTGATGACGGCGGTTCACATCTTGAACCGTCGCCAACGCGTGCAAGGTTGAAGGGGATCACGCCCTATGAAGCCCGGCACGGGCGCCACCGACGCCGGGCATTCAAGGTGTTCGGTGCGCCGCATACGCCAAAGCGGCTCAACCAATTGCGCAAGCTTGATGACCGCGCGGGCGATGCCGGGGCGTGTTCATCGGGTATGCGAAGGAGCAAAGGCCTACTGTGGTGTTCGATCCCCGTGAGCGGGCGCGGGGATCAGCCGGGACGCCGTCTTTGATGAAGGACGCGTCGGGACTGGGCCTCGCCCGGAATCGGGCCATCGGCGGATAGCGGCGACTTCACGGTCGAAAGCACGTCCGGTCGGAGGTGGTGAGCGAGCCCGTCACACCGCCATCGCCTCCGCCCCGGCCGCCACGAACATCAGCGCCAAGCGATCCGGCGCCGCGGAGGAGGCAGAGGACTCTACATCAACCCGTCCTCGAGCCGCCTCTGCGCTCCTCAGTGGGGCGTTCACGACATCGCCGCCCGCCGTCCGGTCCCAGGTTGAGCACGCCCACGCCCGGTGGGCGACGACGAAGCGGCGGACGCCTACTACGACGCCCGAACCGCCGTCGATACAGGACCGTCACCAACATCCTCGGTGAACAGCCCACTCCGCCGCCCGGCATCGTCTATTCGCGGAGCTGCGACGCACTCCGCGAACCGACTTCTCACGTCGAGGCCAAGAAGGATCCTGCCTGGGCGCAGCCGATGGAGGAGGAGCTGCGATCGGTGGAGCGGAGCGGGACTTGGGAGCTCGTGAAGCCCCGCGCCGGCCATCGTCCGATCACCCTGAAATGGGTGTTCAAGCTGAAGAAGGACGAGCACGGCAACACCATCAAGCACAAGGCCAGGCTCGTCGCGCGGTTTCGTCCCGGCAAGAAGGCGTGGACTATGACGATGCCTATGCCCCTGTTGCCCGCATGGAGTCTGTCCGAGTTCTGGCGGCTCGGGCGGGCGCAGAGAGGGGCGGCCCGATCCATCATATGGACGTCAAGTCCGCGTTCTGAATGGGGGACCTCAAGGAGGAGGTGTCGTGCATCGCCCGCCGGGTTTCACCGTCGCCGGCAAGAAGACGAGTGTACCGCCTGCACAAAGCTCAGTATGGCTGCGGCGGCGCCAAGAGCGTGGAACGCGAAGCTTGACTCAACACCGAAGAAGAAGGGTTTCGAGGCAGAGTAATCATGAAGCCGCTATCTATCGTCGTGGCTCCGGCAGCCTCCCCGCCGCTCGTCGGAGTCTATGTGGATGATTTGATCATCACAGGGGAGCTAAGGAACAGAGGATGTTGAGGACTTCAAGGCCGAGATGAAGGCAACGTTCGAGATGAGTGACCTCGGACTCTCGAAGTTTCTACTTGGGTGTCGAGGTTCAGCAGAATGCCAATGGCATCACTCTCCGGACTGCACACACTATGCCAAGAGAATTCTGGAGCTTGGTGGAATGGTGGACGCAATCCTGCAGCCCACTCCTATGGAAGAGAGGCTGAAGTTGAGCAAAGCAGCAGCACGGCCAAGGATGTCGACCCAACTCAAGACAAAGGTACCTGGTTGGGAGCGTGAGGTACTTGGTCCACACACGGCCCGATCCGGGCGTTTGCGGTCGGGTTTGTGAGCAGATTTACGGAGAGGCCTACCATGGAGCATCGCCAGGCGTGGAAGCGCATCCTCCGGTATGTGGCGAGGCAGCACGGACTTCGGCCCGCACTTCACCAAGGCATCGGTGAAGCCCGGTTCATTGGCTACTTGTGATTCAGATTTGGCTGGAGATATTGATTCAAGCAAGAGCACTACAGGTCGTCTATTCTTCCTTGGCCTTGATGCTGGTCATTTGGCAGTCCATCAAGCAAAGAGTGGTTGCCTTGTCAAGGCGTGAGGCGAGTATGTTGCCATGACTACTTGCTGCAACACAGGCTCTATGGTTGTCCGAGGCTACTTGGCCGAAGTTCTTGGGTAGAAAGGTGGAGGTTGTAGAGCCGAGAGTTGACAACAAGTCTGCAATTGCACTTGCCAAGAACCCCTGTTTTCCATGACAGAGCAAGCATATCGAGAATCAAGCAACATTTCATCGGGGATTGTGTCGAAGAAGGCAAAGCATCAAGATCGAAGTTCATCCCAACGGTGATCGGTTGGCGGACATCGACTAAGGCTTTGGGCAAGGCTAAGTTTGAGGAGATGAGAAGGAGGATTGGTCTCAAGAAGATCAACAAGACCAGCTGCAGCTAGGCTTAGGGGGGAGAAGCGTAGGATAAGCCTACCGCCATGTCATTATCTATCTTAATTATCTTTATTTGCTTTATGTCAAGTGGTTTGGACTGCATCAAGGTTAAGCATGTTAGCTCCTTGGCAGCCAAGTTTAGTTCCACTTTTACCTTTATAGCTTTACACGGAATATGCTCTCTCCGAGCTTACTTGTATCCCAAGTTGGTCATGATTATATAAAGCAATGAGAGGCCAAGGTGTTGTTGCCTTTGGCTGCCCAATTTCTGTGTCTCAATTCCAACATGGGGAACATCAACAACATTGACTTCAGTATTTCTCAATTCCTCCCCGATTTTGACTGGATAAACATCAAAATCTCCAAAAGCAAAAATTTTCTCACAAGTACCACTCGAGAACATGGTGCATGCCCAAAGCCTTCAGAATATTGCAAGAAATATGTTTTGGCGGAGCATCATTTGGAACAGGACAGTTCTCAATGTCCCAAAAGATTCCAATAGGACCCAAAGCATGTCCTTCAAGAGAAGGGTCTGTATAGAGGTACAAAATTCTTTGCCCAGGACCCCCCAAGACATGAAATGAGTTGCCTAACATCTCACAGAGCTCAAACACCTTACTAGCACCATAGTGCTTACAGATCAGGGGTTTGCCAAAGAGTTTCTGGTACTCCCCAGGAATTTTAAGTAGTGCGAGGGATCGACTTTCAGTTGATTCCAGCAGTTGTTTCATTTCACCCTCCAGCACTTTAAGATCAGCTACACAAGCCAAGGGCCTAGGGATATCAACCACTACACCAAAGGCAATCCTATGCCAGTCCAACACAAAATTCCCAGCTCTTATAAGTTCTGATGAGACCTGAGCTTGAGACGGAATGGCAATCACAATCTTGTATCTGCGCTGGTTGAGTGTATGCAATGCCTTAGCAAATTCCTCATCACCAGATATGAGCATAATGGATGATGGTGGTGGGTTGTCAAGAGCAAAGGTGAACATCCTGACCAGTATAGCCATATCAGCAGCCTCTTTTTTCCCTTCATGGGGAACATCAACAACCTCGACTCCGGTACTTCTCAATGCCTCCCTGGTTTTGAATGGATAAGAATCAAAATCTCCAACAGCAGAAAATTTTTTCACATCACCACCCAGGACATGGAGCATGCCCAAAGCCTTCAGAATATTGCAAGAAATATCTTTTGTCGGAGCATCATTTGGAACAGGACAGTTCTGAATGTCCCAAAAGATTGCAACAGGACCCATAGCATCATTGGATTGGCCATTGTCTTCTGAATAATCTAGTTTTGATCTGATCATCCTCCTCTTGGGACCCAAGTCTGACAAAGAGGTCACTGCATTATCTTCAGACGACATCATGTTACCTGAATATACCAAAATAATGATAACAGGTTCAGTGCATGAAACAAATAAACGCATGCAGTACTAAAACTATGTCATGAATAACAACATCAGCTGCATCAATTTAGTTTAAGTTGTCTACGTCCTATAAGTTACTTATATGGGATAAAACCGCAGAAATATAGAAGTTATTTCTTGAACTTCTGTATTCATTTCCCCAAAAAAAAATATCAGTGTACTTTTCAAAGAGATACTCAAAAAATAAGCTAACAATCTACACCCCTAATCAGGAACAGAATACATAATATATCATACCATCAGCTCCTTATCCCAGAGATAATAGCCAAGTTTAATGTAATCCATAGCATTTACAAGGAAACATTCTTTATTTGATTTATATGCTCAAATATATTACTCCACAACCAAGTGTAGCATAATGTAAAATCCATGGCACTTACATGAAAACGTACTTTATTTATATACTCAAATATATTACTCCACAACCAATTGTGAAGTATATTGTGCGGTGCTCATCCTAAAATGCAATAACCTCATACAATCCAATTGTGCTAACAAATAACAGTTCACAGATACAGTTAACATACAAACAAATGAACATTACGCATATAAAACAAGAAATTTCAGATCAATTGTATATGTTCGCAATGTTAACAAATAATCATGCATGGCCTGGCCAGAGATGGGCGGTACACAATGTAGTTCACAAGCATCTCGCGTCCATTGATCATGCACGAGCCCGCTCCACGAGCCAACAGGGCTAATGGACCTATACGATTGATCTGCTATTTGTATCCTACTAGGGCCTAATGGACACTAACCAGCAATTAGCCCGGAACTAGCCCACCGGTTATCTCACCTCTCGTCGTTGAGGGCGGACTGCTAGAGCTTCTTCGGGGAGGAGTATTCATCAGAGCTCGAGTAGGTGGGGATGCTGGCGGAGTACTGCTTCCGCGGCGGCGGCGTCGTTTAGGCGAAGGAGTTCCCCGCGTGCGGATCGGTGTCGGGGAAGGAGTTCGCTCACCACCAGGTGGTGGAGGCGGCGGCGGCGGCGCCAACTCCCCACTCGCACTCGCACGCGGAGACGGCAGCGGCTGCGCCAACTCCCCACTAGAACTCGCACGCGGAGACGGCGGCGGCGGCGCCAACTCCCGACTCGCACCCGCACGCGGAGACGGCAGCGCCATAGGTGTGGCTGGTATGTGAAGGGGCGGCAATGAGGGTAGGGAGAAAGAGCTCGACGGCGACGAAGAGGAACTCGACGGCGATGAAGAGGAGGGGGGTGGCGCGGCGAGGAGGAGACACCGGAAGTTTGGTGGGGAAGTATCGTGCGGCGAGATGTATTTTAGTTTGGGCTGTGTTTGGGCCCTTTGAACTCCAAAACAGGATCGCGCCTTCGTGTTTTGTCTGTGGACTTTGTTGTGCCCATGCCTGATAGCGGGGGTACGCAGCGTTTTCGATATTCAAACCAGAGGTCATTTATCTGGCCATTTCTATTTTCTAAGGGCCTATTGTCACACCCCAAAAATCATTTTAGAATGTGACATAGAAAACACTGAATAAAACAAGTGCTTTAATATTTTTTCTGATTAACTAAACTTTACTTAGTTTGTTACTAAAATTTTGAAATAAAAATGGCTTTATAAAAAAAAAATTTAATTAATTTCCCTACGTGTGTTGCACTCATGCTGTGTGCACAATTTTATATGAGTGAAAAATGAATCAAAAATTTTGATTAATCCCCGCATAGGTTCTCTTCTATTTAAAATGAAGCTTCCAATTTCTATTTAAAAAAATGAGTTTAAGTTTGATTTATAAATTAGTTGAAAAGTGATTATTTTCAAAATAGTTATTCAAAAATATTTTCAAAATGTTTGAATTTGAAAATGGCATTCGCAAATTGGAAGTATTTCAAAAGAGTAAAATGCACCCAGCATCTGGGTCCCCAAACTAAAAGCACGACTATCCAAGTCCGGAAGTCCCTGAACTACTGTCGTCGTGCACCAATGATCCAATACTTGCCAAGTCAGCACTGGCATCCAACGTGGCGGTCGGCGGTCGCCACGGTGGCAGCTGGATGATGTGACCATGCTATCTTCTCAAAAGAACCCCTACAAACGTTCCCTTCCTCACTCCCCAGTCTAGGCAAACGCCCGCGAGATACCGACGTCCAGGAAGAGCGGCTTCACTCTCTCGCCCAACCAAGGCGCTGGCCACGGCGGTGCTCGCCGATGGGGCCGCGGGCTGGGTCCCGCAGCGGGATGAGCCTCTCGTCGTCATCGTGCTCCTCCTCACAGAAGGGGATCCGGAGGGATAGCGACTGGCCGACTGCAGCACGGCGGTGCCGCACATGGCTAGAACACGACTCGCGGGGCGCCGAGCTCAGCCGTCATCGGCTGCGTCCAGCTGCTGAAGAAGTCGGAGAGCACGGTGACCAAGCGGTACGGGGCGTCCACGCGGGCTCGGTCCAAAGAGCGGGGCAGGACGCGGAGGCCCGCGAAGGCAACCATGAGTGCTGGGGATAGGAGCGGCGCGAGCGCGGTGGCTAGCGTGGCGACGTCGCTCAGGCAGAGGTCGCGTCCCGCGGCCGGTGAGGTCGAGGAGCCGAGCGCGAGCGCGAGCACGTGGCGCAGCACACGTATGCGAGAAGGGGCTGGTGTTAAGAGGACAACACGTAACTGCGGGCCGCCGCGGACGCCGCAAGCGTAACACGGCGGAAAACTGGCCGCCGCGCATGCCCTCGTTCGAGGAAGCGGCGCAAGCGGACGCCGGACGAGCTGTCCGCAGCCGCGCCGTTTGCATGTATAGTCCCGCTGTTCCTGTGCGCGACCGTGGAAACCACCGATGGTGGCGGTCGACCCTCTCAGCGAGCTGTGCGCCGCCGTAGCGGGGCATGGTATGTGGGTGCTCGTGCACGCGGCCTACGCCGGCACGGCGTGCGCTCTCATGTGCCCGGAGTTCCGCCACGCCGTCGCGGGCGCGGAGGCCTCGGACTCGTTCAGCATCACGAACCTGCAAAACTGGCTCCACGACGTTGGTGGCTCGGTGGCGGACTTCAAGGCGCTGAAGCTATGGCTCGTGCTCCATTTCCACGGCGTGGAGGGCCTGCGCGCGCGCGGCCTAGTGTGCGCCGTGCACATGGCCGCCGTGCTCGAGAAGATGGAGGACCTCTTCGCCGATTCCTCGGCGTCCTGATCCCCAAGGAAGGCGTCTACGCCGGCGCGCTCACTGAGAAGATGGAGGACCTCGTGTCGTCACTGTTCTTGCCCCTCGCGAAAGGCCGGCGCAAGAGGTCAAGGAGGGGGCCGTAGAGGAGACCGCCGTGCCGTTCCCATCGTTGTCTTGGTCACCGAGTCTGAGACTCTGAGTCGCGACACTGCACATGAGTACGTACGTGTGCACTCTGTCGTGTACGTAACTACGTATGTATGCATGTGTGAGTGCATGGCGGCGGACCTCACGGACCCCGCAGCTGTCGGGCCGCCGCAGCCGCCGCGCGGGCGCGCGAGCAAGCGCCGCCACCACCGCTGCAGGCTTGCGTTCGAGGCGCCGTGGCCACTCGGACGAGCAGCAGCAGCCAGGACTCGAGTGTTGGCAAGAGCGCGCCGTCGACGACGCGTACGACAGCCAGGGCTACCATGCACGGGCTACGCCGCGACGGTGCCTGCCTGTCCCGCCCCAACGCGCCGAGAAGGATGGAAAGAGAGGAGGGACTTGGGACAAAGAAAGAGAACATTGCAGGGTTTTTTTTTTAGAAGATAGCATGACCACCTCGTCCAGTTGTCACCGTGGCACCGCCACGTCAGATGCTAGCGCTGGCGTGGCATGTTTTGGAGCATTGGTGCACGATGGCAAAAGTTTAAAAAGTGTAAGAACGTTGGATGCATTTTTCTCATTTCAAAACTTGTCTTTTCATTTTCAGCCCAAATCTTCCTTTCCCTTCCTTTTTCTTCTCTTTTCATTTTCAGCCCGCCATCTTTTTCCCATCGAGCCAAGCCTAACTCCCTCATCCGCGTGGGCCTTGGCCCAATGGCGGATCGCACCGCCTGCCCACCCTGCCTCCTGTCTCTGCTGCATGGGCGCTACCCCTCTCTCACTGCCAGCCGGCCGCACCAGTCGGGTTCATCCCCAACCTCCGGCTTCCCGCTTCCCCATTGTGGACGACCAGGGAGGAGCAGCTCCTCTCAGCCGTCTGTCTTCTGATTAACGGCCCAGATCTTCCCTTGATCGAGGTCAACGAAGTCAAGGTAAAATGCCAGTCAGCTTTGCTCCATCCAATCATAGTTTGCCACGTGTATGCCAACGCCAGCTCAGCGTAGTCCTCGGATCTGGTCAACATTTTCACAGTCTAGCCCCTATTATGGGCTGCTCATGTACTGGCTGATTTTAGCTGAACGTAAACCAGCCAGTCCATCAGGTTCTGCCGAAACCAGCTCAGATTCTACCAACCGATCGCGAAATCAAGTGACTGTTCACTAAGTCTTCTGTATCTTCGATGCTAGCCCGGTAGCACCTAGAAGCTACAGTTAATCCTGTTTTAGCCTTGGACATCGATGTCTTCCATTAAAATGATGTTGTATATGTTTTCTAAATGTTCTAATAAATAGTTTTTTCATATGAAATGTTCATAAAATAATTTTATATACTTCCTCCGTTATAAATTATAAGTCGTTTCAACTTTTTTATCTAGAAAGTCAAAACCGACTTAAAAATAGAATGGTGGGAGCATTTTTTTAGTAATAATATTTGTGAAAATGTATTAAATGTTTACAAAACTAGTTAACATGCACGTGCTTAGAAGATATTTGTCCTTTTTTTGTCATTTTCTAGCTTGCTTTGTGTTATCATCTTATCCTAGTATTTTAATGTTTTTTGAAACCGATATTTTTGGTGTATTTGTATTCATTTTTTAACTTATATAATTTTGATTCCTTTGTTAAATTCTATACTGTAACGCTTGTATGAAACATGGTGTTTTTTGTAAAGTTATTATTAGACAGACCAATGGTGTTTTTCGTCCTTATTAATGACTTTTTTCAGTTTTACTGTCCTTGCTGTTTTCCTTTGTTTTTTGTGAGCAACTTTATATGCTAGTGGCCACCGCACGTGTCTATGATTACTGCAGCTCACATACATAGACATGTGATTATTAGAAAAATAATACTCCCTCCGTTCCAAATTATAAGTCGTTTAGACTTTTTTGGTACATACATGTTGCCATGTATCTAGACATGGAACGGAGGGAGTAGCATGTAATTTGATATAAATAGGTACAAAGTATATGTTGAGTTAAACAATTTATTACGTAAATAATTTAGATAATTAGGATTCAAGGTCCTTTTTTTTTGAAAACAAGTTATTTTCATTGTTATACATACGTGTATACTAGAAAGGCACGCGGCGTTGCCGCTTAGGGCCTGTATTCCATCGTCGCAGTATCATAGTTGTTATGGACTTTGTTTCATACGTAGAGTAATAGTAATTGTTTACAGGTAGGTATATACTTTTTTTAAGCAATATAGGTAAGACAAATCCGTCGGTTTTTTATTATCACATAGTTGTCATGGTAACGTATTTTGAATAACTATATTGTTTAAGCAAAATATTATCTTAGGTATTTATCTTAGGTATCGAAAAGGAATTTTTTTTTTTTTGCTATATTTGTTGTAAGGAAAGAAATGTTCAAACTATTTTTTAAGAGAGAGGAGAATCTTATGAGTAAATAGGAGTTTATTTTTTAAATAATAAATAGTTTATTTTATATGTGGTGTAGGTATGGTACGATTAAAATTTAGTAGCAATCTAAATTGACTCTATTAATTATTTTTAGGAAACCGTGGACAAATCTATATTTATATTTATAGCAATAAAATTATAATAAAACATGTTTATATTGTAGTGGTAGTTGTATGGAGTTCAACAAACTTGGTTTGGCATTTTTCTGATTTTTATTTGATTTGTTATGATTTTTACAATATTTGAGCCGATTTAGACAAATACTAAATTCAGGAAAATAGAAAATGACTTCGGGCCAAATTCGGCCCACCAATGGCCATTTTCGGCCACAAAAGGGCCCAACCGAGGGGGAGTCCGGCCCATAAAGAAGGCCCAGACCATAGGGGAGGCCCGGCTGGACCGCGGGTCGATTTTGAAAAAAGTCGAGGGCTTTTTCACAATATTTTTGTGAAAGGGAATAGGGACGGCGGGTTCTATTATAAAAAGATCGAGGGTTTTTTTTGCAAAACGACCGGGTTTGGCTAGATCTAGGCCGTCCGACCGCCCCATCGGACGGCCGAAAACGGCCCGCAACGTGGCCACGCTCCCTGGGCCGCTTTTGTTCCAGCTTCATATATAGAGACTAGGCAATAGCCCGCGCGTTGCCGCGGGTGGTAGTGATTGGTGTAGTATATGGTTTTGTTGTAAGGAATTGTTGTTTGTAATACTGTAAGGATGTATAGGAAGACTTTTGGTTAAGTATATATTCTATAAGTTTGTGAAGAAGTAAGGGTATACTTGATTGTAGTATGATATTATTTTAATTTGAGATGAAGATCGAAATTAGGAAATGATAAATTTTTGGAGGAAATTATTTCTTTATGATGAGGTGTTGCATTTGAAAAGTAAATCTAAAAAAGAAAGGAGGCGAGGAAAAGGAATAAGAAAAAAAAAAATTTAAACAGGAGTGTTTGCGATTTAGGGTGAAAAGAAAGAATTAACTATAGTATGATGTTGTTTTAATTTAAGAGGATGATTAAAATTGTGCAATGGTAATTTTTGGGTTTGTTTTTAGAAAAATTAGTTTTTTATGGTGAGCTTTTGCATTTTGAAAGTAATTTTAAGAAGGAAGGAAGCGAGGGAAAGAAATAAGTGGAAGAAAAAATATGAGTATTTGCTATTTGTTATTTAGGATGAAAGGTGTAGGTAAAAAGAAAAGGGAGGGGAAAATCTGAAAAAAAAATAGAGATGGGAGGGGAGAAATCTGCAAAAAAAAAAAGAGAAAGTGCACTGTTCATAACACTGTTCCTGGAACAGTGCTAGGTGAGGGGGGAGGAGCACTGTCGCGGGAACAGTGAAGAAAAAAAATATGAGTATTTGCTATTTGTTATTTAGGATGAAAGGTGTAGGTAAAAAGAAAAGGGAGGGGAAAATCTGAAAAAAAAAAAATAGAGATGGGAGGGGAGAAATCTGCAAAAAAAAAAAAAGAGAAAGTGCACTGTTCATAACCACTGTTCCTGGAACAGTGCTATGTGAGGGGGAGGAGCACTGTCGCGGGAACAGTGAATCTGTGAGGGGGTACTGTTCGTCTACAGTGGTCTGAGTGTGGGGAGATGGTATACGGGATTAGGAGTATAGGTAGATATGACAAAATTAGCAGAAATAAATTATAACATGAATATGCAAGATTCTAATAAGACGTAAATGTAATCAAACATGAAAATAAATAAATACATTTAACATACCTTTTGTCTGGCTGCCTGCTCCCCGCCTTTATGCATGCCGCGCTGGTAACCCAGGAGAAAAGTAAAAAAGAGAGAACGGTGGAGGAGACTCTGACTGACCAGACCAGCAGTGGATCCAGCACATCCAAGGTGCGCTATCTGCTGGCATGATTGGAGACTAGTATTCTTGTTCATTGCGCTATCTGCTGGCATGATTGGAGACTGGTAATCTTGTTCATTGAAACTTGTTTGCCGCAGTGCAGCTGCAACCAGGTGTCCTGTATAAGCACGTTTGGCGCCTCTCAAGTCTCAAGCATAGGCCAATATTCAGCTAAGTGAATGTATGACGCTCTGTTCCAAGGTGCATCACATTTTGGTCTTCTGAGCGTATTTGAAAATCTTGGGCACTTGTAAAATGTTGTTTCTTCCTATGGTTGCTAGCTCACAATCGATATTGGACAGCAGAACATTTAGCACGCAGAGGTATCCTGCATCCCTGAAGTCTGCCTTTTGTGTGACCAAGAGCAAGAGACCACCCAGCTAGTTCAAAACAGCACGAAAAATAAACTACCAGTTCAAAACAGTAGGTAAAATTAAATAAGTTAAATAAGTTACCAGTTTGTCTCACCTGCACATGCATTGGTGTCATTCCTTTGAAAAGGGTTTATGACCTGATTCATCCATCCATTCAGATACATGCTCTCCCTAGTGACATCCTCCAAAAAGGGTTTGCTATCAATTCAATGTGCTAAATGTTTCATACAACGGATTTAGGATCCATAGGCCTTCCTTTTCTAACAAAATCAGACCAGACAGTTCTGCAGTAAATTTCCAACATTTGAACCTCACCTGACTTTCCCTTCCATTATTGCTACTTCTCTTCAAGCTTATTCAGAGCATCACATGTAATTTACAATGATATATAAGAATAAAGTTATGAGGTGAGACAAATAATTATGATGCCATATCCGAAATAATAATGCAAATAATGTGCAATACTAAAGAACCAAGTTGGGATTCTAAATATATATTGGAATCACGAGTTCATGGCCTGCAATGCCCACTGGTTGATGAAGGCAGCCAGCTAAGCCTACCTCCACCACATTATGAGCTTCCACCACGGCACCACCTCGGCATTATGGTGGACAGAGAGCTCGGAGTCCAGCAGCGACAGAAGGTTGGGTGCATGCCAAATCTGCAGACAATTAAATTACAGTGCAAATGATCTTAGACAAACAGTGGCAATGGAAATCTTAAAGAACAGTTTAATTGTGCCTTCCAAACCACGACTATGGAAACTTTACAGGCGCAAGAACAATGAACTTTGAGACAAAGATAGTGATCGATGTACCCTGTCTCTTGGATTCAATTGAAATATTTGTTGTGTCCTCGAGTTCCAGTAAGAAAATGATTCATTTAAATGAATGATTCAATCGATACATTTGTGTCAGGAGCCGCAGGAAGTCACCGGTCGGGGGCCACTGTTCAGGGTCGGGCAAAGGAAGACGGAAGCGTCAAGCGCCGTGAGTAGAATAAAGCGTGAGTTCTCGTTAGGACTTAACGGCATGTGTGATGAGGACGGTGTTGCGGCCGTGGGCATATAACGCCCGAGGCGATGGCCTCTCGTATCGATTTCGAAACAGAATTCTTCCCCTGTCAAGTGATCGACCTCATCGGCTTCGTCTATTCCCCACTCCCATGCTTGCTCTTCCCAACCTAGACTCCAATCTCCGTTATCATCGCGGATTCCTCTCGGAACCATGACAATTGGTATCAAAGCTCGGTTGATTGCCTTGATCGCGTTCGTAATCCCCCGTCGGCCGAGTTGTCGATTGATGCCTGCGGCGTCGGTAAGGCGATTCGTAGGTCCGAGCCGAGGTTGAACGAGTCGGCAATCGGTCGAGTTGATCGCGGGTAGGAGCAGTTCTGGCGCCGAAGCGAGGTCCCTCAAAACTCCAGCAGGACATGGCCAAGTCATTTGGACGAGCACTCGACGCAGATTCGAGTTGATGATGAAGCAGTTCAAGGGATTTCAGACGATATGCGTAGTACTTTGATTCGGTGAACGCCCTCGGAAACCGGCAGAGTGCGGACAACGCGTTCGAGGAATTGCGCGTGACGGCTGAAGGCGCGTCGACGCCGGGGGGCGGTGACCAAGCGGGTGGAGCTCGCGACGTCGCGCATGGATGCGTTGGAGGAGCGGCTGACGACCGCCCCGGCGGCTACCCGTGTTCAACCCCCACGAGTGTTGAGGACCATGGACCTCAACACGGCTCCCGGGTCGTCCACGTGCTCACCTGCGTTGGACGGGGAGCGGGCCAAGGGCCACGGCGAGCACTGCGGCGGGATCCTGGGATCCCGGCCGCAGGACCTCCACAAGGGTACAAACTCCCCTCCCAAACACTTTCCCCCTTTCAATGATTCCGAGCATTCGAATTTTCGTCCTCCGTTTCCTAAATTGGAGTTTCCGAAGTTTGATGGTGAGTCTCCTCGTGTTTGGCGGGATGAATGCGAGATGTTCTTCGAGGTGTACGCGGTGAGCCCGGCTCTGAAGACTCGTTTCGCAGCATTGAATTTCCACGGAGTTGCTGCAGCGTGGTTGCAAACTGTTCAGAGGAAGGGACGCATCAATGATTGGAATCAGCTCTGTGAATTGGTGATGGCACGATTCGATAGGGATCCGTATCAGATTCTGCTGAAAAGGATGGATGCACTGAAACAGACGACATCAGTCGATGACTATCAGAAAGAGTTCGAGAAGTTAGCTCAGAGCATTCTGTTATACAATCCCAACTATGATGACACTTACTTTGTGACTCGGTTCGTTGCTGGGCTCAGGAAGGACATTCGGTCTATGATCTCTCTGCATAGACCAAGGGATGTAGATACTGCAAGTGCACTAGCGCTGATTTAGGAAGAAGAATTGAGCCAAGGCAAGCAAAAGTCTAGCAGCAAGGAGTTTGTCAAAGGTACTTTCAAGAGCCAAGCTGAGAAGTCTAAGTGGGCTGATGCTGACAAGCAAAAAGTGGACACCAATGTGAGACAGGGCGAAGACAAACTGGCTGCTCTGAAAGAATCCAGGAGAAAACTAGGATTGTGTTTCAAATGTGGAGCAAAGTGGAGCCGCAATCACAAGTGTCAAGATCATGTGCCCTTGCATGTTCTGGAAAAGTCCTTGATGCTCTGGAGGTGATAGAAGAGGATGAGAGTGATCAGCCTCAAGACATGGTGATGGCTGTGTCGACAACACGATCTAGTGTTGACCCTGTGCAGAGAAAAACTATGAGACTTTGTGGATCCATTGGGAAGCTGTCTGTATTAATTCTGGTGGATTCAGGGAGTGTGGGAACTTTCATCAGTGAGAAGTTAGCAGCTCAACTTAAGCTTAATACAGTCTCTTGTCATCCTGTACGGTTGATGGCTGCTGATGGAAGCCCCATGATGTGTGATAAACAGATTCAGAATCTGCAATGGAATGTGCAGGGTCATACATTTGTGTCATCGGCAGGAGTCCTTCCTATCAAGTGTTTTGACATGATCTTGGGGGAGGATTGGCTTGAGAAGCATAGCCCAATGTGGGTTCACTGGAGTAAGAAGATTATGAGGTTTACTCTGGGTGGAAGGAGGATCACTTTGCATGGGTTATCTAACACTGTCAATCAGTGTGCCACTGTGGATAGTCATGGCCTGAAAGGACTGTTGAAAAGGCAGGCTGTCACTCATTGTGTACAGTTCAGGATGTTGGTTACCCCTGAAAATGATAGTACAGCTGGTTCAGTTCATACCCTGTCAGCTTCTCCTCAACTTCCAGCCATTGAGCAATTGCTGGAACAGTATGCAGATATTTTTCAAGCTCCAACTGCTCTACCACCTCAGAGACCATTTGATCATAGCATCCCATTGATCCCTGGCGCTCAACCAGTTAATGTCAGAGCCTATAGATACTCACCTGCTCAAAAAGATGAGATAGAGAAGCAGCTAAGAGAAATGCTGAGCAGTGGGATCATCAAACCTAGCTCTAGCCCTTATGCTTCCCCAGTGTTGCTAGTAAGGAAAAAAGATGCTTCATGGAGGCTTTGTGTGGACTATAGGCATTTGAATGCTCAAACAGTAAAGAATAAGCATCCCATACCTATAGTAGATGAATTAATTGATGAATTAGCTGGGTCCCAGTGGTTTTCTAAGTTGGATTTTCGGGCTGGGTACCATCAACTTTGCATTCATCCAGAAGATACTCATAAAACTGCCTTCAGGACTCATAATGGTTTGTATGAGTTTCTTGTGATGCCATTTGGCCTCACCAATGCCCCAGCCTCATTTCAAGGAATTATGAATCTCATATTTGCTCATCTTCTGAGAAAAGGAGTGCTTGTCTTTATGGATGACATTCTCATTTATTCTGCTACCTTAGAAGAGCATTTAGACCTGTTACAGCAGGTTTTTGAAATCATCAAGGCTAACAGTTTCTTCTTAAAGATGTCTAAGTGCTTGTTTGCTCAGCAAGAGGTGGAGTATTTGGGGCATTGTATTTCAGGGAATGGAGTGGCTACAAAACCTTCTAAGATAGTGGTTGTGCAGCAGTGGCCAAAACCAAAATCCTTGAAGGAGTTGAGAGGGTTTTTGGGTCTCACTGGGTACTACAGAAAGTTCATCAAGAATTATGGCCTAATTAGTAGACCACTTTCTGATTTGCTCAAGAAGTCTATACCATTTGTTTGGACTAGTGTAACTGAAACAGCTTTCACAACTCTGAAGAATGCTCTCACCCAAGCTCCTGTTCTGGCAATCCCAGATTTCAATAAGCAATTTGTTTTGGAAACTGATGCAAGTGATGTGGGTTTTGGTGTTGTGTTGATGCACGAAGGACATCCTGTGGCATTTCTCACTAAACCTGTTTGTGAGAGGAATAAGGCATTGTCCACTTATGAAAAGGAGTGTATGGCTATTATCTTAGCAGTTGAGAAATGGAGAGGTTATCTTCAACATAAAGAGTTTGTGATTAGGACAGATCACAGGAGTTTGTTAATCTCACTGATCAAAGAATTACAACTAAGCTTCAGCAAAAAGCTCTGCTTAAGTTGATAGATTTACAATACAAAATTGTCTACAAGCAAGGAATGCTGAATCAGGCAGCTGATGCCTTGTCTAGATGTCACTCTGACTCCACTATTATGGCTATTTCTATTTCCAATCCTACATGGCTCAGTAAGGTGAAGCAAGGTTATGTAGATGATTCCTCTGCCACTAAGTTGCTAGCTGACTTGACTACTGCAGATGGTCAGTTGGATTCTTTTTCACTGAAGGATGGGATCATAAGGCATAATGGCAGAATTTGGCTTGGGGCCAATACTTTAGCTCATCAGCATGTCATACAAGCTATGCATAGCAATGGAGTGGGAGGCCATTCTGGGTTTCATGCTACTTACTATAGAATCAGGCAGTTGTTTACCTGGCCCAAAATGAAAGCATCCATAAGATCTTACATCCAAAGTTGTCAGCAAGCCAAAGTGGAACATGTCAAAAAACCAGGTTTGCTTCAACCACTTCCAATTCCAACTCAAGCTTGGCAGGTGGTTTGCATGGATTTTGTGGAAGGTTTACCCAGGTCCTCCAGGTTTGATACAGTGATGGTAGTGGTGGATAAGTTTACAAAGTATGGGCACTTTATTCCCTTGGCACATCCCTTCACTGCCTTGCAGGTTGCTCAAGCATACATGGATCATGTCTATAAGCTTCATGGCCTGCCTCAAAGTATCATTTCAGATAGAGACAGGATTTTCACTAGTGCTGTGTGGAAAGAATTGTTCCAACTCACTGACACTCAACTTCTTATGAGCTCATCTTACCATCCTCAAACCGATGGTCAAACTGAGAGGTTGAATCAATGCTTGGAAGGATTTCTTAGATGCAGTGTCAGCACATGTCCTAAACAATGGGTGAAATGGCTACCACTAGCTGAGTATTGGTACAACACTAGCTACCATTCAGCATTGGGAAGGAGTCCTTTTGAGGTACTTTATGGGCATTCTCCCAGGCACTTTGGGGTATCTAATGATTGGCAGACACATGCATCTGATTTGGAACAATGGCTTATGGAGCGAAATCTCCTTCAAGATGTGGTCAAGCATCATTTACATCGGGCTCAGCAAAGGATGAAACATTTTGCCGATCAGCAGAGGTCTGAGCGTGAATTGGCCGTAGGTGATATGGTCTATTTGAAATTGCAACCATATATTCAGTCTTCTGTAGCTCCCAGAAGCAGTCAGAAGTTGAGTTTCAAGTTTTATGGGCCGTTCAAAGTGTTGAGCCGGGTTGGGGCAGTGGCATGTCGGTTGGAATTACCTGATGCTTGCCGTATCCATCCAGTGGTGCATATCTCCCAACTCAAGAAGCAGATTCCCCCTTCAGTCCAGGTCGAGGACGATGTTACTGCTATTCCTGATGATCCTACTGCCCAACTGACACCAGTGCAGTTTTTGCAATCTCGAACAATTCAGAAAGGAGCTTCCACTATCTCTCAAATTCAGGTGCAATGGTCAGCAACTTGTCCTGGGTTGTGCACTTGGGAAGAGGTG